>VZTQ01004851.1:23355-48398 GCA_013400755.1 Pelecanoides urinatrix
ATAAACAGTTCAATGATTTTGAGTAGGATTCCATTCCTTGCCCTTGGAAATGAAATATCCCAGGTGAAATCTTCTGTCAGAAAATAATTACTGAAGTAACAGGGCCAATTGCAATTAAATGAACAAAGAAAATTAGATAAGAGAGAAAATTAAGCTATATAACAAATATGAATTTGCTTCAAATACAATTGTGGAGCTAGAATGTTTCATAATCCTAATACTGTCATTCAACTAGTCCAACTACTGACTCAGAACAAATCCAAATATTCAAAAAGTATGATATAATAGAAGTTTTGAATACAAACTGTATTTATTCTGAGAAAGCTTATAATTACATTAATCAGGTTCAGTAGTCTGTAGTTAAAGCGCCCAAGAATTGGTGCTGGCATAGAAACACATCTCAAATTTCATTTACTTAGGAAACATTCGGTATTAAAATATTCTCCACTGGCCTTTTTAAAGCAATTTTAGTGATTTTTGCCCAGTTCACTCTTTCCTAGTTCTGTATCAACGATCTGATCACTTAACTTGTAATTCTTGGTCACAAAAAGAACAACAACATGCTACAGTTTGTATAAAGGTTTCAGATCCCTAACTGACAACTCATATGCTCATTCTATTTGAACAATGAAGTTTGCCAGCTTCCTGCATTCCACGTCTGTTGTGCAATGGTTGCCACTGAATAATTAACTCACCCTCTAAAATACATATTGCTTGTTGATTTAGCAAAACAAACAAAAAAGTGCTTCAGTTTACCGATCTGAAATTAGCTTCTCTTATTACAACAGACACTGCTAAGAGACAGGACTCAGTGGAGGACAAGCAGAAAAGAGAGTAGGGGAATCCAACTTAAAAACAACAAAAGCCCAGGGAACAATTTTTAGGACAAGGTGCTTTCACAGAAAATTCCAGTGGTCTTTACAGGAGCTATTAATCAGGACTCAGGTCCTAGTAGGTTCATCAGTTTTGTTTTTTTCCTAGCACTGAGCCTATGATCATAAGATATATGAGGAACTTTCAAACAGTGGAGTACTGAGTAAGGTGGTTTGAGTACATCACTATCAGTGGCTATAGATGAGATATTTTCCAAGCTGAGCTTGTCCTAATAATGCTAGCACTAAGCAGGGGTGTTGTAACCGCAACAGTTAAGAATATTTAGGAACTGTCTGAATGTATGAAAAATGGTGTGCCTCAGAGAGTGAAAGTAGTCTGAAGTGTAGCTGCTCTGAAACTGTGATCTTTACCTTAAGTAAATGTGTTTGAGAAAATGAATATGAAATCTGTACACCTTAAGTTCAAAAGCCTATATATCTGCCCAGCATCTCCATATGCTTGGCACAAACAGCAGGCTGAAGTCTTCTGTCAATTTCTTGGCATCTTGACAGAACTCAGAGCATTTACAAAGCAGAAAAGATGTGTACAGGTGTGAAAGGGAAGAATTTAAGTTTCCTGATGACTCAATATATGCAACTGTTACCTAACCTCCACACATTGAATGGAGGTCCCGTATTACTTGGGACCAATTTTTTTCAGCTTTGTTTGTGATCCCCAGGCAGATGTCAATACATTTGTAAGCAGCATATTTTTAAGTAGTTCAGAATTCACTTCAGATAACTAGCAAAGAGCTGACTCATGTTGTTTCTATTTAACAATTGCTCTCTGCAAAGCAATATCCAGCAAACATCAAAGCACAATCTTGTGTTGCTGCTTTACAGCTGTCTTGTACTAGCTGGAACAGTTGAAGGATGTTGCTTGCCTGAAGATACTCAGTGGGAAAAACACCAGCAAGATGCACCATGTTATTTGTTTGGTCTTGTTTGAGATGAGACAGCCTGGCCTTCAGAATGCCTGGGTGTGACTAGAAGAAGACATGAGTGAATGAATAACTTGCTCTTGTTGAAATAACTGAAGTCTAGCAGTGCAGACTCAGGGAAGCTGATTGATTAGGTTAGTTTCACAGAGGATACTTACATGCACTTCTTACAGCTATCAGGACACTTCCCTCTATGTAGTACAGTAAAAGGTGATTGGCTACAAATACCTAGAGTTTATTCTATTCTGGAGGAAGCAATAGCTGTCAAGACCAACATCTCCAGAGTGAAACAATGCACAAGCATATTCTGGTAAGTTTAAACTTTATTACTACGGCAGTTCTACACTAGGCAAATTCATTTACAGAACAGTGTTTTGGAAAACAGTCATACAAATAAAATTGTAACATTGCCAACTTCATTGCAAGCTGTGACCTGAATCTCACCTGATTTAAATAAAAGACCAGATTAGTTTAAGATTAATAAAACAGTTTAGTATATTGACCACCAAGGTCTGGGTAGAATCCCAAGGGTGTTGAACTATCCATGTCTAAAACCAATCCTTCTTTTCAGCACTAGAGCATGAGTCCCCCAACTTGCAGGGGGCAGTCGCTGTCCATGGTCCCCTTATGCAGCACACCATTATGCTGTTGGAAGTACCAATTTCCAGTCTGGATGAAGTATCTAGCAATGGTGCTGCAGGATCAAGCTATGAGATAGATGGAAAGTTCAGCCATAGTAAGCCTTCCACACAGCTTGAATGTGTAGCTGTTAAGACATATACATGAAAACTCATTTTACTGCATTTTAAAAAAGGGCAAGAACACCCTGGTGGTATCTGAGAATTCTCATTTCCAGAATATGTATTTGTGTCATAATGCTGGCACAGTTTCACTGAGACAGTTCAGATAGGCTCCCCAGTCTGTAACTGGCTTTCCAGACTTTTGTTAGGGATCAGACTGAACAGGATTTCAAACATGAACCCACTACTGCAGCCTTCTGACAAAATGATATCTTACCAGGAAATAACCAGAACGGAGGGATTAAGAACAAAAATCTAGCAAGCAGTTCTCTGTGTGGACAGGGGACCAGTACTGTGAAGTTTATCTGTGTGTTGCTGCCGCTCCGTTGCTCTGAATGCTTTTATTGAAAGTCTCCTCTTCTTGAGCATGTCTGATCTGACATGGAGCCAGTATGTTGGTCCCTCCAAACTCATGTCTCAGTCCTATTATGATTGTAGCAAGAGACAAGTTTTCATAGTCGACTTTGGGTTTCCTAATTATTTCTGAATAAAATGGAGTTTATTCTGAGATGGCATGTTTTTGTCCTATCAGGATGTGCTTCTGTTTAGCATGTTCATCTGGCAAAAATAGTCAGTGCTTTCCCTTTTCAGAAGTGCTGAGATCAGGGTCCAAATGATATGGACTCCAACCATGAGTTCGCCTCATCTCAAATCTCGCGTAATATCTACATAATATGTTAAGAGTCATATCTGAGAATGTGTACTTCAGCTGAAGAACTATCTTCCTGATGAAGATATGGAAATTTGGCTGCAAGCATCACCTACAAGACTATGCCAGCATGAATAAATACCTTCCAAATAAACATTTATCAAAATAAAAAGTTTAATTTTCTTTGCCTTCTTTGGCTCCTAGATGAGGCTGCTATGCTCATTCTAACAGGCATACATGAGATAACATTGCTGGTAGAAGAGAAGGGGAGAAAGGCATGGAAAGACATTGCAGAAGTGAACAAAATCTAATGTCTATTTATTTGAAGCGACTTTGGACACAGTTTGACATAATAGGCCAAAATAACTTCCAAAATGGCTTCTAGTCTGCTATTATTTTTCATGCGAGTCCTACCATACTGATTTAATCTGTTGCTTTGATGAAAGCATTGGAAAGATTCCTAAGAACTATAAATTATTAGGTAAGGTTGTTTTCTTTTTCAAGGGATTTGAGGGGTTGGGAGAAGGAGGCATAGAGGAAGTGAAAAGGGTTAAGCCACTCTAGAGATTCTTGGTCACCACCACTGTGCCCTAAGTGATGCGCACTTCTAGCATAGCCAAACTGACATGTTTGAAGAACAGGAACTGTATTTGCTCTCAAGGCATTTCTAAGCAGCTTACAGAGCTAAAAAAAGATGTAAGAAAAGGTTAAAAACATAAAATCATTAGTTGTTTTCTTCTATGTTTGCATGTCCGTAAGAAGGGCTTTTACTACTACTGCAATGTAAATGCAACTTCTTTGTTTTTAATTCATTGTTTCTTTTTTTCTTCAACTGTCAAAATGTTTTAATGTACAAATGTTTTGAGAGTCCAAGCATNGTGTGTTTTATATTTGTGCTATGACTTAATAATTTCTCTGAACTCTTCCTGTACTAATACAATATGCACTTTCTATTTCTTCAGACATATTAATGATATTATAAGCAGTTTTTGCAGTTGTTCATTGATAAGTAGTCTTTTACATTACAGAAAATACATAGGGAAAGTCCCTCTATAATTTTAAGAACCAGAGAACATAAACCAGGTGAAGACTGAAACACTCAATTTAAAATGGCTTCTTTCCATGCTTGTTACATTCTTTTCCTGCTTAGGACCAGCTGCAATTTTTTTGCTTAGTTCTGATACTCCTTTCTTTGCTGTGCTGAAGATGCTTTTATAAAGATTATGAATAACCTTATTCTAACCAAATCAAAGGCTCATCTTTTATTTACAACTTTGAGCAGAATCTTTCAGTGTTGAAACAACAAGCAAATCCTCTACAATTTTGAATCTTCCTAATTATACTTCTCTAACTGTAAATATTGCTTTTAAAGTAGCATTTTCTTCCAAGGTTTTTTGTCTTTTTCTCTTAATTTTATACTCTATTTAAGGGATCTCATAGAATCTTTGAGCACCAAACATGCATTCCAAGCCTGAAAACATCTAAAGATTTTCTCATATGTCTGACCTTAACCTAAAAATGTCTCTAACACTTCATTCTAGGCATCCAACATCAATACTGGAAAGTATTTGTCTTCTGTTTCAAGCCTCATCCTTTTTCCATCAACCTAAGAAATTTTAACCACCTACCAAATTGAACTCTTTTCTTACAACCACACACAAACTAGCAAAGGTAAATTATGACAAATTTATTTTAGAAAGTAATGTAACTCATGGCTACACGTGCTGGCATAAAAATACATCAAGTCTTATTGGTTGACTCTACTGCCATAGGATTGCCATGTAATATTATCACAGAAATACACTACTTCATCACCTGAAAAATCAAGGACCTGCTTGCATGCTGATTCTCCTTTCCTCTTCCTTTCAACACCTATCCTGCAAGAAATTCCCTTCACATTTCCTCGCCCCTTCTTTTTTTTTTTTAAAAAGGAAACAAAAGAGAGATGAGGCAGAAAGAGGAGGCGATATAGCGCTATAGTGCCTCCTTTCATTTAAATCAATCAGAAATTTCTATCCCAGATACAAAAAGCCTTGTTCAGTATATTTTTATCATAATGAGCTTTTCACAGAAATGCACAAGCAAACAGCAAAATATGCAACACTGAATGGACATTTCAGTTTCTCAACTCACAGATTCGGCTACAACCTAGCAAAATATTTCCAGCAGTGTAACAAAAATGTTGTGCAAAAGTATTTATCTCTGTGTGTGTGTGTGTGTGCGCGCGTGCACTCACGTGCAAATATAGCATACAACAACTGAAAATAATTAAAAGATGGGTTAGGCATCCAATAGGTAATAAATAGCAGAATTAATTCAGCCCCCATTTTGTATGGATTATGATGTTACTTCTTCTCTCAAAGCAACCTCCTCATACAATCAATAGGCCATCACTATATATTTATATTTAATCTCATTCAAAGAATTCCCCTCCAAGCACTCCCGAACAAGTGTTTTAACTGAACAGAAAGACTTCTCTTAACATTTCTATTCTATCATCTCTGTTTATGAAACACTTACTTACACTAAATTACTTCATTATCACATCCTGTCCTATGAAATTAAGGTCCATAATTACTGCTACTTTGATAGAGATTACAGCCAGAACTGTCATTTAGAATCCATTCACTTTGGGTGTCCACCTAGAAACATCTCAAAATGTCATTTTACAGGGTACTTGCTTTATATTTCACATCTTATGTTCAAGCCACATTTCCAGTCCATTTCAGTAGGAGCTATGTATATGCAAGACTTAGCTTCAGTTGTTTGTTTTGTCCATCCTCAAAGACTAGGAAAACACATGGGGAAATCAGACTTCAAAAAGGTACCAAGCTACCTAGAACCATTCAGCAACTTTTATCAGAGTCTAGAGTAAAACACACTTTAATCAGAGAGCATCAAATTGCCTTAGACCATGAAGTCATATTCTTTTCTTTACGTTGTTCTCTATTTCACTCACTATACACATTCTAATCTCTAAAACAATGAGGTAGAAGTCCAGTGAGGTGTTTTTCTGTGCAACCTATCTCACCACCAGGACAGCAATTCTATGATTGCAGACTTAAAGCCCAACTTTATAAAAGCTAACTTCTGAATGCTGGACTCAAGCTGTAATATTATTTTAAATGTAGGAGGTTTAATGGGATTTCAGTTAAAACACTCAGCTGTGAAAAAGGGACCTCACATGAGTCTAGCAGGGACATTGTTAAGTTCACTTGTATTGAACTTCACCATTTGAGTTCCTGGAATAACTTGTACTTATGGTAACCATGAAATAATGGGGGATAAGGAGAAAAAAAACCCGTATCAGCGGTACAACTGATCAATACTGAGAACAAAAGAATCACAACTTTGACTCTCATTTCAGACTCCATCACCAACGGCAAAAATACACAAGTTACTTTTTTAATACTAACTTCTAAATTCCCTATGCCAGACACAAGCAAAAACGTACTTTTGTAAGTGTCACAGTAAGCATTAATACCAGAAATAAGATGAAAATCCCATCTCTCTTCTCTCCCATGTATGTATAAGTAACATATACATGTGTACACACGTGTCCTTCTAGAACAAAAAATTAAATCTAATCTTTGGTTTATATGCTGCAAGTGAATTTTCAGTTCAAGCCAGCCTTGAATTTTTTTTTTAAACCATTTAAACATAATTATATTGGCTTTACTAGGAAAAAAATTTGCCCCTTCTGCTTCAAAAGAAAGTTTATGATTACATCTAGTGCATACAAAATGAGATATCAAATAACGAAACACAAGTCAAAAAATATAATATTGCACATCTGATTAACCACCACCTTCCCTGTTATTAAGAAACTACTCCTGCTATTGTGTCTATAGAGCTTTCAGGTACAGCAGCAGCTGACTTTTTCAATAGTAAAGGTTGCTTCACTGCTTGCATACCAAAACAAACCTAAACGATATTATATTATGCCACAAACTACAGCCAGGAAAGTGTTAAACAAACAGAATGAAACACATATAGGCCTTTTTTCCACAGAGAAAGAAGAGACATCTAGCAGACATGGTGAATGCAATAAACAGAAATAGTTTTTTTCAGTACTGTATCTATTGAACACAATTTAATCAAACTTACATTGATGAACAAAAAATTAACATAAATAATACTTGTTTTGCTGGGGATGTGCTTCAGCAGGAACAGGAAACTCTCCAATATGCACAAATGTCTAAATCAAGTGCACTTTCTACAAGAACTAAATTCCTATGAACAGTTTATCTTCACCAAACAGTGACACTGCGGTTTCAGAAGCAATATAATGAGGTCAGTTTCATTAAGGTAAGATTTAATACTAGCTTAGATTTAATACTAGCCACATGAAAATTTGTCTCTTTGACCATGCCTCTACCCCCAGATGTGTAAGTATCTCCAGGGCAATATAACAATTTAACAACTATTTCAGTTTTAGTGAAGTAACAGTGTTTACCTGAAACTACGGAGGGTAAAATGAAGTTGCTACAGCATAATGAGTCATCAAGAAAAAAACATGTGAGATAAAACACAGAATTATGGAAAAATCATTAAAGTACTATCTTCAGAGCAAATCCAAGGATGAATTTACTAAGCAACAGCACAGCAGCAACAGAACTAATCAAAGCCTGAGTCTTGGTGGATCTGTGTTCTGTAGATAAGCTTATCATATAGAGTATGTCATGCCAGGCCATAGAGGGAAAAATTTATGTTATAACCTTTACATCTGTGAAACTATGTATCTGCTTCTGTGCGGCTTAAGGGTCCACTGTCAGCTCCCTCCAAACTGTAGAATTTTCCTGTTGTTAAGACCTTATTCAAATTTGGTTGATATTGGCTAACTCACTAAAGTTACTTGAGGAGATGGACAAATTGGCAACGCAATTACATAAAATCGCTTTGCCCCACAAAACCAGACTCCAATTTGTATGTAATTTTTATAGGCACATTTTAGAAGACCACTTTCAGCTCCTGGTTTTCCCAGTGTATCTTACCAGGTGCTCATGTGCTCGTGGGACCAAAAACCACTTTCTAAAACAGCCACCCATCTTTAGCTCTTCGGAGACAAAAATAAACCCAAACATGATCTGATTTTTCCTTTTGCTTTTTTTGCTTACACACACATAATTCAACTGAAGTTAGATCTTTATCAATGTAAAATTCAAGCTAGACTTCTAGCTCTCCTTAAGAATATATCTTAAAATAACAATTAAGAACATGAAACAAAATTCTCTCATGGCAACTACTGTGTTTTGATATTTCACATCATGGATCCAACTAATTTCAAATGAGCAAAACAATGCAGTGTGTTTCCATAGAAACATGTTAGATGAGGATATATACTAAACAGTGGTCTCAGCAAAGAAGACTCCATTGCAGAAACATGGCTTTAAAATACATTCCAAAGACAAATGAAAAAGATTTTAAAAACAGGACCTTGTTTCAACATTTTGTTTCAAACATTAACAAATTCAATAAAACACACAGATAACAAGACCTTCAACCAAATGCTAATGCACTTATTAGTAACATAAGGATGAAGCAGCTTGTCAGCATAAATCTTGATATAAATTTGTAAGCAGCTAGCTCATTCTGCTTGAAAAAATTAGAATTGTATTTCTTTCTAAAAAAATCCATCTGGAATTGACCAAGATAAATTTCAGATATGGAATTGTAAATATTGTCTCTAGCAGTTTAAGGTTCTTTCAGTCAAGACGCTCTGACACTCTAGAAGCTAGTTTTTATGTAACTGTAACTTAATTATTTGCATTAATTCTGCAAAATGGCAGAGTATATAGAAAATCTAACTCCTTTTGGAGATGTTATCAAAAACGCTAAACACTGGCCTAATCTTTGCTCTCATTAAAGGCAAAAAGAAATTTGTCTTTAATTTATTTAGTCCTTGAACCTCAAAATTGTTCAGTCAAAACAGTAAGTAACAGTAGCTGATGAGGTCTTCTCCTAAGTATCAAGAAAAATCTTGATACTAAACCAATATTTATCTAATAGCATATGATCCACAAGAACTTGCACATATTTGTGCATGAGTTGTTGTGCGTATATGCACACATACACAAATGTAGTGAAAAATAATTCAGTATTAAACATTAGCTGCACTCAACCCACTGCATGTACAACCAATATTGAAGCATAAGAACATATTATTTCCTAATATATACACAGTAATACAAACTGGGAAATAGGCGAAGAGCTAATAGCAGATAGTTACATATAGAATATAGAACAGTTACATGCTATAGGACTATCTGTGTCCATTCTTTAGGATTGCACCTACAGACAAATTGCAACCTTCGTTAGTAAATTAAAGCAAGAACAGGAAAATCTGACAAGATTAAAATGCACTAATAAATTTTACCTACAAAGCTAGAGATCAGTGGTAGACTAATTTTTTTTTATTATTTCTTATATAGTATTCAATCATATTAGCTATACAGAACATTGCAAATTGCATCAATGAAAGATAAACAGATTAAAAACTTCATAACTCTCTAACAATCAGGATATAATTTATCAGTATTTTACATTAGTGAGTCTCCCACTTGACATAGAAATAAGTAAGTACATACCTTGATCCAAAATCTCTTCCTCTTCTTTTTTGGCCTGCTGCAGCAAAGAACTTTTATCAGTATCCTTGGTTTCTGAAAAATGGATTTAGGATATGATATTAACCTCTGCTTGTGAATAGAATTGAGGATCTTGCTACTTTGGAAAAAAAGCCCTTCTGAAATGAACATTTGTTATTTTTATCTATCTGTAGTAATTGTACAAACAGTCCAGCAGTAGGACAACTGGAATTAAAAATTATGATTACGTTAAAAATTACGATTCAACATAAACATTTTGCTTCCTTCCATAACAAGGCAGTGGGATCCAGCAAACTATGAAAATGTTATGATACAACTTTGTAGGAAACAGACAGAAGATAAAGCAAATATTAAGAAATTTGGCATAGAAAAGAGGTCAATCTTTTAGGTAAACAGCTCATGTAGCTATAAAAATACATTGGAAATTGAAAGACAACAGTAGAAAGAAATGGACAAAAAACTACGGCAGACATTTCCACCAAAAACAAGAGCAGAATCCCGTGATGGTCTATAATTAGCGATTTGAATTTTTTTCAGAATTGCATTTCCTTTTTATGAAAATTTAGCGTATCAAAGCAACACAGACAAACACATCAGTGAACATAAAAAGACTTAAATAAAATGGATTACAAGTTTTTTTCACCTTCATGATGTCCATGTGTCATCTTTAACATATCAGACTTGATTGGAATAGGAATATTTGCCTCCTGCGGTATATTTCTGAACATCTCAGGGTTTGCATTCTGTGTGCAGGTCATATACGAGACAGCATGCTTGGCTTCCATATAGTACATAATATAAAAATTACACATTTCATCATTGGCTGTTCCCCTACACAACACAGAAAAGATGTGGCAGTTAGGAAAAAAATGAGCTGAATATAGCTGTTATTCAATTCATCTAACTTGTTTGATAGAAAATTAAAACGTTGCAATGAAATGTTTAGAAGTCCCACACTAAAATATTTAATTGCTTCATTGCAGTGAATATCAAAAGTTTCTTTCAATTTATACTAGAGAATACCAGTTTGCACAAACTGCCCAAGTATCTCAGAAATTTCTAACAATTTAGTTTTGATTCTACAGAAAATTGCATCAACTATTTAAACTGCTCTTCCTTCTCATTTCCCCGGTATACTTCTCATAGTCCCCAGTGTGTCATCAACTGTGCACGTGTTCTGATGAAATAAGACAGAACTGTATCATCCATTATGTCAGCATTCACATGCTTCTCTGTCAATCTGGGGCAAACCTAACTTAAAATCATTGCAAATAACATCTATATTTCATTTCAGCAGCTATCTTTTTTGACGGTTTCTCCCCCACCATGTTCAAGTGCATCCATTTATTGGCCAATCACACTGGTTCTAATGCAGGAAAACTTAATTTCATTATGTATTAAGTAACCATAAATATCTCTTAAAGAGAAGATAGCACTGCCATCTTGAGAATAACTCAATCAGAAGCTTCTGTAAGGAAAACATGAATGCAAGAAGAATGATTAAAGACTAGCAAAATTCAGTTCTGTAATAAATGTTGTGCATGTACTTGAAACAGAAAAGGCTCTTCCGTACTGCTACATAATCCTGTCTTCAATAGAAAAAACAGCTGGTATGAGAAAGAATTTTTTCTGAAAAATATCACTTTGTGAAGCAGACAATACAGGGCCTCTTTGCAACTGTGATGCGTTTCTGGTTTTTTCCCTCTGCCATATAGGTTGGTATCTTTTATTTATAGCTACAATCCTGACAATGGAATAAGCTACGACTTACAAAGAAAGGTTCACAAAATAAAGGGTTTTTCATTAAGATTTTTAATTTAGCTTTCACAATTAACCAGTAAGCCCACACTCATAAAAAGATACAGGGTGGCCTATTAGCTGTTTGCAAAAGACGTCAGCGCTGACTTTTCCAGCAGCGTCCTGCATCATTCATTTATTCACCATAGCAACAATAATGACACTAGCCGGAGGGGAGACAGGGGGAACATGGAAGAAGAGACTGTTTCAAGAGGGGAATTGGTATTTTTCCATGCATTGAAAATTTAGCATCCCTTGGAGACCACAAAAATCAGACTCTGACTTGGCAAGCTCTGCTTAAGCTTTTAGAAAGCATTAACTTCACTGTTGGACTCCCAGTATCTGTCACTATAATTGCTGCCTCTTTAAAACTCCAGTAGAAAAAGGGCCGTGAAATCCACACGAACTCTAGTTCATCTGAAACATGTTACTATGTTTAAACATTTCAAAGTTGATAATTTTAAATATTTACAGTAAATTAAAAAAAAAATACTCTGCCAACATCAGTTTTAATAAATTCATAAAAAACTCAGAATCCTTTCATTAGATATTTGAACTCCCGAGAAACCCTGTTTTGTGAACGAGTTTAGTGAGTAGAAATGATGATGCACAAGTTAAAAATAAATAAAATTTAAGAATTCCTGTTAACTACCTTCATGCCACTACCACAGATATCTAGAACTGTATCCAGATCTTGGTATATTAACAGTACACAATGAAGCATAATGAAACAGAGGATTCAGCACTGAAAAGCAAGATAATGCAATTAAAGAATCTTAAATACTGAATGGGTTTTGCTACAGGCACATAAATCTTCTCTTGAATGGTACAATACCCATTAAACAATATTTTTATATTCTTTAACCTGTTAATTGTAAAACTGTAAAACTACCTGTTCCAATATTTTGAAAGGCAAAGATACAGTTTGCATTATTTTCTGTCTGTTAAGAGTTTTAAACAATACATTACAGTGCAACTGGAAAAACAAGCAGCCACCGTGGCCAATGGCACTTCCCTTTACAAAGATATAATCTTTACATTAAATGGGCTCCAGTTCTTCGATATCCCTTAGACTATAAGCTATATACTACTTGACACTGTATCAACTATAATGTTTACTCTGAAACATCATTAAGTTATCTGTTACAAAAATACAGTGGCTGCTTGCATAAAGTACTTATTGGTCTGTAGCAAAAATTAGAAGAAATCTTGCTTTGTAAATTCAGAATAGTTGATGTCCTTCCTATTTGACAAAGGATAATTCAACCCTTTAATTTGCAAAAGTTTGAGCTTGAGGAGAAATCCAGCTAAATGAAATGTACGATTTATGAAACTTTTGAAGAGATGGTTCCTGCCTCACCTCTTTACACCAGAGACATTAAGTCTGTGCTCGTGTGTCCTGGTTCTGCCTGGGACAGGGTTAACCCCATAGCTTGGGGGGCGTGCTGTGTTTCGGTTCAGTATGAAAGGAGCATTAATGGCCCATTGATGCTTTGGCTGTTGCTGGGTGATGCCTGCACCAGGGTGGGGGAAGCACAAGCTAGGGTGGTGAACCCAGCTGGCCAATGGGGTATTCTATACCATGTGACATCATGCTCAGTATAAAAACCAGGTGTGTGTTGGGGCTCGCCCCTCCGGTTCCGGACATGCAGTCGGTGAGCAGCTGCATTATGCATCGTCTGCTTTGTATATTCTGTTATTGTTGTTGTTCCCATTTGTTATTATTGCTGTTCTACTTTGTTTTATTTCAATCATTAAACTGTTCTTATCTCAACCCAGGATCTTTCCTACTTGTACCCTCCTGATTCTCTCCCCCATCCCACCGGTGGCGGGGGGTGAGTGAGCGGCTGTGTGGCATTTATTTTGCTGGCTGGGGTTAAACCACGACATCGTGTAATTACCCCGAACTTGTATGTAGTTAATTGCACAAGCAAAACCAGGTTTCACTTCTCAACCTTGGTTTGCAAAACTCTACACATTTAAGAGGCACGCGTCAATACCTGACTTAATTTCTCAGACTAGGAGAGGAATCAGGATGAAAAAGGTTAGTGTGAACCATGGGGGTCATGAGATAATGTGAGATAATGGAAAGCAGTTAGTGTAACTAAAGAAAAATATGAAAAAAACCAAGACCAAATTTGTACAGAAACAAACAGCACAGTAAGGAAGGGATAAAAACAAAACAAGACCATCTATTCTCCCTCCCCAAGTTAGATACTAAGTAGTAGACTTAACCAAAAATTACACTGCATTCATATGAAAGGGACTAGTTGACTATCACAGAAATTATTACATAGTTAAGAAAGTGTAACAGTGAGAATGTGTCATGTTTGAACTACAGTTAGTATACGTTATGAATTAGTAAGCTTTCACTGATCAGCTTTGGAAAGGTGAATGGACAAAGTGAACTCTAAAGTTCGTTTTAGCCCTGCCTTCTATGTATATTAAAGACAAATCACATAAGGAATTTAAGATATTTTTTCAGCTAGTTTAAGAAAAAACAAAAACAGGCAGAAAATTAAATATCGAGATTGGGAAAGTGAACATGCAGACTTGATTTGATCCTCTTCAGACATGTATTTTTTTACAACTTTCCTTTCACATTTATACTTCCCATTTTTTCAGTGTTTATATTTGGAACTCAAAGGTTCTTTTAATATTTCTTTTGGACCAACAAGTCATTCTGAATGGGAGCAAGACAACTGCAACACCAGGGCAACATTTTCCAAGTTTTAAAAAAATTTTATTTAATTTATTTTAGGTGTGTATCTTTCCATATACCCAGCATTGTTGTGAATGCATTCCTTTTCATCCATTCATTTCATATTAAGGTGATATTTATTTTCCAACCATATATACTTCCATATTATGCAACAGTTTTTGTGTAACAGTTTAAATATTTGCATAAAATGCTTACGTGTTGTTTCTCAAAATTCATAGGTAGAAATTATGTTATAAAGATGTAAGGGTCTGCTCGTTTCTTTAATTTCTCTTCCTATTACTTCCCCATTGAAAGCATATTACTACATTGAAAGAAGAGACCGTAATTGTCCTAGGACTGTTTCTTAAACTGTAAGGATTATTCAACAAACAGGAACTACTTTGGGGAATGTTACAGAAACGTGACAGAAACTTGTAGATCTTGTGAAAAAAAGGTCTACAGTTAAATTAAGGTTTTGGATGTATTTTTGTTAGTGTTATGGCTTTTGCAAAAACCTCTTCACAAACAATTCATTTTGCTTCAGCTGCTAGTCATCAGTATTTTAACTACCCACTGAAAGGTGATAAATTTGTGTTGAATCCTTAACCCTCTACTGAGATGCAATCTTAGGGTGCTCAGTGCACTAAAAACCTTGTCCCTTGGGGTCCTGTAGCACATACTTCCAGAATGGAGAGATTTCTGCAGGGTATCTTCATATCTTTACATATGCAGTAAATTACAGTTCAAAGAACTGGAGCCAGTTTAGAGAATATTCATTGCATTTATTTTTACGGTTGTATTTGTCAACTTGATCTTACAGAGTTCTGTCATCTTCGGCTGAATAGCATCACTGACAAACACAATTCAGATTTTCCTATTTATCATTTATGTTTTCATTGTTTTTCATAAAAACCTGTGTATTCTTATATTGAAAAAAAGGTAATTGGTACATTATTCCTAATTTTTAAGGTTAGATTTTACGACAGGTCAAAATTTATCAGAATTTTATAAGCTTCCATAAATTTTTTTCCAAAATAATGAAGGGAAATTGTGAAGCTTTATTATTTTATTTTAAACAGTCAATAACTTCTACTTGCTAAAAAATACATTTTTTAGAACTGGTATTCTGAATCCCTCTCTAAGTGCAGAACAGCCCAACACCTGAGTAAGGTGTTCGGCAGCATAGGTTCACCTCAGAAATGTTCTGAACACTTCAGCAAAGTGATTATTCACATAAGTAAAGGCAATGAACATTGTGTAGAGTTAAATCTTTAGCAGACTAGACAGCAAAACAGACCATTCGGGACGAATTTAAGTTTGTTATAATTATCTTGGAAGAAGAAATGAAACAAATACATTTCTATACATAACCAATACCTTGGAAAAAAATGGTTAGGAAATGGAGCAAACAGAGGAAATTTACCCTATATGTGTCTCTGTAGTTCTGCCTTCACCACTGAACACACATCTAGCTGCTAGGATATCATCATAGCTAACATCTACAGGATGTTCTACTGGATAGAATGCCTGAAAGAAAGGATGAGTCACCATAATTAGTGAAAGTGTCTCATATTATTTACGTCAATATACATACACATGAGAATGACAGCACTACACATCTGAAAAGTAATTTCAGAATGGTTTTTGCATCATAATGTAATCATGATAACACTTGGCAGTAGTCACTTCCAGTGGCACAACAACATGTACCAGTGGAAACACCATGATGCAAATCTGTGGGTACAGGACTGCCAATTCTGCTCCCCAGTTTTAAATAAAGATAATTAAAATTTACAGTTAGAATTAAAAAACAGCCAACCTGTGGTAGTTGTGGACTCTGTCTACCAATCAATGTCCATTGACCATTTCTCACTCTGTATCCACTCACTACTTTACCTATAACATACCAATACGTATATGAACATGAGATATACTT
Organism: Pelecanoides urinatrix; assembly: GCA_013400755.1. Lineage (NCBI taxonomy): Eukaryota > Metazoa > Chordata > Aves > Procellariiformes > Procellariidae > Pelecanoides > Pelecanoides urinatrix. The sequence continues at coordinate 39,657 of VZTQ01004851.1, forward strand.
CTAAAAAAATATGTCATAGTGTCAGCATTTTTCTGTTAAATATTTGATATTCTTATGTTGCAATAAAACTCTTACCTAGTTTGTGTGTATGAACTCTGTAGGCAAAAAGGTGCATTGGAAACCTTTTGTAATGGCAGGCAATGTCTGCATCAACCACTGGTTAAAATATGATGGCAATAAACAAAGAAAACCACATTATTTATCAGAGAAAAATTACACTACTGTACTTCATTCAGTGTGAAAGCAGTTTAGAAAAAGTATACCTCCACCGAACAACAGATCATTTCAAAAGATACTGGAAAATATCTTATATTTCTGCAGTGTCTATCTCAAGACATCTGTAAAGAAAAACTAATAAAATAAAGTAAAAGTCACTTGAAAATTACTTTATGTGATGATGTACATACAAAATGGGGCTGAAAGTCAGTAGCATTTTTTTTAGTGTACACTACTGCTATTTTACGAAGTAAAGTAATACATTTGCTTACAGACTATGTTGAGGGACACTTAAAATGAATATAGCTATGGTAAATAGTCTACTCAGGAGAAAATTAAAATAAACTGATATAATTCTAAACTGATACAATTTATAATGAAGGCTTGATTTTAAGAGGTTGTAGTTCTAAGCCCAGTCTTAAAGATTTAGGGTTAGATGCAGACTTTGGCAGAGAAGTGCTGTACAATGTCTGCAGGCTAGTACTTGTGTTAGGTGCAGTAACAGTAGCTAAGGAAGAGCTTACAAAGAAATTCCTCTGCCGATGCCTCTCTGAGAGGTATATGGGGATTGCCTGCATTTTTCCTGTTATAACAAACATCATGCTTTACTTAAGAACTGCAAATTTGATTGAACATGAGAAGGCAGTTATCAACAGGCACAGAACTGTTTTTATTCCCCTTTCCGTCACCCCTCCAGCTGAAAAGGTAAATTTCTGCATTGATCAAATATTTGGGGGGGGGGAGATCAGTCTGATATGTTTCCATATTGAAGAGCAAAATATGTTAAGTTTCAATTCAAATTAAAAAAGATTTCAAATTGCTGAATTCACCGAACAGTTGGGAGTCAGTTGAGCATTTGACCACCTCATCCTATTTAGGCAGCTAACTGTGAATGGGACAAATGGCATTCTTGAATATCTAATTTAAAATTCCAGTATAGCATTTTCCTATGCTAGTAAGGTCAGTATTCAACTTCCTTAAAACAGAACATTCCATGCCAGCTTGAAGAGATGATATTGCGACTATCCAAGCTGAGTTTCAGATAAAATCCAGCAAGCAGAATTCTGAATAGAAACTGTGTGGAAACTGTCTTTTACAATGTTTTTTCAGCATTTTGACCTTTTACCCAACTAGGAACACAGAAATAAAATTTTTGAAGAGCAGCTCCTTGCTGGTAGAAATTAATTTATTGAAACTCTTAGTAAATCACAAATAGCATGAATGACAAATGCAGATGAAGAAGGGCCCAAAACAATTTATGGCTTTTGGAGAGGAGGAGGAGAATAAGAAAACCGGTAGGGCTTTTTTGATAAAATATTAAGACGAAAATAAATCAAAGACATACTCTTAAGAATGCTAGAAACTTCAGTATTGCACAGATCATTATTGTTTTATACAACATTGTTTTCTACAATATTGATTGCCTTTGCAGATCTAGTCATTGGGAAATATGATACAATTTTAAAATTACAACTTTTTTTTCATCACTTGTTTAATTAAGCAATTAATTTGTCCATCTACAATTCAGCAAGTCTCTGCTAAACTTTATTCTGCAATGTGTAGTAAAAATAAAGCAGGTGCTGAAATTACATAGTCATTTTGTACAATTACGACTCACCTTTCTCACCTGGTGGTATTACAGTGTTCACAGACATCATAAGATACATTCCAGCAATCAAAGGCTGCCTGCAATTCAAAACCCAAGCTCTGCTAAACAAGTCCTTTGTAAAACCTGACTGCAAGTAACATGATATGCGATTACATTTACCACCACTAATTTCTAAATGTTGGAGTATGTCTGAAACTGGTCTACTGAGAAAGCAGTTGTTACACAGCACTTCCATTTCCCTCCTTTTTTTCATACTGAGCTACAATATTTAAAGCATCTTCTACAAAGTTTGTGAAATAGGACAAAACTATCATCTATATAATTGCTGTTCTTATCCCAGATTTCTAAATATGAAGCTCTTAAACTGGATTAACTCAGTACTGATAGTAACATTTCATTCAGAAATGAAAATTTTTGCCAACAGATGACACATGGCTTCGAAATTCTTAATATTGTGAAGTATGTATTATTTTTATTTCACACATTTTCAAAGGAATGTAAAGAAGCATGCCTTTCCATGCCTTCTGTTCTGATGAAAAAAATCATAACAGGTAAGTATTTTTAAAGATACCTACTTTTGATGTGTCAGATGTAAAGTTACACCAGAGCAGTCCTTGTGTTTATCTGTACAAATCACAAAACAGTTTAATCATTAGCAACTGAACCCATGTGAAATTATTCCACATTAATAACATTCTTCTGCTGTATAAAAAATACTAGAAGACAAAATAAGTTTTAATCTTATTGTTTCCAGTAGAACTTTCAAATTGTGGAAATATTATGCAAATTTGCACAAACCTGAACATCACAGTGCTGCATTTGTACCAAAATCCTAACATAGAGCAAAACTCTATGGTGGATGAAAAACTAACTGCTTTTTTGGCACTAGAAATTGCAGTTCTTCATGAACTAGCATCTGGGAGATGAAACAGTGTCATTTTTACAATAGCAGAAAAAGTTGGTTTGCTTCAAACAAATTTGTACTTTGATAAAAGTTAGAAAAATGAAAGATTTGTGGAAGAGCAATTATTTTAGCCATTAATAATGAAGCAGCCAAAAATCCTTGTAATAAAGTCAACAGGTGAACTTGAGATACCAATATAGACAGCAGTTTCATTTAACATTGGATATCCTAGAAGAACAATAAAAATAGTTAATTCATTTGCTAATGTACTGTATTAGCATTAGCCAATATATTTGACATTTTAATTTAAAGATACTATCGTCTTGATATAGTTGCTCAATTTTAGTTGATGATCTAACAGTTCAATCTTTGCTCTTTTTCAAGGAAGTTTCCTTTTCTTGCCAAAACCAGCTGTAGTTAGATGATACAACTCCAAAGCAAGTAAACAGAAAATGCTGAAAAAATACCCTCTAACAGTATATGCTTTAGGTAAGAAAGAGAACAGAGTAGCTATGGATCTGCTCACAAGTGTAACTTGGGACAGATTCTCCTCGCATCAGTAGCTAGATTCTGAACTGAAAAAAACAGTGCATTTGAACAGAAGAAAGGATAATGAGTAGAGTAGGACAAAACAGGGAGACTTTACAGATTTAAAAGTATCAGTTTAGTTTTTCAAACATTAGCTATTTTAGTCACACCACATTTCATTATTACAGGATTCAGTTTGGTTGTTACCACCATTGATACTAGAACTTTTAATATGTTCACAAAGTAGACAGTCACTATTTTTACAAAATGTATAAATTAGTACCTATGTTATGCAAGTGAAAAAGCCGCTAACCCAATTTCACTGGGTTCTTATAATGCTCATCATCACGGCATCTGAGAATTCTTAGTTTCTCCAGCTCTGTGTCTCCCAACAAACACTTCTGTGTTTAAAAATCTGAATCAGTACATCACAGTGGTACCTTTACAAATAGCAACAAAAAAGGAAAGTCTTCACTGTATACACAAAAGAAAAATTACAACAGCAGCTCTTTTATGGAGACTACCCACTACTATAGTTGCATTGAATGTTTGGAAAGCACATCTCATGAGAATTTTTGAAACCAAGTGTGATGAATCAGAAAGAAACCAGCTGAAAATTCAGTTGGTAATCCAGAAACAAAAGCATACCCATTCAATGCAGATGGAATTTCTGACTGTCTGTGTCAAGATACATGTAATATTGCCTCAAATACAGAGAGTTCGGTACCTATGTTCTGTATAAAGGATTGAATATGGGTTTGGCAGAGTACTGACAAGGTTCACTTGCAATTACAGTAGAAGTATTTTAAGACTACGCACATGCACACAAAAACGCAAAGTTAGTCAGCCAGTTACTGCCACTGTATCAACCACACTTTCTCTGTTCTACAAAACAGCCAAATAAACAATATATTGTAGAAAATAGAGATTTTCAATAAAATAACATACATTCTTATATATAATTTTTATGCAAACATGCATGTTTGTACAGAAAAATAGTAGACATTGAAAAATTAATCTAAACTTTAAGATAAAAATTCTCCAATTTAAAGTACAGTTTGTAAGACACATATAAAACACAGTCTCCAAATGTTTTTTGAAGTTACTTCTTAGAAATGGGGGGAGGGGAGAATCTTTCCATAAATACGTTCACCACATGGCAAGTCATTTGCACAGTGTGGCAGAGAGAGAGGTAAAGAAAGAGGAAAAAAAGTTGAAGGAGAGAGAAGGGACAGGACCAAATAAAAGACTAAGTTAGAGTAGATAAGGGAAAAATAACAAAGTCAAGATATGGTCAGCACCAGCTAAACATGGAAAGAAAAACTGAAGTTACGCCATGCCAGAATAAGCACTAGTTTTCAATCACAGATACAAATGTTGCTTCCAAATGGCCAAGTCATGAATCCAAAAGCACCAGAAAGACTAAGCTACTAGGACAAAAGTAGGGGAATTGTAGGAAAACATTCAAGAGAAAGAGGAATTAAATTCTTTGTCCACGGTTTTAGAAAAAGTTCAAGATATGTCTATACTGTTCATCCTCCTCTACTCTTCATTGTAGGAAGCCTCACCTACAATCCTCTATGGTTGCTATAAAGGTCTTTGTGAAGTCTCTTTTGCCTCACCCTCCTCATTTAAAACTAAATGTTTTTACTAAATTTTTGGCTATTCATGTAACAGGTGATGCTGCAGAATTCAGCTTTAGTAAGTTTAACATTGTTAGAAAGTTTGCATTACATCAATTTGTATGGAAGTTGGGAAATGGCTTGCGTCCTGTCAGAACATTTTACTTTATTACTTAAAGCAATAAAATTTAAAATTTAAGAATTTAAAATGCAATTGGTAGTTTTGTGTGTCTCAGTTTTGCAATTTGCAATTGAAAACATCACCTGTTTGTGTCTTTTAAACATTGCTGAAAAACTATCCCAAAACAATAAAACCAAACCCATCACATGCCAAACATGAGTCACGTTTGAAAAATCTAACCCTTACTATGTCATAGTGTCTCTTTCAAAAATCGTGTTTCGGGACGAGGGAAATGACTCCAATATATTTCAGCTTGCCAATGCTAAAGTGTTTTCACACTATTTAAATTTTCAGAGTATTGAAAACATTTTCATTTTGTATTTTCACCTAAATTGAGCAATTTCAAAATGAACTGAAGACAGTGGGAAAGTTATTATTGCTACTACACAAGGCAATCATATTAGTCAGCATCAGGAGAAACATAAATCAACTTCTGGCACAAGAATCTGATCTGCAGTACTGTGTCGAGAGTAAAATAATGGATGGATATATTGGTCTACACTTTTAAGAAATTCCTACAGTGCCTTATAATTTTGTCTGTGATTATATTTAGCCGTGACTGAGCTAAACATTTTTCTAACAACTACAGAGGTATGCTTGAAACGCTGTATCCTTGGTTCTCCTTCTCTATAGCTCACCTCCTTGAAACACTCAAAGCTGCTAAACCCTCCACCCAAGAATGCTGACTGCAGTGAGGCCAAGCTGGTTCCTGGTGCAAACTCTTTTTGAGCTTCGCTGTGTGACCTAAGCAAAAATATCCTTAAATAACGCACAAACCAAACAAAATCTTAAAATCTCCTTTCCAGTCTGTCAGGCCAGCTTATCTAACTATTTTGATTTCTTTTTTTCAGCTATTCAGCAAATATGCACGGCTCTGGGACAAAGTAGTTACTAGTTACTATTTGCCATGTGGCAAAGACTGGAAAACGCATTTTTATATACCTCAAGGTTCAAATCAAAGCCAATTGTCCATGCAGAGTTTCCAACTCGAAACTAGAAGCTATGCCTTTTCTGTGGTGTGCAAATACAACACAATCATATTAAAAATTCCCTGCTTTTATTTACTTATGTCAAACAAAATCAATGGTGCATGTTAAAGCCTAACACTGGCTTCAGATTTTAAATATATCATTTTTTAAAAAATTGTACATGACAACTTTGTAATGGCAATTCCAAGTTTAACTGCCAATAAATGCTTAAATTAGTTAGAAAGAATCACCTATACTACCCCTGTAAGTCATGTTTTCTAGGAGAAATATCTGAAATACCAGAAATACTCATTTTGTTAAATGAAACACTCATAGCTGAGGAGAAGTCAAATTATCAACAGAGACACTCTCTTTCTGTAGGCTGATTTTGATAAAACTGCCAATGCAAGTCTGACAGGCTTCCTACCAGTCTGTCTATCCAGATCTACAATCCTGAACTCTTTAGTTACATGTATGATAATCTTCCACAGAAGTTGAGACTTCTAGGGCTTCCTAGATACTTAAAATTCCCAATTAGAAAAATAAACACTCTTCAAAACCTATTTTCTTTGCACTCTGGGTACATGGATTATAAATTATAGAACACACTGTTCAAACTATTTATTCAGCTTCTTTATTGCTCTATTTCTAATATTTAATAGGAACATTCATACATGGCTACTAGAATACTTAAAAGCTTTCACTGTAACAGAGTGGTGCTTTTTATGAAGCTCCAAACCCCTTGTTACTTCAAAGGCAGCCCTTTGATTTGTACCAGAATCTCCACATATGGTCTCAGAATTGGCTTTGCCTCATTAAATATAGGAAGCTGGAGCACAACCTCTGAGCAAGGCAATTCCAAAGCTAATGCCCACTGGAAAGTAACTTTGTGCAAATTATATTTAAAAAGACAAAGACATGCAGCACAAAAATGAAGTCTTGGTAAAGAAAGAGACAAATTCACTATATTGCATTCAATGTTGATATTAGATACATAAAAGAACACTAGCTGAATTTATCTTTTTCTTGAGAGTCAAGGTGCTTGCTCTTGCTTATCTGTTCACTCACCCAGATTGATTCAGCAAAATTCTTTTTAAAAGGCTAGAAACAGGTAGAATGAAACTCTACCTCTATTCAGTTTGTGAAAAACAAAATGCAAGTACAGACTCCCCAGTGCCAATTTCACAACTTACTTTCCAAATAGAAAAGAGACAAACAATTGTTGATCCTCGTCCAGTATAAACTTTTTAACAAATAAATACCTTGTAGAGGTCATAGATGACTGATTTGCTGAAAGGATATCATAATATATAATAGACATTAGTATCTGGGAATATGTAAAATTAATTTTATTCAAGACACCAATGTTAAGCCTTCTGGTTTTCAAAGAGAAGCACAATGAATCCAGGGTTCAAAATAAGACTAGAACTCAAATGACAGTTTATAATTCACATGCTTATGAAGAAAACAGTTACTTTTAGGACATCTACCAGCTTAGTGGCAAAAATTAATTACTCTCCCCAACCAAACAAAAAAAGAAAACCAACAAAACCCAACACTAAGAACCCCACCCGCGCCTCACAAAAGCAGGTATGTCTGTGGTATTATACGTAATGTGGGTAAAATAATTCTTGTAGGGAATGATAGCACAAAGAAATAAATCTATTCTCAGTGAAGAAATGGGAGTTAGGAGAAAGAACTGACAATGCAAATATTATGCGTGCCTTGTGCAAGAAAAGAGAGGGAACAAGAAAGGAATGAGAAAGGAGCCAAAGTTGAACAGAAATTAAAGAATTCCCCAAAAGTTTGCTCCAAGCATACTGACAAAAAATATTAATTACTTCAAACAGTGCAACAGCTACACACATAGAAAATGACAGAATGTGAATACTTTTCATACAGAACAAGTTAAAAGAGATTATTATTGATAACTTTTAATTTCTTTGATTCTCGGGGATAAGGTCTATATTCTCACGTGCTGGAAAGGACTAAGATAATAGTATGGCAGCTTAGAAACAACATTAGTCTTTTTTATAGGGAGGGCAGGAAAACCCAATTCTAGGGATTGGAAAAAAAGCCCACACTGTTTTTAAATCAGATCTGAAGGCACTTCTATGGAAGAATAAATTAAGAACAGTGTGACAACTGCATTGCATATCTTTACAGCCCAAACTGAAAGTCTACTGGGTGACTTTATAGATCTAAAGATGGCTAGATTTACTTTTATTTGAATCTGAATCCTAGAATCCTAGAATCATAGAATCATTAAGGTTGGAAAAGACCTCTAAGATCATCAAGTCCAACCGTAAACCCAACACCCCCATGCCCACTAAATCACGTACCTAAGTGCCTCAGCTACACGTCTTTTAAATACTTCCAGGGATGGTGACTCAAATCGCTTCCATGGACAGCCTGTGCCAAGGCCTGACCACTCTTTCAGTAAAGAATTTTTTCCTAATGTCTAATCTAAACCTCCCTTGGCACAACTTGAGGCCATTTCCTCTCATCCTATCGCTAGTTACTTGGGAGAAAAGACCAACCCCCACCTCGCTACAACCTCCTGTCAAGTAGTTGTAGAGCGCTATGAGGTCTCCCCTCAGCCTCCTCTTCTCCAGACTAAACAGTCCCAGTCCCCTCAGCCGCTCCTCCTAAGACTTGTGCTCCAGGCCCTTCACCAGCTTTGTTGCCCTTCTCTGGACATGCTCCAGCACCTC
>VZTQ01004851.1:48691-62893 GCA_013400755.1 Pelecanoides urinatrix
ATTGGCAAGCCTCCAGTCGTCCGGGACCTCCCCTGTTAACCAGGACTGCTGGTAAATGATGGAGAGTGGCTTGGCAAGCTCCTCTGCCAGCTCCCTCAGTACTCTCGGGTGGATCCCATCTGGCCCCATAGACTTGTGAGTGTCCAGGTGGCGAAGCAGGTCGTTAACTGCTTCCTCTTGGATTATCGGGGGTTCATCCTGCTCGCCATCCCTGTCTTCCAGCTTAGGGGGCTGAGTACCCTGAGGATAACGGGTCTGACTATTAAAAGACTGAGGCAAAGAAGGCATTAAGTACCTCAGCCTTATCCTTGTCCTTGTTGGAAATGTTCCCCCTGCATCCAATAAAGGATGGAGATTCTCCTTGGCTCTCCTTTTGTCATTAATATACTTGTAAAAGTATTTTTTGTTGTCTCTCACAACAGTGGCCAGGTTGAGTTCTAACTGGGCTTTTGCCTTTCTAATTTCCTCTCTGCACGACCTAACGAGATCCCTGTACTCTTCTTGAGTTGCCTGCCCCTTCTTCCAAAGGTGGTAAACTATCCTTTTTTTCCTGAGTCCCAGCCAGAGCTCCCCGTTCAGCCAGGCTGGTCGTCTTCCCCGCCCCTTCTTCTTACGGCACATCGGGACAGCCTGCTCCTACACCTTTACGATCTCCTTCTTGAAGAAGGTCCAGCCTTCCTGGACCCCTTTGCCCTTCAGAACTGGCTCCCAAGGGACTCTCTCGACCAGTGTCCTGAGCAGGCCAAAGTCCGCCCTCCGGAAGCCCATGGTAGCGCTTTTGCTGGCCCCTCTCCTTACTTCACTAAGTATCAAGAATTCTATCACTTCATGGTCGAATATACAAAAAACCTTATGAATATATAAAAAAGACAGACAAATTTCTGACTATTTTTTACTTGTTGCATAACTGTATCTCCTATCAACCATAACTCCAAACCAAAATAATTTTTGCTTTTGCAACATAAAAAGTGAAGAAAGTCAAATAGAGCAATTACTATTTTTCTGAAATGGCTCTTGGCACATTCCCCCCATTTTTTTTGTAGAATTTACTTTTGGTTTTCCAGCTTATTTTTTAATTATGTGTATTTCAGGCAAGATACAATAAGCTTTATTTTGATATCTGAGCATAAAGTGCATATCTGAATATGAATACTTAGCTCTGGATTATAGCTAAGGAGGGAGGGAAAGCATAATTAGTTTAATAACTAATTAATGAAATTAAGAAATATCCTTTTTACAAATAGATGAAAATGAGAGTTGATAAATTTTAACTATGACATTTTTTCCCCCCAAATTGGTAGGAAGTAGAATTGTGTGCTAATGCATAAATAATTTCTACCTCAAGCCAAATATTTTATATTTGCAATGACTTGTAAGTCAGAAAATTAAACTCTGAACAGTGCTTCTAAATCTTTGATGTGCTCCTGAAAGCATAACAAGTTAACTGAGTATATATCATCATTTGCCCTCTATTTTGAGTTGCAACAACTGCATGCGCTTACATACAAACTGTAATGACTATATTCTTATACTTTGACAATCCACAGTTATCAACAGACATCTCATTCAGTCAAAAAAGCTCTCTTTAGGGTCATTCCTGGAGTTTAAAAATACGTATAAAACTATTCAAAGGTTATACATTGAATATCCTTGAACACTACAATCAAGGTTTCGGACATCTAAATTATTAGGAGATTTAAATTATATTTTTCTCTACTGAAATTTTCACAGGCAGTCTACATTAAAAACATCTTTTTCTCACAAAAATGGCAGAAAAGGTAAATTATTTTTCACTTTAAAAATAAGGTATCAGACTACGAAGTAAAAGGCACTGAAATAAAACAGAGGGCATTCTGTCATACTCTTTAACTGTTGAAATAGTACATGACACTAGTATCATCTCCTAAAATATAGTCCTATCAGTTCACACTTCTTAAACTTTTATAATTTTGCAGGCTTATATCTATGACATTGATTATTCTAAGTCCTGCACAGATATTCTAGGCAAAAAATAAGTCTGCTGCAAGGGGGGTGTTGGTGTAAAATTAAGTTTTAACTTCAGGTGCTAACTTATTTCACTATAGTGTCTCTTAAGTGGGCAAGGGGATTTTTTGAGTAGAAGCTTTGACTACAAGTTAATTTACTAATAAAAATTTCCAAGCACATCCTCAACTAACATGCAATAGAGGTTACTGATCTCATTTGTTTCTTTTTTTTTTAATAACTGCATAGACATAAATTATACTTAAGAGTGAAAATGAACAGTGACAACTCTCACTATCCCCAAGCAATAATGAAGAGCAGGCTCTCAACTAACATGCTCTCTTTAGAGGTTTGTAACTTCAATTATTCATGATTTTAGCAGGCTAAGAATCTCATGGGCTGTACGGGTCCATGAAACTGACTGAACTGTCTCATGAAAACAAATTCTTTCAACTTCAGTTGTGCATATTTGCATATGTGCTCCATTTAAACAGTGTTGGCACACTCAGTTTATTCTTTCCTCCTCCTCCTCAGTTAGCATTATTGCCATTATGCTGTATTATATCTTCATGTCATGGTAGAGACCATACCTTCAATTTCAGACAGTGCTGCTGAAAAATCTAGATGAGTATTGCCCAAACCATACCTGAGGTATACAGAAGAGAGGCTGCATGGCACTGGGAAGCTGCCAACTACAGGGTAACTTCTCTATTCAAAACCAAGTACAACCTGTGGATCATTTACCACAGTACCACAGAAGGAGTCAGAGGCCACGGGCACAGCTCAAACTACTGGTGTAATGCATATTCCTCCCTTAATTTTTTGCTATTATTCAGCTTACGTCCCCTTTCTTCTTTCAAGTCCAATATTTTGATTATCATTTAGCCCACGAGGATCTTCACATTCTCATTTAAATCCTACGCAGTAATGTATCGCAGCGGAGCTCCAAGAGAACGACAACCCACAGGTTTTTTGTTCTTGAAGGACAGCGAGGCCCTAACCCAAAAACTCCACACGGCACATGATTCACAGAGTAAAAGTAAGAATTCATGCATCTCAAAGGTGTCAGAACAAGGCATTTTGGGTTTAAAGAACAAAATACAACATGAAATATAAATTAAATAAAAAGTAATTAATCTTGTCCCAAAAAATCTCAGATCACCAATATCACAATGTGCATTAATGAAATCCAAATTTCATTAATCCAGGCTTATAACATATGGGCTGGATGAGCAGACAGTGAGGTGGATTGAAAACCAGCTGAATGGTCGGTCCCAGAGAGTGGTGATCAGTGGAGCAAAATCTAGTTGGAGGACAACAACTAGCGGTGTATCCCAGGGGTCAGTACTGAGTCCAGTCCTGTTCAACATCTTCATTAAAGAACTAAATGATGGGACAGAGTGTACCTTCAGCAAGTTTGCTCATGACACCAAACTGGGCGGAGTGGCTGATAGGCCGGAGGGTTGTGCTGTCATCCAGAGGGACCTCAACAGGCTGGAGAAATGGGCTGACAGGAACCTTATGCAGTTCAACAAGGGAAAGGAAGTGCAAAGTCCTGCACCTGGGGAGGAACAACCCCAGGCACCAGTATCTGCTGCGGGCATCCCAAGCTGGAACACAGCTTGGCAGAAAAGGTCCTGGGGGTCCTCATACACACCAAATTGAATGTGAGCCAGCATTATGCCCTTGCTGCAAAGGCGGCTAATGGTATCCTCGGCTGCATTAGCCAAAGTATTGTCAGCAGGTCAAGGGAGGTGACCCTTCCCCTCTACTCAGCACTGGTGAGGCCACACCTGGAGCACTGTGTCCAGTTCTGGGCTTCCCAGTACAAGAGAGACATGGACATACTGGAGAGAGTCCAAGGAAGGGCCACAAAGATGATGAAAGGACTGGAGCATCTCTCCTCTGAGGAAAGGCAAGAGAGCTGGGACTGTTCAGCCTGGAGAAGAGAAGGATTGGGGGGGATCTTAACCATGTACAAAAATACCTGAAGGGAGGGTGAAAAGAGGACAAAGCCAGGCTCTCTTCAGTGGTGCCCAGTGGCGGGGCCAGAGGCAATGGGCACAAACTGAAACTGAACATCAGGAAACATTTTTTCACTGTGAAGGTGACTGAGCACTGGCACAGGTTGCTCAGAGAGGTTGTGGAGTCTCCATCCTTGGAGATATACAAAAGCCACCTGGACATGGTCCTGGGCAACTGGCTGTAGGTGGCACTGCTTGAGCAGGCAGGAGTGGACCAGATGTAATATAATAATGTGAATATTTTTGACGCTGTAACTGACATAACTTACAGAACGAATTTCCAAAATACATACCTTTAAATGCACTAATATCCCCATAGTGTACCTGGAGCACAAAAAATTTGCCACCTGTTTCTCCTCCAACTCTGAATCCAACACCTAAGAGAAGGAAAATGCATTGTCTTCAGAAACAGTAAAATGTAAGATGGTTCACTACTGCTGACCATATCTAAAAATACAAAATACAAATCACTGTAATGGCTTAGAGTGAAGGGGTAGAAAATTTCACTGAGACAGCAGTGAAGAAAACATTGTCCTGAAAACTGGGAAAACCACCGTCATAATACATGTTCTCAAACAGACAGAAGCTAGGACCATAACTTAGTTATTTATGAACTTAGGCAGAGAATTCTTTCAATCCAAGAATATAAATACAGATTTGATATTCATATACAACTATGTATTTAAAAAAAAAAAATCACGTTTTGCCATCCTTGTAGGATTTGATAGAACTTCCATTTCTCATACAACCTGTGAATGATATAAACTAATTAATTAACACTGACTTACTAAGAATACACTGAGAACAAAAAGAAAAAAAGATCTGTGGTAAAATATTTTGAGATGTAAATTAAAACTGTATGCAGAAAAAAACTTCTAGAAATTATGAAGCTATGTTATTTGTTGACAGAAGTAAGCACAGGCACAGAAGAAAATGGAGAAATTTGAAATAATTTGAAATANCTGCTGCGGGCATCCCAAGCTGGAACACAGCTTGGCAGAAAAGGTCCTGGGGGTCCTCATACACACCAAATTGAATGTGAGCCAGCATTATGCCCTTGCTGCAAAGGCGGCTAATGGTATCCTCGGCTGCATTAGCCAAAGTATTGTCAGCAGGTCAAGGGAGGTGACCCTTCCCCTCTACTCAGCACTGGTGAGGCCACACCTGGAGCACTGTGTCCAGTTCTGGGCTTCCCAGTACAAGAGAGACATGGACATACTGGAGAGAGTCCAAGGAAGGGCCACAAAGATGATGAAAGGACTGGAGCATCTCTCCTCTGAGGAAAGGCAAGAGAGCTGGGACTGTTCAGCCTGGAGAAGAGAAGGATTGGGGGGGATCTTAACCATGTACAAAAATACCTGAAGGGAGGGTGAAAAGAGGACAAAGCCAGGCTCTCTTCAGTGGTGCCCAGTGGCGGGGCCAGAGGCAATGGGCACAAACTGAAACTGAACATCAGGAAACATTTTTTCACTGTGAAGGTGACTGAGCACTGGCACAGGTTGCTCAGAGAGGTTGTGGAGTCTCCATCCTTGGAGATATACAAAAGCCACCTGGACATGGTCCTGGGCAACTGGCTGTAGGTGGCACTGCTTGAGCAGGCAGGAGTGGACCAGATGTAATATAATAATGTGAATATTTTTGACGCTGTAACTGACATAACTTACAGAACGAATTTCCAAAATACATACCTTTAAATGCACTAATATCCCCATAGTGTACCTGGAGCACAAAAAATTTGCCACCTGTTTCTCCTCCAACTCTGAATCCAACACCTAAGAGAAGGAAAATGCATTGTCTTCAGAAACAGTAAAATGTAAGATGGTTCACTACTGCTGACCATATCTAAAAATACAAAATACAAATCACTGTAATGGCTTAGAGTGAAGGGGTAGAAAATTTCACTGAGACAGCAGTGAAGAAAACATTGTCCTGAAAACTGGGAAAACCACCGTCATAATACATGTTCTCAAACAGACAGAAGCTAGGACCATAACTTAGTTATTTATGAACTTAGGCAGAGAATTCTTTCAATCCAAGAATATAAATACAGATTTGATATTCATATACAACTATGTATTTAAAAAAAAAAAATCACGTTTTGCCATCCTTGTAGGATTTGATAGAACTTCCATTTCTCATACAACCTGTGAATGATATAAACTAATTAATTAACACTGACTTACTAAGAATACACTGAGAACAAAAAGAAAAAAAGATCTGTGGTAAAATATTTTGAGATGTAAATTAAAACTGTATGCAGAAAAAAACTTCTAGAAATTATGAAGCTATGTTATTTGTTGACAGAAGTAAGCACAGGCACAGAAGAAAATGGAGAAATTTGAAATAATTTGAAATAATGAAATTGCAAAATATCACCATCACCAAAAAGGATTTCTCTAAACTGATTCTACAATGAACACTCTTCAAAAGAAGCAGAGAAAGCAATCTCTTCCTGTTCGGCCACTGAATCCCACTAGATTAAACACTGACCATGGCAAAGCCTACTTATAAATGGGACTGCAGCCTCTCTGTGCACAAATGTAATATCATTATGAATGCCCCCAACAAACTTTGTATTTATGGACAGCTTAGAGACAAGAAAATTCTTACTAGCTGGGGTTTAACAGCAAAGCAAATACCAGACTTCCATAGAATCCTCCAAGCAACATTTTTTTTAACTTGACATTCTGATAACCAAATCAAATAACATTTGTGCTGCTAAGTGTGTAAACAGATTACTAAAAATAAACCTCCTCATGATACTGTGCACTGCTCCTGGTTATGAAAAGAGGCAGCAAAAGAGAAAAGAAAAATTTTTTAGAATTCAAGGTATTTTCAGACTGAGGCTATCTAGATGGTAGATATATCTAGGACCTTTAGTGGTTATTAGAAAGTACCACTTCTCCCTGTCTTCCAGACAAACCACTCCAAGTAGCTTAAAAAATTTTGATTGAATTCAGCAAAGTCATCTATCATACAAAAAAATGGGTATATAAACGCATTGCTTAACTGCATAAACACATCAAGAAATGAAAAGCACATAAAA
This sequence comes from Pelecanoides urinatrix, assembly GCA_013400755.1. NCBI lineage: Eukaryota > Metazoa > Chordata > Aves > Procellariiformes > Procellariidae > Pelecanoides > Pelecanoides urinatrix. The sequence continues at coordinate 55,745 of VZTQ01004851.1, forward strand.
TCAAGTATACTTAAGACACAGAAAAAATTCAATGTTTAGATTGAACCTGTTTGTGCTTTCCCAAACACACAAAAATATCTTAACACAGTTTGTGTGCTACTGAAAGATATATAAATATTGCCCTTCCAATAACATACAGTAGGAAATGCAAGATTAATGTTATATAAAAATAAAGCATCATATTATGACCATTATCTCTCCCCTAGCCTTTTCCCGCCTACAGAAACCCGTAATGTTATAGTAAAGAGGATGACACCCCCCCCAGTATAATAGCTAGCATAATATATTCATAGTTTATGAGGTTGATGTTTATACAGATTCCATCCACTAGATATAAAAAAAATATTATAGAAAGGTACTAGATACGCCAGGTGAGACTTCCACATCCTCTTCTCTCCCTTGTCCCTGTACACAAGAACTTCACATTAAAGGCTCAATACCTTTGGGTAGCCTGGTTGGTGGAGCATTTCTTGCCCAAGCATACAAAATGTTAGATTTGTCTTTGCATGTTCCTTCATCACAGTCCCTAAAAATATGAGAAAAGAAAACAAAAAGGAATATAATTTTTTAACTTTGAAATCAGAAAAGGGCAGGTGAATTACATGCAAACTCATTAATTTTAAGATCTATGAAGATGCATTTTGATCAAACACAATTCTTTTAATGTAGATTCTTTTAATGTAGATTGCTTTCCCGGATATCATTAGATCCCCCATCATGAGATTCTGAACAGAAAGAGCAGCACAGAATACCTTAGAAACGAACTATAACTGCATACTATACAGTATTGTACTAACAACTGATTTTGACTGTGGTCAAAATTTGAGGGGCAGTGGGGTAAGGGAGGGCATGGAAATAGACCTTACTAATTGCTTCTTGGGTCTTTGTTTTTTGCAAACTCTCCTGGACTTTTGAAATGCATTCTCCTCAATCTTGGGTAAACTCAGGAGCTGAATTTTTAATGGCACTGGGTTTTTGTCTGATTACCTAGACTGAAAGCAAAATATTTCACTATGTCAGCAAGACTAGTATTTGGCTATCCTTGTTATTTACATTGTTTAGGAAAACAACTTTTAAAATTTCTTTCTTTATTATACTTTACTCCTTGATTCTAACAAAGACTTGTAAAAAAAGATAATTGAGGTGATTGAGTAACAAAAATGATCATTTTTAGTTCTTGAGCTGAATGGTGCAGAACATTCTGGGACAGTGACAATGGTAAGAAACTACACTCAAAAATATAAATCTATATACTGTTCCCACTCTCCCCTAAGCAGTGAAATACAAGTATTTCACTGAACCAGTCTTGACAGCTTTTGCAACCTTTACTGAAATATTGATGTCAAAAGCTTCCAGAACCATGCTCTCCTGCCAACAGAAGCAGCTAGTCTGACGGAGGAATTACTGGGTGGTGATCTACGACCTGTACTTATACATTTGTTTAGATTAGATAACTATTTAAAGTTGCCCTGCCCGATCTCTAAATAACGGCTATGTCTATGAATCATCTCATTCATAGGAGCTCATTGCAGTGTTAGCTTTGAGGCAGCACAAGACCTGTCTTACCAGGAGACTCAGTTGTTCTGAATAATTAAACATTTTATTTTAAATCATTCAAGTATATTTTTGATTATCTATGGAAAATCTGAACTTTTGATGAATCAGCTCAGGCATACTACTTTGATTTCAGTAGTTAATCAGCTCAGGCCAACTGTTTTTCAGGCCAATTATGATCAACAAACAGAAGCAGCTACACCTTTTTTTGGAGCACTGAGCAAAAGCTAAGCAAATGAGCCCTGGGAGCCTACTTTATTTCTGTGGAAAGGCCTGAGTATTTCAAGAAGGGAGAAACACCTGTGCACCCCTTTAGCATTTGTTCAGATAAAGATTTTACCATGTTGCAGTGAACATGTCACTCTGCAGAGCCAGTGCAGGTTCCACACCGTTAGACAGCCTTTCAGAAGGCCAGGGACATTTGCATGAATAGTGTCAAGTCACCAGAAAAGCCAGTGGGCAGAGTGGCGTCACAGATTTTGGCTCAGCGCTGCTATGGCCACAGGGCAGCTAATCCCAGTACAAGTATTTGGATTCTGTATGTTCCCCTCTCCCATTCCTCCACACTCAAAACTGGCCTGAATAAAACTTCACACCTCAGGGAAATGAATTTTGTCCTTGCATTCTGAATGCTCCTAAAGAACTATTTTTCCATAATACACCTAGTCCACATCACGATGGTATGAAAGATAGCTCTTGACTTGATATGTTTTAATGTTCTTACAACTGATTACAAACCATCTGACTAATGTCGCCCAGAATTTTGATGAAGAAACTATAATAAAGCAAAAAATCAATGTGGTATGCCTTAATGACTCAATGACTTTTTTGCCTCGGTCTTCACCAGCAAGTGCTCAAACCTCACTGCCCAAGCCGCAGAAGGCAAACGCAGGGACTGGGAGAATGAAGAGCAGCCCACTGTAGGAGAAGATCAGATTCAAGACCATCTAAGGAACCTGAAGGCGCACAAGTCCATGGGACCCGATAAGATCCACCCACGGGTCCTGAAGAAACTGGTGGACCAAGTTACTAAGCCACTATCCATCGTATTTGAGAAGTCGTGGCAGTCCGGTGAAGTTCCCACTGACTGGAAAAGGGGAAACATAACCCCCACTTCTAAAAAGGGAAAAATGTAAGATCTGGGGAACTACAGGCCAGTCAGGCTCACCTCTGCGCCTGGGAAGATCATGGAACAGATCCTTCTGGAAGCTATGCTAAGGCACATGGAGGACAGGGAAGTGATTCGAGACAGCCAGCAAAGCTTCACCAAGGGCAAGTCCTGCCTGACCAGCCTAGTAGCCTTCTATGATGGAGTGATTACATCAGTGGACATGGGAAGGACTACCGATGTCATCTATCTGGACCTCTGTAAGGCCTTTGACATGGTCCCCCCAACATCCTTCTCTCTAAACTGGAGAGATACGGATTTGATGGGTGGACTGTCTGGTGGGTGAGGAATTGGTTGGATGGACACATCCAGAGGGTAGTGGTCAATGGCTCAATGTCCAGATGGAGATCTGTGATGAGTGGTGTCCCACAGGGGTCCTTATTGGGACCGGTACTGTTTAATATCTTCATCAATGACATAGAGGGATCGAGTGCATGCTCAGCAAGTTTGCAGATGACATCAAGCTGAGTGGTGTGGTTGACATGCCTGAGGGACGGGATGCCATCCAGAGGGACCTGGGCAAACTCGAGAATTGGGGCCATGTGAACCTCATGAGATTCAACAAGGCCAGTTGCAAGGTCCTGCACCTGGGTCGGGGCAACGCCTGGTGTCAATACAGGCTGGAAGATGAAGGGACTGAGAGCAGCCCTGCCGAGAAGGACCTGGGGGTACTGGTGGATGAAAAGCTGGACATGAGTCGACAATGTGCGCTCGCAGCCCAGAAGGCCAAGCGTATCCTGGTTTGCATCAAAAGAAGCGTGGCCAGCAGGTCGAGGGAGGTGATTCTGCCCCTCTATTCTGCTCTGCTGAGACCCCACCTGGAGTACTGCGTCCAGCTCTGGAGCCCTCAGCACAAGAAAGACATGGACCTGTTGGAGTGGGTCCAGCAGAGGGCCACGAAAATGATCAGGGGGGTGGAATGTCTCTCCTATGAAGAAAGGCTAAGAGAGTTGGGGTTATTCAGCCTGGAGAAGAGAAGACTTCAGGGAGACCTTATTGCAGCCTTTCAGTACTTAAAGGGAGCTTATAAGAAAGATAGCAGCAAACTTTTTAGCAGGGCCTGTTGTGACAGGACAAGGGATAATGGTTTTAAACTAAAATAGGGTAGATTCAGACTAGATCTAAGGAAGAAATTTTTTACAGTGAGGATGGTGAAATACTGGCACAGGTTGCCCAGAGAGGTGGTAGATGCCCCATCCCTGGAAACATTCAAGGTCAGGTTGGACGGAGCTCTGAGCAACCTGATCTAGTTGAAGATGTCTCTGCCCACAGCAGTGGGGTTGGACTAGATGACCTTTAAAGGTCCCTTCCAACCCAGCTATTCTATGATTCCATGATTCTAATTGAATAAAAACTGGCTATGTAAAAATGTTGACCATGTAAATAGTAAAGGAAGGTTCCTTCCTAAACAAGTCTTATAGTGATGTCCTCAAATGTCAGTTCTCAAACAACCACTCCTTCCCCTGGAAGAGCAAGTGAAGTCATCACTTACTAGCAGGTAACAAAAAAGAATAACAAATAACAAAACAAAATAAAAAATAACAAACATCTCATCATTAATACACAGTCATCAGAATAACTTTAACAAAATTGGTTCTAGGGGCTGGAAGCCTCTAGTGAATTTAAATTAGTAAGAAAACATTTGCTTTTAAATTATATGTACTCTCTGCAATGACTTACAAAAATGTGCAACAGTTTCTACACATCTGAACATTTAAATGAACTTATTTACAGCATAGACATTTATAGATATGCACATATATAGGTATACACACAAGTGTATGTCTATACACATACATACTACATTAATTATATACACACACGGATACATAGTGAACAGGCATTTATACAAGATTATTTAAGTGTGTCAAACAGGCATAAATGCAGATGTCTAAAGCCTGTTTTATGTAGGACAGATGTGAAAGTCTTTCTAGCCTTGCAGATAGCTATAGGCAGAGGAAGATGAAATGTTGCAAACTGTTGTAACAATAGGGATGTGAAATGATGAGACACTGAATGAAGAGGTTTTATTTTCAGAATGTAAAGCAAATAATACACCTCAGAAACTACACACAAAAAACCAGCAAGATTTAATCAAAACCTGCATATGAAAAATTGGAAATATCAGTTTTAAGTACAACACTAATTACATGTTTCATCATTTGACAGGTAGCTGTTAAGTACAGCAATCAAGAACAAAAGCAACATTAGCTCCCACACTGCTCAGACTGCCACTGGTGAGTTTTCTGCTGGGCAATCCTTCTTCTCTGGGAAAAGCAATGATATAGCCAGGGAGCTCAAACTACCTGAAGCCTAGTCTCAAGCCTAGGATTTGAGTATGCTTCAGCTTTGAAGAATTTTATGACTTTCCAGCTTTTGATCCATCTCTTCATATCTGAAAGCTCAGGAACTAAACATTTCATCTATGTCTTCAGAACATCAGCTAGATGTGACTTAGTCATTCATCTCAACGCAAGGACTTGATCAATCTATAACAATATCATTCTATCACGTACAGATTATTTCAAGGCTCTAATAAAACTACTTTTAGACATACGAAAAAACAAACTACAGGAACAATCTACTCAGTTTGAAATAGTTTACTAAAGATGTAAACTGTTTTTAAAAGGCCACAATGGGAACAGTTTTTTGTTGGTATATTTTTCACATTAAACTATTCAAAAAGTATATTCTAACCTGTAAGATACAATAAAAAGAACACAGAAAAGCTGTCTGCTGGGAAAAGAAATCAATAGAAATTCTGTGCTTTCATAGTTTTACTTTTGTCTGGACTTCTTAAGTATCTGCTTTTCTTGCAAGACAAGATTACAACATTTTCAATATTAGAACTGTTGGTTGATAAGCAGAAGGGAGATAAAACTTTTGATGAAATTTTATGTTCCAAATATTAATCAAATCAACTGCTCAAAACATGCAGAGATTATTCAAAACACTAAATTCTTTTTTTTTTGTGGAAAATATATTATACTATATTATTAGCTCTAAATTCCAGCTCTAGTTGCCTTTTTGGTAAATACTTAAAAGATAAATTGTGATTACACAACTCTATCAGAAAATCTATATTAAAATTCTTCCACATTTCAGAATAAGTCGTATAAGCTTTGCAGTGTCAGCAAAACTACCTTATCTGCTCTCTCTTGAAAACGTGGAGAAAACTTGCACAATTACTGGACAAACCATTAATTTCCATCCACCATCACATTTCTTCACTTTGGCTCCCCACACCTGTTTTAGTCGCATTGAGAGCTTCCCTCTGCCCTCACTGCTTAGGCATTTTGAAGGGCAAGTCAACTACCAAACCACTTGACAGAGAGAATCTTCTTCAGCTTACCCTTCACTCAGTTTCCTTCTGGGCACCTGATACAATACTGCTTCATATACCGGAAAGCAGCCAGCTATAGAGGAAGCCTAGATTTCTTGGTATCCAATGGCACTCTGCCCACTACAGCTCCTGTCTCCTCCTCAGAGACAGTCAATTAGTCACGAAGAATCAGAAAAGAGATTGTTTTCTCCACCTTACAGAGGAGTCAGTTAAAAAAAATAAACACTTTCAGTGTGAAAAGACTGTAATGTTATACATTTCTTCTTCCTTCAAATTTTTCTACTTTTCCAAGAAATTGCAACACTGGAAAAAGTTTATGTGGAAGCAATTAACATAAGAAAAGTTAGCTACAATAACAAAAGCAAGCTGCAACTCTTACCAGTAATTTTCGGTAGAAGAGGGTTCATTACATCCAAAGAGCAACATGTGATGGACAGTATCCATGCTGGCATGAGGCTTAAAGTCAACTGAAAAACAAAATGATAAAACAAATAAGCTACCCCTACTCTCACCATAAGTTACATAAGGAAAAGCATTTTGTGCCATTTTTTCTCTGTAATATTAGAAACAAGGCATATATGTCCCCACTCATCTGTTTACCTTCTGCATTCCACTTACAAGCTTTCCTTAAATTCCTATTCAACAGCCTGTCTCCCAAGCTAAGAGACTGTACCTCCCTTAGTCATCAAGAAAAAGAAATTCCAAGTTCCCAATCAAAACTGCTATATTTTTCCCCAAAAGTTAAATATGACACTTAGTAAACACATCAATGTATCCCAAACCACAAAATTTTAGTGTGACCAGTCTAATTTCAATTTAGCTTCGAAATTTGCACTTGTGACTTAATAATACTTTTCTATTTCTTTTGTACTTCGTCATCATTCGAAGCCACCGAGGTGAAGGGCTCTGGAGCGGAGGATCGCACTGGGGGACCCTTCCTAGAGTGGCTAAACTGCGGCAGAAACCGCGAGGGCAAAAGCGCAGGCGGCGAGAGGCTGCCTCAGTGCCCCCCCCTTCTCCCCCGAGCCGGAGCAAGGAGCTGCTGACGAGCGGCAGGGACAGGAGGGATAGTGGCCAAATCCCC
>VZTQ01004855.1:0-40309 GCA_013400755.1 Pelecanoides urinatrix
CCTGAAGCCTTCTCTTCTCCTGGGGTTGTCTAAACAACCCCAGCTCTCTCAGCCTTTCTTCGTAGATGAGGTGTTCCATCCCTCTGATCATTTTTGTGGCCCTCCTCTGGACCCGCTCCAACAGGTCCATGTCTTTCCTATGCTGGGGGCTCCAGAGCTGGACACAGGACTCCAGGTGGGGTCTCATCAGAGCAGAGTAATGGGGCAGAATCACCACCCTCGACCTGCTGGCCATGCTGCTTTTGATATAGCCCAGGATATGGTTGGCCTTCTGCGATGTGAGCATACATTGTTGGCCCATGTCCACCTTCTCATCCACCAGTACCCCCAAGTGCTTCTCGGCAGGGCTGCTCTCAGTCCCTTCATCCCTCAGCCTGTATCAATATCAGGGGTTGCTGTGACCCAGGTGCAGGACTTTGTACTTTCTGTTGTTGAACCGCCGGAGGTTCACATGGGCCCATTTCTCAAGCTTGTTGAGGTCCCTCTGAATGGCATCCCATCCCTCAGATGTGTCAACCACACCACCCAGCTTTGTGTCATCTGCAAATTTGCTGGGCATGCATTTGATCCCACTGTCTATGTCATTGATGAATGAGTGAAAAGCCATGGCAGTCAGTTGAAGACCCTGGTGACTGGAAAAAGGGAAACATTGCACCCATTTTTAAAAAGGGTAGAAAGGAGAACCCTGGGATCAACCTGTAAGCTCACCTTTGTGCCTGGGAAGATCATGGAACAAATCCTCCCAGGAGCTATGCTAAGACATATGGAGGACAGCAAGGTAATCCAAGACAACCAGCATGGCTTCACCAAGGGCAAGTTTTGCCTGACATACCTGTAGAAGCCCTTCTTATTATTCCTTGCATCCCTTGCCAAGTTAAGCTCCAGCCTCACCTTGACCCTCCTGACCCCATGCCTACATAACCAGGCAGCGTCCCTATGCTCTTCCCAGAATACCTGTCCCTGCTTCCACTGTCTGTGCATTTCCTTATTGCCCTTTAGTTTGAGCAGCAGGTCTTGACTCGGCCATGCCGGTCTCTTGCCTTTCTTGCCTGATTTCTTACACCTGGGGATCGAGAGCTCCTGTGCTTTATGGAAAGCGTCCTTAAAGATCTGCCAACTCTGTTCTGCTCCCTTGTCCCTGAGGGCTGTTTCCCAGGGGGTCCTATTGCCTAATTCCTTGAACAGCTGAAATTTTGCTTTCCTAACATTCAGGGTCCTGACTTGACTCTTCGCCTGACCCATAGCCCTCAGGACTGTGAACTCCACCAGTGCCAAATATAGAAAGTGCAATAAATCTTTGGATACAGGCTAATAAGATGAAATGGGAACATGTGATTACAAAACCAGCAGAAAGTTAAAAAAGATGGTACATGTAACTCATGTAATTCTCACAATTCTCAGATTTTGACAGGTGAAAGAAGGAACATAGTAGCTTACAATGTGTGTGAATAACAGTGGAGGCATTCTGGCCCCAACAAGGTGAACTGCAAAAATTTTAGTGACTCAAGCTTTAAAACCTGGATTAAAAGAAAATTTTGACCAGAATCTTCAATAAATTGTAGGTATTTTAATTTTCAGTTACTTGGAAGCCTGAACAAAGATTTTTGATCGTGTTTAGCTGTCTTGTTTAATACCTATAATTGACATTGATGATGTTTTGAGTTTCTAGAATCCTAGGTAGTCCTTTAGATACAACTAAATAAGGCTAAAGGGAAATTAGATCTTTGCTTGTGAACACCAACAGCACCTACAGTTTAGCCCCTCAGGACAAAAAATTGCTTTTAGTAATAACACAGAGTTGATGAATTGATGCTTTCTTGTACACTGAGGTGCATCAGTTCAACTAACAATGTATGACAAACCTGAAATGAGACAGCACAATGTGAAAAGACTTGCTTTTCAGGTTTCACCATAGTGCAATAAGAACAGCTTTCAACTAAATCAAAGCAATAAATCTTGAAGCAAGAAGAAAATATGAAACGGTGCCACACCAATTTAAAGAAATAAGCGTTATAGATATAGATAGACACACCTTAATATACAAAACTTTGTTTGTTTGCACTGCTATAGTAATTAAAAAATTCTTAAGCATGAGAGTAGGAAACTGACTTTTCAGCCATGCAAAATACCTCCATTTGTCTGGGAAAAATGATGCCTAATCTCATGCTGCTGAAATCAGCTGGCTTTTCAGCACTGAATTCAATGAAAAGAGGAGCCTGATGTCTGCTATGTGTAGTATTGCAATCGCGGAAATGTCTGTGAAGAATTGGTAACAAAAGGATAAGTCTTGGCGATTGAAATAACACTGTGGTATTGGATTTAGAGCTTTCTAGTGCCCTCAATGAGTACCAGTCTCTATAAGGGGAAATACCCAGATTTAAGATGTAAAATTATAAACTTGTTATTAAAGAGTAAAATCAGAAATTCCCTCTAAGAAACTCTGTTGTCACAAGACTTCAATTCCTTATTTACATTACATCAATGATACAGTGCTAAAGCCACCTGGTAATAAAATGACCATTCAACTCCAAATGAGATAGAAGGCATAATGCATTTTTAAAAGAGACTAGCATTCATTTTCTCAAAGAATGTTCTTTGACTTTTACTTGAAATTAGGCCATGATTTCTGCATTCTGCAATCAGCCAATATAAGCACCAGTTATGACTCAGTCAGATACATAATGTAAGCAGGCATACCTTTATCCAACTGAATTATTTGATAACAAGACTCTAAGAAGACAAAGCTCTACAAAACTCCATTCAAGCATATGGTAATGCACATTTAGAAGCATGTTAACCTGTCATCTCCTCATGCCTTGAGACGACAATGTCGGCTCTTGTTAAAATCTCATACTTTTTTGCCAACAGTTCTCCAAGTGTTTTGAGATTAGCAAATCTGAATGAATCAGAAAACAGTTCTTTATTCTTGCTTTGTAACAACATACAGTAAGGTCAGGTCAAACTGTTGCCGTACTGAAACACACCTATATGGACTGTATAAGCTTTCCACCTTTTCTTTCCCACTCAAGTTTTCCAATGTTTTCAGTAATGGCAATAGCCAACATTTTCAGGATTGATGTCTTGAGTTACATATGGATTTAAACAGCGTGAAAGTGTCAGACTATTTGTATAATTTTTCTTTGTCCCATCTGTAAAGGAGAAAATTTAAGAAATTTAATTTCTTATAGAAAAGCAATGATGAATTTATTTAGCAGACCAGTATCACTCAGGTGTGGATCTCTTTTGCATAATGAGGTCTAATGTGCAATGGTATTAAAAAAAATTCTAAAGTAAATGTAAAACTAAGAGAAATTATTTAACTATGAGATTGACTGGAATAAATAAGATCAAAGATTGGTTAAGAGACATAATCAAAGATATTGATTAAAATAACCATTTCAAAAGAGTATTTAAAATGGATCTAGGATTTCATATGTTATCTCTTCACCAGCAATTTGACACACAGGAACTTGGTGTTTAAACACAGGGATTGATTCACAGCTCTTGATAAATCCAATGCCTTCTGCCTACACCCCTCCCATCGAATTTCATTAGAGTACTCTGTGAAAGTTGATTGTTTAGCTTGGATGTGGTTATGCCAGGAAAACAGACAAGGTCTTGCTTAATTCAAATGCTTATAATACTTATTTTACTAACTAAATTTAACAAAATAATAATAACTGAAATTAGTAAAAAATAAAAATAAACTATCGCTACTTAAACAACAACAACAAATAGTAACACGACACACACACACGTACACGCGCATACAGAGTCATATCTTTACTTTTGGTTACTAATCTCCAGGTACTGTTATTTATTTCTTTATCTTGCTTTGGTCGTTCTGGTTGCTATTTTCCAGGAAAACATTCATGGCTTCCTCCCACCAGTCATGTTTACTTCCTCTCTTTTTTGGCCAATAGATATAACAGTTACTATATACACATTTATTTTTGGTAAGATCATGGTGCTAAGGAAGTGCAGTTAAGGTTACTCCACATTACCTGAAACAAACATGGGAAACACGCAGCACAGATTTATGATGCTAGGCATATTTTTGTATTAAAAAGTTTCCTTATGTTTTCTAGGAGTCTGGGATATCTGAAGCATTTTATATATGGTCATTTGGCATTTAATTTTGTATCCACTGTTACATTGTGCTTTACACACAGGGAATATGAAGCCAGAGTTATACATTAAAACATCTTAACAATTGAAGAGAACCATCAAGTGGCAATTCGAAATTCACTGTGCACATCAGCAAAAGAAATATACCATTGAGAAGCAACTCTAATAGGGTGTACTATAAACTTTAATGAGATTAGATTGAAAACCATACTAGGATTAAGTTGTTCCTTTTGTCTTTGTTGAAAGTGTTTAGCAATTGTTAGCAGAAATATGGCGTAAAAAACTGAAAATAATTATCATACCTTACCTTTTTTGCATACCTTAGTTACTTATTTTTATTTAAAAGGTAAACTTTATCCCAGCACACATACTTTTTATTAATGGCAAGTTTGGAAAGGAGAAAGGGGAAAGAAATGCATATTCTTTTCAAGGTTTCAATGCTTTCATCAAGTTTTGGGCCCAATTCTATTTTTAGGATTTCACCTGAAATTGTATGCATTTTAGACCGGCTGAGGCATTCTTTTAACCAGCTCTGACTGATGTATTATTAATATACCAGAGGCAGTGCAAACTTCCTGATAGATATTACGAAAATCAGACCATTCGTACAACAGGACAATGATGTTTTAGTAAAGAATATTTTTGTTTCTCTGTAAATGTTTTTTCTCTCCAGATAATGCAAGGGATCCACTGAATAATATCCCAATATTTTAGCTATGTGCTGGGAACAACATTGATCATAGAATCATAGAATCATTTAGGTTCGAAAAGACCTTTAAGATCATTGAGTCCAACTGTTAACCTAACACTGCCAAGTCCACCACTAAACCATGTCCCTAAGCACCACATCTACACGTCTGCTAAATACCTCCAGGGATGGTGACTCAATCACTTCCTTGGGCAACCTGTTGCAATATTTGACAATCCTTTTGGTGAAGAAATATTTCCTACTATCCAATCTAAACCTCTCCTGGCACAACTAGGGGCCATTTCCTCTTGTCCTATCACTTGTTACTTGGCAGAAGAGACCAATACCCACCCACCTTACTACAACCTCCTTTCAGGTAGCTGTAGAGTGCAATAAGGTCTCGCCTCAGCCTCTTCTCCAGGCTAAACAACCCCACTTCCCTCAGCCGCTCCTCATAAGGCTTATGATCTAGACCCTTCACCAGCTTCGTTGCCCTTCTGTGGACATGCTCCAACACCTCAATGTCCTTGTTGTAGTGAGGGGCACAAAACTGAACACAGTATTCGAGGTGCGTCCTCACCAGTGCCGAGTACAGGGGGACAATCACTTCCTAGTCCTGCTGGCTCACTATTTCTGATATAAGCCAGGATGTTATTGGCCTTCAATTTTCAATTGGCCTTCAACTGGATGTTATAAATGCTTCAAACAGAATTTCTGTTAACACTATTGTCACCAAATTAGCTTTCAACTAGCTACATTTTAGATTCAGAAGATTGACCTTTCAGAAGAATGCCATAACAACTTGTTTCCACCCATTCTTTCCTTTGCTGGATCAATGAAAATGTAAAAGAGGAAGCAGTGTCAGCAGAAAAGATGTAAAATGACTCGTCCTAGAGCAGCTCATAGCCCACCAACTCGGGCCCTTTGGATTCAGATTCCCTCACATGGGTCTCATAGACAAGTGTTGTCCCTAAGCAAAAGCATCAAAGTAAAAACAATTGCCTACCATTCTGCTGGCAAGACTATATTTCAGCTCTTGTTCCTGTGCAGTGATGATGACATCTAACTCCCAAAAGATNAATGTTTTTTCTCTCCAGATAATGCAAGGGATCCACTGAATAATATCCCAATATTTTAGCTATGTGCTGGGAACAACATTGATCATAGAATCATAGAATCATTTAGGTTCGAAAAGACCTTTAAGATCATTGAGTCCAACTGTTAACCTAACACTGCCAAGTCCACCACTAAACCATGTCCCTAAGCACCACATCTACACGTCTGCTAAATACCTCCAGGGATGGTGACTCAATCACTTCCTTGGGCAACCTGTTGCAATATTTGACAATCCTTTTGGTGAAGAAATATTTCCTACTATCCAATCTAAACCTCTCCTGGCACAACTAGGGGCCATTTCCTCTTGTCCTATCACTTGTTACTTGGCAGAAGAGACCAATACCCACCCACACTACAACCTCCTTTCAGGTAGCTGTAGAGTGCAATAAGGTCTCGCCTCAGCCTCTTCTCCAGGCTAAACAACCCCACTTCCCTCAGCCGCTCCTCATAAGGCTTATGATCTAGACCCTTCACCAGCTTCGTTGCCCTTCTGTGGACATGCTCCAACACCTCAATGTCCTTGTTGTAGTGAGGGGCACAAAACTGAACACAGTATTCGAGGTGCGTCCTCACCAGTGCCGAGTACAGGGGGACAATCACTTCCTAGTCCTGCTGGCTCACTATTTCTGATATAAGCCAGGATGTTATTGGCCTTCAATTTTCAATTGGCCTTCAACTGGATGTTATAAATGCTTCAAACAGAATTTCTGTTAACACTATTGTCACCAAATTAGCTTTCAACTAGCTACATTTTAGATTCAGAAGATTGACCTTTCAGAAGAATGCCATAACAACTTGTTTCCACCCATTCTTTCCTTTGCTGGATCAATGAAAATGTAAAAGAGGAAGCAGTGTCAGCAGAAAAGATGTAAAATGACTCGTCCTAGAGCAGCTCATAGCCCACCAACTCGGGCCCTTTGGATTCAGATTCCCTCACATGGGTCTCATAGACAAGTGTTGTCCCTAAGCAAAAGCATCAAAGTAAAAACAATTGCCTACCATTCTGCTGGCAAGACTATATTTCAGCTCTTGTTCCTGTGCAGTGATGATGACATCTAACTCCCAAAAGATTTGTTTCAAAAACTTAAACATTTCTGAATTATCTAGTCATTTTTGGTTTTATTGAAAATTTAAGAAAAATTAGGGCAACCGGAACTGCAGCTTGCAGCAACAAAATATCTGTTGAATAATGGTCTTTTTGATAGGTTCGTCTACTATTAGTTCCTATAAATGACAACCCTATAACTTTTATTGCAAAAACTCCATAATCTATCTCACAGGTTAAAATTCTTGTGCATGTGAGAGTTAAGAAAAGTGAAGCTTATTAAACCATCCAAAAACTCTAGAGATTTTTATATTTATTTAAACCTTATCTGATAATCTAACTACAAACTTTTCTAAAACCAGATAAATCCTGGCTTTCCAAGATGAACACAATGAAGCATCTTTTGGTTTTTACATCTCTTTATTTATATATTTATTATGTAAGATATTAAATAATACGTAAATAATGTTAAATATTATTGTGCTGTGCATGTACCAAACCATAGAAAATTACTTTTCAAAGATCAAGAAAGAAATATAAAAAATGCAAATAAATTTCAAAAGAACAATGTAAATATGCAGTACAAAATTATTATGGGAGGAGAAAAAGATACTGAAATTGATCTTACTAGAAAAGATTATTCTCTGAATTCCTTGTTAATGTCCATTTTCACAATGTGTGGTTTAAGAATAGATTTATAGTTTTTGGGGAAAGTATAATCACATTTTTTCTCATTTTATGACTGAACCTAATATTTTAAGTGTAATTTTTGCACAGCACCCCATAGATTTTGGAAAATATGTAATAAAATCAAGTGACTTCATGGTGTAATGTGGTTGCAACACTGAGTAAAGGTATGCAAGTCTATATTCTTTCAACTTCAATGTGCTTCCCAAGACACACAAAATCAGTGGAGAGGCTATTTTGTTTTACAAGAATCCTGCCCTAAGGTGAAGCTCAGATGTCTCTGTCTAGCCATGACCCCATGTTTGTAAATCTCTTCTAAGGATGTAAGTGTCAATATATAATCTTTTTAAATATGATAGAAAAAGCAATGCAGGAATACTTTGATTTTAAGTTCAATTCCTAACACCACCTCCTAAACACCAACAGAGTATTGTAACACCAGGCCGTAGAGCACCCTATGGGATCGCATCATTCACTCTGTGGTAGCTATGCTACTGTGAGGACATGAGCACATAATCAGTCTGAAATCGAGGAATCAGGAGGAAGGTTCTATGGCCAAGTAATTGTGCTGCTGGTCTGCGAGGGGGCAGATACAGCTTCTCGATCATTCTCTCAATACTCCTTTTTTTTTTTTTTTATTTTTCCCACTATGCATTTGTAATATTTCTGCTATATATTTCTGCTGTTAATTGGTTGATAATAGGAAGAACATAGTGAGGAGACACCATAAGCTCCAGAGCAGGAAGCTGGACAGAATGTAAACATCATTGCCATAAAGCTTCATTCAAAGAAGAGAAATTTTATGAATTGCTATCTTGGATTTAAGGCCCTATATTTTACCCTCATCCTATTTACTGAGCCAAAGCATTCTCTCTGGATCTTAATCTCTGTAATAATGTATTCCATTCTGTGAAAGGCAAATAACATCTTTTCCTTGTAGCTTTTAAATTCTTTGGAGCAAATTCAGTTGAGTACAAAGGGGTGCAGATCTGAAGAGACCCTGAATGTTAATAATATAAATTGTATTGTTAAACTTCAATATGTTTACATAACTTTAATATGCAAAACATAACCTAAAGAAAAAAGGTGTGCAAAAAGCAAAAGTGACAGAACAGTGAAAAATCTTAGTTCATTTTCAATTAATTGAATGTTTCAGGTTCAGTTTTTTTAAACAGTTCCTTTTTCCCTGTTAAAAAAAAAAAAAACCACACTAGTTTTTTAGAAAACTTGGAAAATGAATAAAGCAGAGGTTTTTCAATCATGTGATTCTATCAGGGAGATCTGACCACTTTTTAAGTTACATGTCTCCTACTGTCTTAACCCAAAGTAGAAAATGGCAGTTAAAGTTTGTTTTCATCAACTGATATGGTTTTTTTTCCCCATACCATTGACTGCATAACACCTACAGTACAGACAATACACTACTTTACTACCCAGCTTTTCAGTGCCAAAAGAAAATGAATTATGTCTTTTTAAGAAAATCCCAAAAGTTCTCTTCAGCATTGAGGGAGTACAATCATGGATGCTGTAATTATGTAAAGAATCATTTATATTCAATATTGCCCAAGTACCACTAAGCTATATTTGCAAATATATCTGCATGCTACTCATTTATAATCAGAATACGTAATGGGTCAGTTCAAGTGTGCTTTTGGAAGGCAAATGCCTTGTTTATTGGTAATGAAATTAAGGCCTCAGAAAGAGTAAGCTAATAAAGACTTAGCTAGTGTGAAAGCTTTTTTTACACATCCATGGGCTCTCAGAACTCCTGATGAGCTGTACATCAGTGGCTCTGGTCCAGACGATCAGACAGTGTAAACGGGCATTGACTTACACTAGCTGTGATTCTTCCCATATGCTTGATTTGCTTCTGTCTGTTAAGTGTTAACCCTTCTCCAAGCCATAGACCTGTGGAAATTACATCTTTCACTAATGTCTTATTGTGAGAGATGAAATGAGTTTCATCTTTCACTAATGTCTTAATGTGAGAGATGAAATGAGTTTCTTTTTGTCTTGTAGATTAAATTTTATACTATACCTTCAATAACATTTGAGAAATCCTTTAGACAAGCTTGCATTACATACTATGTCCTTGACTGTAGACTCATAGGATCCAGTTATAATGGGAGACTAGACACATAGCTCATGGATGGACAGACATATGTAGACACCACTTTTATGTGTCTTTATCTCATGTATTTTATTAATCCCATGTGAAACTCATCCATAATGTTGTAAGACTACTTTAATGAAACAGTCCCTTTAGTTCATGACAGTCACTGTGGCACTGTGTCTGTAATACAGTATCTATATCTTGAGGAAAGTACGCTTAGATTTGGGAACTTACCTAAAATCACAAGTAACAATCTCTTTTTCCTTGGAACTGTCATTCTTTTGGTGTTAACATCCTGGGAAAGGTTGATTTATAACATAGGCAGTGCAAAAACAAGTTGTCCAAGCAAGAGAAACTAGGCAACTACTTACATTTACACTACATGAGAACAGCTAAGAAGTAAACAATTTCGAGCATTTCATATGGATAATCCCAACAAACAACTTTTTGAATGTGTTGTGTTTTGCATCACAGTGTTTTGCAAAAAAAAAAGTGACATAATGTTATCTTTTTGTGATTTCAGAAAAATATTTTCATTCTTGATTAGAAAAAATGAATGGAAATCTCTTCCACACTATTCCGAATTGAAGAAGAAATTTTGTATTGGGTTTTCTGATAAAGAATATCATCATAAAATATGTATAGTACTAAATTTTCCCCCTCAATATTTATTTCAATGATAATTAACATTTTAATGTTAATTTTAATGTTAATTACAATATTAGGAGTATGAGACTTTAACAATAATTCTTACTGATTTTTGTATCTGCAGTTATTTTTTTCTTTTATCATGCTTTCATTCTGTGAAATGCTTCCTTTTTCTATGACCAGTTTCCCTGCTTTCTTCTACTAATCAACTATTCCATCATGTATGTTAGACCATTAGAGAACTATTTCTTCATACTAGCCTGTGAGACTTCTCCAAAATTAGCACCATTCAAGTTTCACAAATCTATAGTTGTAGTCTCTCATGTCTTCCAGGTGTATTAGTCTAAAAGTATGTCATGGTGCCAGCGAGGACCTAATTTCCAGTGAATAAATTATTTTTTACACATTCAACTTTTCTAGGCGGTGTTTGCCAGGATGGGTAATCCGGAGGTGAAGCCGAGATGCTTTCTCTGAAGCTGTGAGCCATGAGTGCTTCAGCCTGATTTCAGCCCCGATCCTGTCCCGCTGACTTGAATTTCTGCCTTGGCCTCAGCCTTGCCTTGTCACTATGGATGCACCTGGCAGGCTGGACCATGGCTGACTCTGGTCACCGTTGCCGACCTGCTCTGCTCTTTGCTGCTCAAGCACTGTGGCATTGTGCCTTTGCTGGAGAGGGCCCTGCCCTGCCAGTGCAGTTACCACCTTTGGTTCATGGCTTGCCTGTCTTTACAGAGCAGTCAGCCCTTGCTGCTCCCCGGTAAAGGCAATGACTGTGCTTCTAATCCTACAAGACCATTATCTTTCATATTATTGAATAAACATGCAAAATTCCTTATAACATTTTTGTTATCCAGAAAATAATAATTTCTTTAAGGATTGCAATTATCCAAGGGACCAAGTGACAGGGAACTGATGATGGTCTTCATACTATGTCTGGATAGAAAATACCATGAACACAATATTTTCTGAGGAAAAAACCCACTAAATTCACATTATTGTTCAGTGTGGAAAGGAACACAAGTGATTGCTAAGCTGAGGAAAAAAAGGAAAGACAATTCTGCAGGATAGTTTCCTAGTTTCATCAGTTTCTCTTATTTTCTCAGTGAAAGTAAGCTCTGTGCAAGATCATGTCATGTCAAACAGCAAGGTTCTGTGCCTTGTGTGTTCCCCTTCAAAACAGGAATAATTTATAACAGGGGAAAAAAAGAAGTTATTAACATTATGAGCAACCTTGTCTAATATTAACCAATGTAAGACTCACGGGGAAGAGGGAAACATTAATTTTGTTTCTCATGCATCCCAAGCATTAATGTATAGCTTCAAGACAGTTAATCTTTCCCTTTTTTGTTCCTGCCAGTCCTACAATCTTTTTAGGGAAAGATGTATTGCAACATCAGACAAGAAAAATGAGTAAGTCATTTCTTTTCCATGGAAGAGGAATCAGCAATCTATTCAGATAGGCTCAAGAAACAAAGATGAATAACGAAATGAATAGTTAATTCACTAAAAGGTGCAGTGTTGAGGTCACTGAAATTTCACTACTACCTGAAATGACTTTTTAATAGAGATTGTTTTGAAAAGCTTGCATTTTGATTTTGATCTTTTAAAACAGCATTTTTCAGCTTTCTATTTTAGCATTCAATTTCAGTATTTGTCAGTTTTGATTAAAAATGTGAGAACTGATTATTAATAATAACTTGACATTATTTTAAATGCTTTTATCTTTCCAAATTATTTAAGAAACAAATGAAAAAAGTATAATAATGACCAGAATTTTCTCTTAATGTAGCTGAAGTAATAGGAAAAAATGTATAAATGTAAATATTATCTCACAAAAAAATACTGTAATACAGTTAAATGTATAATATACTCAAAAGCTTTCATTTCTCCAAAATGCTGTAATTTAAAATAGGAAAATAATGAGTAAAACAGACAAATACATACAAACAAATATCAATGTAAAGAATAAATTACATTGGTTCCATCTTACTAAAGTAATTTTCTCATACAGTTTTTACTAAAAAATATGTTCACATACAGAAAAATGGAGCAGATAAAGATTATTAATTCAGCAGAAAATTAAGATGTCAGTAAAATGATATCTTCAGCAATAGGCCTTGGAGAAAAAAATCTTATTTGCTTATACACCAGTTTCAGAATCATTGGTAATAAGCTAGAATTGCTGATGTATGCGCAAAAATTTAGCTGATATTTCTGAAACCTGATGGGAAGATTTCCTTAGTTAGAATGTTAAAATGACTAGGTTTAAATCCATTTAACAAGGGTCAAATGTGCAAGAGGAGAAAAGGGGATCAATGCATTGTTACCTTTTTTCTGAATCCAGGACAAGTTGGAAGTAAATGTTGGCGTTGAGAGTAGTCTTCTAACTAATAAAAGAAAAGATGAGGTAGTCTCTGATGTCAGTTGAAGAAAGCCAAAGCAGAACAGAGAGAATGAGATAAATGGTCAAGCATGTCTAGAAAATATGATTTAAAATAATAATAAAAAAACCCACACAAAACAAACAAACAAACAAACAAAACAGTAAAAACATAGTGACTTTAGACAGAAACATACTGGAGTTCTTTTTTCTTTCAATATTAACAGCAAAATATTTTCTCTAAATTATTAGTGACAGTTTTCTAACCTTTAAAATATAACTTTCCAAATGAGTAAATTCTAGGTTAGTCCTCTTTTTTTTTTTTTTTTTTTTTGAGGTACTGAAGAACTAATTCAAGCCTAAAAGTTAACGGTGATTAGTGCAAGTGATCATGATTTGATTACGCTTGTGTGGAAATAAATAACACATGTTCTCTGGTGCATACCAGGAGCTAGTTTCAGAAGCATACAGATAATTATGGGCTTAGTCAGCTGGTAAATAGAAACTAAAGAGAAAAATGTGAATAATTATTGGGAACTACTTAAGAACACTTACCCGTTCCTTAAAATATACAGTTGCCTAAAATCTTGAGGATTATTTACAATGATTTTCAGAGATGTTCAGAGAATGAGCATCTGTACATATATTCCAATCAAAATACTGAATTGTTCACTCTAGTAATATCCTTGAACTTTAATCTAAATTTGTCCATCTTCAGCTTTCACACTTAGTGTTTCTTCCAACAATTTCTGCTACACTGAAAAGTCCACTATTATGTGTCTCTTCCCTATAGATTGTGATCCAATTACCCATTCATATTCTTCTTGAATTAATCAGTTGAGGACCTCAGGTTTTTCATTTTAAGACTTTGTTCAACCCTTTAATAAGCCTTGTTGCACTCTTCTGAATCCTCCAGTTTTCCAACAAGCTGTTCAATAGGAGAAACATAGTTCCTTTGGCCACCAGTAATAACATAATTAATACATACAAGGATCACATTTACCCTTTAGGCTGTGGCACCAGAGTGGACACTCATATTCAGAAGATCACCCACTAATATTTTTAAGTCTTTTCCAGCTTCACTGTTTTCCTAGGAAAGTTTTCTGTCTGCAGCTATGAGAGGCATTCCAATATTTGGCCATATTGAAACTGGTAAATTTATATATATGTATATTTGCACATCAAGTAAATCAGTTTTTTTGAAAAATCTACCTTTTTCCATATGTCTGACTTCTGCATAACCAAACACTCCTCTTTGATGCTATCTGTGAATGGTAAAAAGGACCTTTTTTTAATTAATAATGATTTTGTTTTTTCAACAAGAGCTGACATAAGCTTTAAATTATAGTCCAAATATTTTTTTCTTCATAGGATATCCACGGAAGTTCACTTTATTGGTCAAGACGTATTATTTATAATCCTTTTTTGAAATCTACTGTTTAACCAGTGTTTAATCCGTCTGGTATGCACCACACTAGTTTTGTGTCACTCAGGTTTCTTAACCCTAAGGTGTGTGCCATCAAGTCATGCATTACAGAAATCTATTGCATTAGCATTTGTGCATCTGTCAGATAAACTCATATTCTCATAGAAGAAAAGTGAAGTTAGTTTGGCAAGACCTATTTCTCAGAACTATGTGGGGAGTAACATTCATTACATTAACATCTTATTTTTTCAAGAGTAAAGTTCATACCAGCCAGTTGTTCAATTTTTGAAGCAACACAACAATCATTACAGTGAACAATTTTGGAGATGAGCTGGACATGTTTTTAAAATGCATACTATTTTCAAATGCTATGACTAAACAGGAGTCGGGAGGTCATCTGTGGAAGTCTTGGCTCCCCGTGTGTGTAAGATTAGATTAGACAATTGCAGTTACTCTTCATTTGCTTAAAAGAAACAGTTTAAAAACAGTTGCTTAGATGAAACAGTATGAAACAGTTTAAAATCTCTGAGTATACAACAAAAAGCCACCACACCAGGATACACTGAGCATACAAACTGTCATTGCTGGATCAAATCAGTGCTTAGTGACCACAAGAAAAAGACTCCTCCAAGCAACTAGTTCCTTCAAATCCAAGCATGAGGAGCTTAAAAAAAAAAAAAAGGAGCATTTACAGCTGATTTTCAATGGGTGTTGTATCATGATTACACCAGCTCTCATACATTAAATGTGCTGCAGTCAACTTAAGTGACCCTTATTAAGCAATACAAGAAACAGTCTTTGACAGGAGGTGAAAAATGCTGTTCCATAACTCCTCCTCTGGATTTTCCCTTGGCAGGATACACAGACCACAGGCATAAAACAAGGTAGTAGGTAAGTACAGTCTGGTGTTTACATGTCTCCTGGCTAAATTTATCTCCATGGGTGTGATTGGAAACCTGTTTTTTTTTCATTTCTGATCAAGAGCAGTTCTGTCGCAGGTAGCTGGGCAGCTCTGTTCTCTGCCTGTTTTGTACGACAGCGTCAAGGCCAACCGCTGGACTTACTGCCCAAGCTGAAAAGACTGCATATACCTGTTCGGTGCTGTGCATACTGATCAGTTGCACTTTGACAGTTGTATGCCAATGCCTCTTTTTGGTGTTTTGGACTGGCCCATATGACCATGATAATTACGCAGTGTTTTGTAGTGTTGAAGACATTATTTTTTTTTCATATTCTTTTGCATTTCAGCAGTGGTCAGAGTGATTTCCATGCATTTGTCAGTCTGAGTTAATGCAGTGCTATGCTACTTTTTGGTCCCAATACATTAAATAATTACTCTACTACATTGATGAATATTAAACCTAACATTTTAATGCAAATTTTAATTTTCCCAAGGACAAGCATCTTCTGTGTAACCCAAAAGCAATAGGCTTTCTATTCAAACCTTCCATTTGAACATATTGCAACCTTTGATTCCATCAACCATTTAAACACAATCTTTAATCCATTTTTAAATGATAACTTTTGCACACATTTCTGGCTTAGAGATTTTTTTTTTGACTGATTACGTGTGTAGGGTTAGGAAAATTCACTCTTTAAGGACAGCTTAGTCTTTGAATCCTTTGTCTATCAGCAAGCAAGAGAGTGTATCCTGGATTTTCTTTAATTCCACTTTCTTACTGAAATTATACATTTTAACTAAAAAAAATCCTTTCAGTGGCAATTCAGATGTAATCTTTTCAGAGCTGGCTAAATCTTGATGTGGAGTGAATATATACTGGTACAATAAATTAGTCACTTTCCTCTATATATTCTTCCTGATTAATTTGTCTTTGATCCTGTCAAGACTTTCAAAGCTTGAACACTAGTTAAAGATCTTCTAAAGACAGCAATTCGAAATTACATATTAAGGAAAATTATTAGACTTTTTCCTAACTATGGTTTGAGACTCATTTAAAAGGCATCAGGGGAATGAAGCATTTTAAAGGAAGCTGAGAGGAATTACAGCACTTAAAGGCTATATCTCTGCCTGCTAGAGATTCAGTTGTGATTTCAATGAACTCTCATGGTAAGTTACAAGATGGTGTGTGTGTATTAAAGGAACAGAGACGCCAAGCAAAACACTTAGGAGCAAAGCCAGTAAGAGGAAAATGTGTTTCAGCATGAGAATGTGCCCTGACATTTAGTGCATGGTGAGTTAAAAAAATCAAAGTCCCTACCTAACCTAAGGTTCTTTAGGGAACGATCTTTTCAGAAATGAAGCATTTCTCTGGAAGGCCAGTTATGGGATGTGCACTGCCAAAAGCACTAGGAGGGTATCTGTAGGTGTCTAAGAGAATAATTATGGAAATACATAGCTTTACTGTGTAAATATTTTTCTTAGCTTAAAAGACATTTCATCACAAAAATAAAATAGAAATAACTTTATAATTTCATTTGTGGTTGACACTTCATCACTCCATCTGTTTTGTCTTCTTGCAGACTGATGTCTAATATCAGTCCAGTTATTAAATGGTAAACATAATTTTGATGTACAGGCTGGTTTACACCTTCTGATCCTGAAACTACATAGAGGGTGTCTAGTATATTGGTTTTATTTCTTTTCTCAGATAGAGCAGAATGCTCAAGGTGGTTTTATAGGACACTCTATAAATAGTTTGCTGTATTTTCAATATAATTTTCTTTTATCACCCTATTTTCTCTGGCATCAGAATTCTTTTTGTTGTTGAGGCTGGTTTTTTTCATTATATAAAATTTCATTTCCACCTTCTTCTGAGTTACTGTTTTTCCTGACCTCAACTATCTTTTCCTTTTTCACATATAGTTTGTAGTTTATAATCTCAGACTGTCTTCTAGAAGAAAGTTTCAAATGTAAATGACTCTTAACTAGAAAGTCATTCCAATATTATAGTGTTGCTCATCTTCATTAAAAACTTTTGAAATAATAGTGGTGGTACTGGAACTGACCTGGGAAAAGAAAAAATACAGAAGTCTCCACCCACCTTGAAAGAAACAACTGATAGTTTAGGACAAATAGAACATCCAGATACAGTGTCAGCTAAATTATCCAGCACAATTCACGGTAAATGAATTTTCCTGTTTTAATCACATGTAACAAATTTGCAGTCATTGCCTTACCCTAAAAGTCCTTGAAATTAATTTTATTGGAGAAAAGGAGGAGGAAAATGTCTTACCTTAGCTGCTTTACATAGTACTCAGCTGCATTTTCTTTAATTTTCTAATATGCAAGTCTTATTCCAATCTCTGCAGCTGTTAGTCTAATTGGATGATTTCCTGTTTGAAATGCAGAATAATTTAAAGTGACTAACAGTTGTTCAGGGAACCTCCCTTTCTAGGACATAACTTAATCTGACATATTCAACGCTCATCAGAAATTCAACATCTTTTCAAACTGATTACTGCTTCCTCCATCACATTCCAAGTTCCTTGACTTCCATTTAAGTGCTCCAATTTAGAGCTTGATTATTCAAGTGAAACTAAGCAGAAAAATCAAGCTTTTTTTTTTTTTTAAATGTGTTTCCTCAAACAATATACTGTATGCAGTCCTCTGTAGTATCTACTAGATTCCTTATCTTCTGTGATGCAACAGCAAGCTCTGTATTTTGGGTTTTACCTTTGCTGAGGTTAAGGACGATGATGTGGGGGAAGTTCATGTTGCATATGGTTAATATAATCAGAATTTATCTGGTGGAACAATGTTTTAATTTTTATCAAAGAGGACAAGAGATTCTTTTGAGTCATGAGTCACATAAAGGTGTCAGTTTTGCAAGAAGTACAAATAATCAAGCAATGGTATTTCTTTGCACAACCCCAAAACATAGAAGTTTGTGTCTGATTTAATAGGCCCAAAACTTCATGTTACGCAGGTCATTTTGAAATCTGAAAATTTGTGAGAGAGAATATTCCCCTTACTAAGACAATTAGTCAGGCCTGTGGTCCTCCAAGGAACCTAATTATATCTGCCTCTTGACAAAACATTGCTTACCATCTGACTGTTTGTTTGTTTGGGGCTTTTTTATTTGTTTTGTTTCTGTGTTTGGTTGTTTTTTTTCTCTCACTGTATCATGCATACTTACAGCATTTTCCTCTTGGTAGGGTAAAGGCACAATGTTTTCTCCACATGAAAATTCTTTCTCAACTAGTTGCCCAGGAAAACTATCCATGTATCTCTCATTAATGTTAATGAAGAGTTACTTGACTTAAAACCTATAGCTGCAGAATAAGCTTTTGAATGGGGGGTAATGGAAAAAACGTTTGCAAACAGACTATGCAGTAGAATCCAAAGGAGGGAATGAGGTTTCTTCTGTGTGGAAAAAATCTGGGAAGGCATTTACTGAACCATAATGGGAGAAGTTCACTTGAGGTTTCATCTAGAAACTTTCCTCCTTTGTAAAAATGTCTGGGGCATGAGCAGCTCACTTAAAAAAATGACTCAGAAGATAGATGAGACAAATAAGATTTCTTAAGATGTATACTGAGTCTATGGATATCACTTAAACTCAAACAAATGAAACACATTAAAAAATGAAACTCCATAAATGCAACCTATTACAAATCTTGCATGTGTGTTCATGGTGAAGGAAACCAAAACACTTCTCCAAGGATAATTTTCTAGCTGTTAACACTTTCTAGCTGGGAACTTAGCAGACTTGTGATGAAAAGTGGCAATCCTGTCTTGTTTCAAGCTGTTTTTCCTGTTTTACCTTACATTGCTACCAGGCAAGCTTTTCCTCAGAGGTAGAAATGAAAAAGGAGTTCAAAAGTTGAAAATAAAAGCTGCCTGGGGTATAAAATATTGACAGTGATTTTCTACATTATTTCTGAGGGGAACAACATGTTTCAACTAGGGCCATCAGTGGGCAAGTGTATATACAGTTATATATATTTCCTTTTTATTTTTTACATTTATTTCTTACTATAATTACTAAATTTTACCAGGTCAAGCCTAAAAAAATGACAATAGCTTGTCTAAAAGAAATTGTCATGTTTGTGAACAATCAAAATGAGACTACTGTAAAAATGTTCCTTTACAAAACTACCCATTTTATAGCTCAAAATCTACTTTTGGCTGTGCACAAACAGAGTGTTCACCTGAGTAATGCACAGGGTATGCAGAAATCTTATAGCTTTATGGTCATCTTGAGTAGTCAAACTTTTTTTTTTCCCCAATTCATGTTGAAGATTGTTTTTCATTTTAATTAATTTCTTAATGAATTTAGTTGTGCCATCATGTATCATGAAGAAAAATGTTTGTGCAATATTGAGGCATGTATTAAAATGTATCCCATGTAGATATGAAGCAATATACTAAGTGCTTCAAGGCTCCCATGAAGGGGACTGGACTTGCTACTCCAGAAGGTCCCTTACGGCTGTGCCTATGTTAGCAAGTAGTGATAGATCAGTTGGAGTGGATCATCTGTAAGGAAAACAGTTGGTAGTGAGGTTCTGGAGTTTGTTTGTTTGTTGTTTTTTTTTTCTTTATTTTAGGCTAACTGTACTTTGGTCCCATGGACTGAGTGACCATTGGCTGTCGGAGTGCACTAGTCATCCTCCTGGAGCTCCTCTTCCAGGTTAATTTCATCTAAAAGAATACAGTTCATGATCTCCAAAACCACTCTGTGATATGAACCAGAACCCAGAGGAGAGCAGGAAATTCACTTTGGAAGCACACCCAGTCCAATTAGACATAACCTCTGTAGTCCAGTGTTTCTACATGACACCAATAATATATTGCGACTGAGATCTCTATGTAATATTTCAGGTGTATTCTCATGAAATAAATAAATGTTTTTCGATAGTCTGCTAAATTCTTTTTTTATGACATCCAAAATTAAGAAGATGTCAGGTGATCAGGAGTGACAACGTTCTTGCTGACTAGGGTGAATATTTTGGCTTTCTATTTCTGTGAAGGAGAGTAAATGGAATTTTCTTAGGAAAACTTTTTACAAAAGAATTGGCTTTTAAAAATTTTCATCAGTTTCTTTTGAACCTCAGATTTTTTATAAAGCATGTTACAGATGTGGTTGTGCATGGAAAAATCAGTCAGCAGGGATTTAGAGCTAGTTAATGAACACTGCTTTACAGAGTTTTTATTTAGTAAAATTAGATGGCATTGCTTTAATCTGTTTAAAGGACCTATTATCTTGTAACTAACATCCAATAATTTGTCCTATGTAAGCAATTAGAGTGAGTAGGGATCTCAATATAACAGTTTGACAGAAGTGTTAAATACAGGTATCGTCTGCACACACTGGAAGTGGTGATTGTTTCTTCTAAGAACACAGTCCAAAAGTGAACAGAAATGAAAGAGGAAAGTTCCCAGAAGGCATGCTTGGCTCAAATTATAAAACTATGTTAATCAGAGCTTTGTTCTGCACTGCCTGTAATTGCTTTTCAACAGTCAGTACAAAAGTTAGCAAAGCCCAAGCATTCATGTGACAAGAATAACTCCCTTAAGAATAGGAACTGAAGCTGACTTTCTCCAGAGAGGACATTGCAGTGGTGCAAATGTAAGCACTTGAGGAGGGCTTGTAGCATGGTAATTTTAGTAAAGGACTACAGGTATTTGTATCCAGTTCTTACTGAGAAGTACTTGATTTTTTTCCATGCACTATGCAATCTGAAGTTGAAGAAACAATTTCTGCGTTATTGGATCACTGCCACATATTTGTACCTGTACAACACTATCTCATTGTTTTGTTTATCTTTATGCTCAGGTCTCTGCAGTTCCTCAGTATTATCAGAAATCGCTGACCTTACATATTGCTAACCTCTATTGTGAGAACACACAAACTGATCAGAGCAGGGAGACATGAATCAATTCCCCACAAAAGTCTGTACAGAGGCTTAGAGTTGTGAGGAACATTTTGGTGGAGCTCCTCATCTGTCTCTAAGTTACATTAGATGTTGAGTGGATTTTATAGTGGTATAAATATATAAAAATATAGCTGTGATGTCAAATTAAGATGAGAATAACATTGATCCTTAATTGGCTGCTGTCAATAAACTTTTGTATGCCTTTAGCAAGGCACTTTTCTGTACTGTGGTACATCTTAGAGCCTGAAATGAAAATTTAAAATCCAAAGTAAATTAAAAAAAAGAATTTGCAAGATAATATAAATAACATATTCAGGGACCTTTATTTAAAACAAACAAAAAAAAAGGCATAGATAGCAAACTAGGCAAAAGTAAGGCATACTGTCTGTGGTGAGGTGATTATCTTTTAACAAATGAGCCCGAAATGCCTGTCTTGAATGTGACGGAAGCATTCCAAGTTTCAATGATAAATTCCCTGTTCCTTTTTTATGTGTAGCTGTTCCACGTAGGAACTTTCCCCCAGCGAAAAGATAGGCATTCAATCTAAAGCAAGTGTGGTAAGAGATAAGTAAGAAAAACTACTTTACAATCTGAAGAGCAAGTTTTCAAAGTGAAAGGCAGTAGAAGCAGAAAAGCTGAACAAAGGAGGGCAATAAAAGGAGACAGGTGTGGTGGGTGGGATATAGACCAATATTTCACCAATTAAAAGAGTTATTAAAATAAAAATAATTGCAGCTACCCATTTTTCTGATGGAAACCCCCAGGAACCTTATTAATTAATACTTGAGGGAAGAAGCTGTCATCACTTTACCAAAAACTCTGTGGTAGTTTGTAAGATATGTAATTTCTGCACCTCACACACAGGGTAATGTCAAAAACTATGTAGTGTCCTATTGATGATCCTTTACTGTTAATATACATAGTATCTGGCTATTCTTAGGTGAAAAAAAAAAACATGCTGAAAAGCAGTCCCTGAAAATCACCTTTAAAAGAAAGACTGTATCTCTTATGCTTGAAACATATTACAGACCAAATTGAAGGACAGGAAGACTCTTACAGCAATAAGAACTCAAGAGCACATCTCAGGATCAGCTTACTGTTTCATTGACCCACTTTCCCAATTTGTGTTGTAAATTTTATGAATTAACATAATTATGAATAAAAGATTTGGGATTCTTCCTTTTTTGTTATAATTGATCCAGGATTTTTTTTTCTTTTCCACTTTAAGATATTGGATTATGATAACAATAACTTTTCTTTAAAACAAAATTAAAGATGTGAAAACCTCTTTAGGTTTTAGAAGTTTTAGTCATTTCCTTGAAGTCTGAAATCTGGTTACAAATAAATTATCTTTAACTATGTTTGGTTTTTTTTCCCTAACAGACTCCTCTTGATTTGTCATATGCAGAATTTTCACTAGTAATGTGCCCCTTAGACTTACTCTGAAGACACTACTGAGTGTTCCCATGACAATTTGCAACAGCACAATCTTCTTTTGGTCTCAGTTTGTGGTATTGAGCTTAAACCGCATTATTACCTAGCAAATTGAGCTACTGTTAGAAATTACTGGAAGATGACAGCTCCATTTTGTGGCAATTTCTGAGATTTTAAAATGCATTTGTTCAGCTTCACAGTGAGGAAAAAAAAATCATGTTTTTCTGGAAAAATGAATGGTGTCAAAATGTTTACATTTGTTTCAAATTTTCATTCTAACCTCTCCCTGTCTCTCCAGAAATGATCAGAGAGTCTGCCTTGGAAGACAGAAACCTTTCTATGACAGTGCAGAGGAAAAATTATGCCTTAGCAAAAACATTGCTGCAAGTCTTTCACAGGTTTTACTATTCTTTTGCTGAAAAGCAGATTACTTTCAAAGCTTTACAAAAAATTTCTCTGCAAAAAAGGTGACTTGTCAATAGTCTTTTCATTGAGCAAAATCAAATGGAAAAAATATAACCAAATGAAGGTATTTATTGTATATTCAGTTGATCCCCAGGTACCTGTTGGGGCTGAACGTAAAGGAAGCCAGGCAAAGCATACTGAAGGCAAAAATATACTAAATGGTCTGCATGAGGAATGATCTCTCAGTACATCCAGAAGGCAATCTTTCCAGGATAATTAGCAAGATTTCTTCCCTGACAAAAATACAGAAAATTAATTATGTTATTCTGAAGAGATTAGGGCTTATTTAGAATGGGGAGCATCCCTGCAAACTCTTTACTAGTCAAAGGATTTAGGCTCCAGTTTGATCATAGAATAAATCTGTCTTTAGGTCTTGTGGTATGAGATCAAAAGAAAATACCATGATGCAAAGTAAGAACCCAATATAAACTCATTCTGTATGGTCAGTTTAGCTCAAAAGATGTTGCTGTACTAACTTTGAAGTTTCAGGCTTTCTCCTGGAATAGGTTTCAATGTGTTATCTGTTTTCTTACATGCCTGAATAAAAAGGGTTTAAATACTGTACTGCACGTTTCAGTGCTCATTTGAAAAAATGCCGGCAAGCCCTCCTTCCTGCCTTTCTCTGCCCCCTGTCTGGATCAAATCTGTATTTTGAGTTATCTGTAGCACACAGATACAATATTAATGGTTATTGAATCATGGAAAAAAGGTATAAAAATGACTATTCTTGCTAAATACTTATTGCAAACAGAACTAAGCAAATGCCTGTTAGTTTATGAGGTTGGGGGACTATAGGTAATGACTGTACTGCTAGGTTTTTTACAGTGCAGCTTGCTTTGGCTGTGTTCATGACTCCTGTGACTACCTTGCCTCTTGTTTGCTTGTTAATGAAAGCTAGTATTAGTATTTTTCCAGCCTACTGATGTATTTTTGTTAGTGATGTTGTCTGTCGACTAAAAAAGGGTGCTGTGTGTGTCTTCACCATACTATAATAAGAGACAGGTAATGAGAAATGGTCAGAAAATTAAGAAAAAGTGATTAGGCACTGCTGTCAAGCTGACTTTACAAAAAAAAATTATCTCTTTTGAAAACTGAGTAAGGAGGAAAGTGGTACGAGTGCTACAGCTGGAGTTGTCAGAGAAAACCCACTTCAGAAAGTAAAACATACTGCAGAGTTAAGGCTTTTTTTTCTAACTCATCAGAAAGGAGTTTCAAAAAGAAAATGCAGATCTCACCAAATAAGTAGTCAAAAAAGAGAGAGAACCATCTGTTGTATCATTTCCCCCTCCTCTAGGGGGAAGGGAAAACCTTCATAATCTGAGTCAGACACCTACAAATAGGAAGACCTACGGAAGGGGATTTTTTTCCCACTACAGCTTGGAGAATTTAAAACAGAATGGGGTGGGGAAGGGAAAGCCTAAGGGTAGAGGAAGGGGATGAAAGAGCGAGGAAACAGGGAGAATCTTAGAAAATGTAAAGATTTTAGTTCCTCTTTACAGACATTTGAAGATGCTATTTATAGAGTAGTATTTGCAAAACAATGTCAAAAAAACAGATATTAATAGATGCATCCATGAATGCAAATTTCACAGGAAAACCTATAATTTTGCTAAAAATAGATGTAGTCATAGGTCCATTAGTTTACAATAAACTAATGTTATCAAAAGGTGGATTTCTTCTGAGAAAACACATTGTTTGAAAGATAAGAATACATTTGAAAATTGAGTTAAAATTCTGCAACTGCTGTCTTGAACATTCCTCAAAGATTAGAATAACGTATATTTTCTGGAAGTGGTAACCATAAAGAAGGGTAGCACTACAGAAATGTAAAACAAGCAAGCAATGAGCATTGCTGTGTGACTGTAACCTCCATTTCACCTTGAAGTTCCTGTAGATGGAATTTTAGAACATAAAGAAACTAAATATATTTCTTGAAGAGCTTTCAGCTCTTCATGTCCCAGAACTACAACCAGCTAATACAGGGTGACCTGGTTTGAAGTTAATGGAACTCTGCAAGGATGCCAAGTTCGCTCCTTGCCAAGCCTCTGGGAGAAACTCAGCCTGTGTCAGGTCTGACAACAGGAGTGATGACAATAGACAAAGTAACCCTGAGGCAAAGTCTGAATCAAAATCAGGTCGCATGTAAAGGAATCATTGGGGTTGCACTTGTTTGTGTCAGCTGAGAATCTGGCCTTCAGGGAAGGAAGGTTAGTGGCAGATGGTGGAGGGTTCTGCGGATAGACTTCAGAGAGGGCAGCAAAGCCACACAGCAATGACGAAGATCTTTGGAGGCAGAATGACAGAAAATTAAATACTGGATCTTGACTCAGCAAACTTTCATTCTCCTTTTCATCCCCTTCTTGTACAAACCTCTTATTTATTTTATATATTTTTGCTGCTCTTCACTCTAAGATCTATTTAAACTGAAATACTTAGATGAATCAAAACTTTCTTGTTATGGAAATGTGTTTTCTTCCACACTGAGCTCAAGTAAGTTGTAAGGTTTTTCAAATGACACTTCTAAAACAGCAGAAGACAAAATAGATGCTGCTGCAATGGACCTCATAAATGAAAGCTCTGCAATGTGGTCAAAACCTGTGATAAGCTATTTGAAACTGAAGGTTAAAAAGTGGTAAAGAGAATCTAGTTTTTTTCAGAGCAGATTAAATGAATATAATCTCTCCATCCTTATAAAGTACTAAACTAATGGTATGTAATTAAGTCAAGTCCTTTTGAACCACAGATGACTGAACAACAGGATTTATGACCAAGAGACTATCTTCTACTGCAGATCTGCATACCATGGTCAAAAAATAACTTTGAATATTCTGTGGGGAAAAAAAAAAAGTCCAATATTTCAAATAGTGTACAGCAGAAAGATAGCAAGGACACTGGCAAGGGCATGGAGCCTAGCACAGCTAGGGAATCTGGTAGGTGGAACACATCAGGAATGACACTGAATTGCTTCCTGACAATAAGCCTTTACTAGCCAACTAGAAGGGAACACACCTGAAACCAAAACCCCTCCCCTATCAGTTTTTTGACCTGCAGAATAAAAAGAAAAACAGTTTGAGTCCTGTGTGGCGTCCTCTATACATGGAGGGTTTTCAGATTCCATAGGGTTGGACTGCAGTGCTAAATTCATCATAATCGACAATAGCTATTTAATGATGAGGCTAAGGTTGCTATCAGAGGCACCTGTAAAAGTGTTTGTAGTGTTCTTAAGACTACATTCAGATAGAACAGCGGTCACTTTCTTTTCTGAGGTATGCTATACAAGAGGTCTGAAGCACATGAAAAAAATTGTAATATACATTTGCAGGCACCACAAGATGCCTCTTTGTCAAGAGCACACTATATACAATCATATCGCAGGAAATCAAAGCTTGATTGAAAAATGTTGATCTGTCTCAGGTAAAACTATGGTACCAAAAATCCTATTGTGAACGTTGGAAGCCAGGACAGAATTACAATTAACAACAAAAAAATTGTCAGGTAAGTTCTTCCCTTTTATACATTTTTTCTCCCTCATATTAAGTCTTTATATTTCCCTTGTGAGATTTAAACTTTAAAGACTCTTGCTTAGAGTCTGCTTCCCACACTAATTACAGACACTAAGCATCTGTTGGAATGTCCTCTGGTTACCACTGGAATTTAAACTACCACCATTCCCCACAGTATAGTAATTAAATCTTAGTGTTTTAAGTCTGTATTCCCATGTACTTACTATGCAGTGAAACAGTAAAGTCATCTGAAATATGCAGCTAAGTTCTAACACATTCTGATAATGAAGGAGATAAGGCAATCATTCACAGATCTTTTCAAATGAAATACCTCCATCTCTCTATTCAGACATGCAACTTCTAATTACTGTTTGTCTGAGAATAGTCCATACAGTACAAATTT
Organism: Pelecanoides urinatrix; assembly: GCA_013400755.1. NCBI lineage: Eukaryota > Metazoa > Chordata > Aves > Procellariiformes > Procellariidae > Pelecanoides > Pelecanoides urinatrix. The sequence goes on from VZTQ01004855.1 coordinate 26,874, forward strand.
TTCTCCAGCTTTTGATTTACAAAGGTAACACTGAAAGAGAAATTACGGATCTCTCTTCAGCATTGCAGCTTCATTCTTCACATCTGCTTGTTAGTCTCTGAAAATTGTTTGCTTTTCTTTTGGAACGGCACAGTGATTAAAAAAAAAAAAACCTTTTGCTCAGAAAACTCACTGGTTTGTCTTTCTGATAGCTCTGCAAATTTTATTCTGCTTGTAGAACTGGGAATTCTCAAAATATTCAATCTTGTCTTTCCTGCTTTATTCAGGTGGGGAAACAATCAGAGCTCTATTAGTTTGCTCAATTTTGATTCTATTCCTTGGAGTTTATCTGCTGTACCTGAGTGTGCAATCTTTCAAAATAAATGTTCCCAGATACCAAACCTATTGTATTAGACCCTGCATTTTGGATTTGTTCAGTTCTCCAGCTTCCCCCACTCAAAGGTTAATTTATTTTCTCTGGCCTAAGACTCATTCAGGTCTTGCCATCTCACTAGCCCTTTCTAGTACACCGATATGAAATGTTGTGGTCTCCTGGATTTATTTTGTGTGGGAGCTTGACTGTTACAGTGATTCTGTTCTTTTTTTGCTTCTTGTGAGACATGTATTTTGAGTACAATAATTTGACCCCAATCATTTTAGGGGAGTGAAACAGTGACTGCATAAACAACATCCCTCACTGCATCCCCAAATTTCTATCTCAATGGAGCATTTTCATCTCAGCTACATAGGCTCACATGCAAAATGGAGCTTAGGTGTCCTAATTTGGATTTCAAAATTTTCATACCTGAATCCAAAATCAAGATTCTCCAAGCAGTCTTTGAGTGGCTACCTAATCCTGCGGACCATCAAACTTTTATGAACATTGCACTTTTTAACATTAGTATCTTTCACAACATGCTGGAAGTGTCTTATCCTAAAAATAGATAAGACTGTCATAGCTCAGTTAAACCCTCTGCAAAAGCAACAACAATGCCACAAAAGGCATTTCTCTTCTTATATAGCTAGAGGAACTTGATCCCTCTGGCATTTTCAGTCCATAAGCACTGAACTGGGATCCATGCAGGTATAGCTAACACCTTGTTTGTGCATTAATTAATATCCCTTTTTATCTTGGATCTAGGCTACGAGATTCAATTGTCTCTTCTCCCTTGTGATCTTCTGACAATTTCTAAGCTTCACAATAGATACTCTATAGGAAGTTATACGATATTTGGCGATAAAGGAAGGGAAGCAATTAAGATGAAGGGAAAACACTTTTCTCATTATCTTTAGTATAGGGGTTCTGGCATTCTGGGTAGGGAAAGCAGTGAGTGAATGTGGTACTGATTAACCAGCTTTGAATCCAGTACAGTGACAGGAACTAGCGGGTGAACTGGAACTCACGTCTCCCTTGCTCCCAGTTAACACCGCAGGTAGTGAGCTGTCTCCTCATGCATATGAGCTTCAGCTGACAAGTGATTTATGACTGACAGAGTGAAACAAAACTTTACTCCCCTCAACTCTATCTATCACTCATCTAATTCTGCCTGTTCAACTCATTTGGGGGTTTCCCTCTGATCTGACAGCTCCATGAGTGTCTATCATTCTGTTTTTAGGAAGGCAAGATTTGCCTTTCTGAGGAATTACATCCTTAGTTTCTGCCTTATTCTTATTAGAATCTAGTGGAAGCCTGGTCTACTGCTTTTGAGGGGCTCAGAAGTCATGCTGCTGCCACCCATATCTGGGATATGCTCTTATAGCACTACCCAATACTTAAAGGGGGCCTACAGGAAAGATAGGGAGGGATCCTTTATCAAGGAGTGTAGTGATAGGAAGAGGGATAAGAATTTTAACTGAAAGAAGGTAGATCTAGATTAGATATTAGGAAGAAATTCTTTACTGTGAGGGTGGTGAGACACTGGAACAGGTTGCCCAGAGAAGTTGTGGATGCCCCCTCCCTGGAAGTGTTTAAGGCCAGCTTGGATGAGGCTTTGAGCAACCTGGTCTAGTGGAAGGTGTCCCTGACTGTGGCAGGGGGGTTGGAACTAGATGATCTTTAAGGTCCCTTCCAACCCACACCAGATTAATGAAGAATGAACTAACTCTGATGAAACTGAGCAAAATGCAACGATGATAGAACCAGATGAGCACAGCAATATGAGAACTGGCTTCAGGATGCAACAGCCCAACACCACACACCATCTCTCCGACCCTGAAATACTGTTATGACAGATGGAGCCCAAAGTCATGGACTAAATGAACTCAATGGACATTTTAGAGGGATAGTTCATANGGTGGCCATTGTCTGGAATTTCTGGGTGTTGTCTAGGGACTCAATTCCCAAAGCAGTAAAGTGATAGATTATAGCTAAAAGCAGCACATTAGCATCCAGATTGGAGGATATGGTGGTCCTACAGAAAATGAAGCCTGATTCAGTGGCCTAGGAATTAGTGGTTCAGCCAGGAAGGGAAAAATTTGATGTCCATTATTTAATTTCCTGGAATTTTTTTAATCTTTTTTCCCCCAAAGAAAGCTTTCTGAAAGTGAACTGAATGTCATGACTATGCAATCAGGTAGAGCAAACACCTATAATCGTTTTTATGGACTATAAAATACTCCAGAATGAAGCCATTGAATTGAATCATTAGATACCTAAAATAACAGCTTAGGATTGTTAGAAAATTGATCCATTAGTACCCAAACCGGTGCTTCAAAGTCCCAAACTGAGCAGAATGCAAGCAGCCTGGCTCTCACCTCGATACATAATCTTAATCCTCCTAACCTCTCTTGCTTGTTAAAATGCCATCTGACCCTGGAAGAAGGTAAAGGCCTGTCTCTCTCAAGAATCATCATATCCTTGCCTGCAGGGCCTCATCTGCTGGGTGTTCTCAGAGCAAGTCTAAGAGCTCCAGCTCTGTCCAAAATGTGTCTGCGAGCACGCCCATCTGCCAATCGCTCTGTATCTAGGGCACCACTGAGGCTAAGGACTTCTTAGATTCAGGTGGCTCCTTTGTTTGAAAGGTTTTTTTATCCAAGCCTCTCATCTTTTTTCAGGCCTTTTTGTCCCTGGACTGTTAGGTACGTCAGCATAGGGCAAAAATAAATAAATTCAGTTGCTGCTGTTGGAAATCTTTCTACTTTGCATGAAATATCTAGATATTCAGCAGACCCAAGAGAAAATAATCACAAAAGTAACAGCAAGTTAGTGTTTGGACACATCTGAGGAGGAAGAAAGACTGGAATTTTGCCTTTGCTCTATTATTTTAATTTTATATTAAATATTCAATGGAAAATGGATGTATATTTAGGCTTCCCTCCCTTTTCTACATAACTCTTCTAATCAACACATTTTAGAGTTGTGATTGCATTTTCTCTCTTTCTACTCATTTCCAACACTAAATTTCTCCAAGTTAAACAATAGTTTCACTGAAAGGGACTGAGAACCTTCCCCACACTTTGTTCCTCAAGAATATAGGATATCTTAATGATTAAGTCTTTCTTGTGTGGCAAGAGATACGCTCTTCATACTCTGCTGTAACTGTAGGGAGATTCTAGCTTTCAATGGGAATTTTTTTAAGTTCTTCTCTGTCTATCAGAAATTTCCAATTATTTTCTGGCAGAGGTAAGGATCAAGGAAACAGACCAATCCAAGGGAATGCGGGCATAAAGCAAGTGACACCAGTCACCTGAAGAAGGGAGATCTCAATGTGTCTCCTACTTTCACTTTCTCCTATGCTGCAGCTCTTCCTCTTGCTTTCCAGTAGACTAAAAGATTTCACCAGCTTCTACTCCACAAGGAAGAGGAAAAATAGTCCCCTGCAGGAAAAAGCAGATGGAATCCGCTATTCCTTATATGCCTTTCCTTTCTTAAAGTGCAGCAATTGCTTTTCCTCCAGTCCAAATCCTAGGGATGATCCATCACAGCTCCAATGTCATGATCTGCTCTTTTGCTGTTCACTTCTGGCTCGGGCTTTCTGACCAAAACCTGTTCTGCCCATGTTTTCTAAGCCCCTTAATCCTACACAGCCCCCATGCATTCAGGTAAATTTCTATTCTCTCAGAGGTGTAATGATACCTTGGTGTGGCTGGAAATCACAGTGGTAGGAGTCTCCTATTAAGTGATGGGCCAAAACGGCATTTTTGTTATCCTTGATTTAATCTTAAGGGAAGTGTATGACCCCATTGAATTTCATAGCAAAATTTTTATTGAGCCGGGACTTAACTCTTCATAAATGTTAGAGGGGTGTATGTAGTATATTTTGCTTTCATCTTTTTATATTGATTTTTTTCATAGACTTTTCATTTTCCACTCATACACAGAATGATAGAAATCATAGTTTTGTGAACATGTCTTTAACAAATAGCTGTGGGTCAGTCATCTCACAACATCATTAAACCTCACTCATAGCTCAGCTCTCATTAAATCACAGGCTACATCACTAATCACCAATATTAATAATATAACAATCATTTCCCATAAATGTAAAATGTCTGAAAGTAAGATTTTCCTTTGTTCTATTAAATTTTATTGTAACAAAAGATAATACATTTAACAGACAGAAGTATTCTATCAAACATTTTATTATGTCGTTAAACCTTAAATATCTTCCAGCTTTCAAGGAAGGAGAACAGATTATGCATTTGGGAGACTTCATAAACAAAGCCTGAAATTTCATTCAACAATTAAGAAACTAAAGAAAAACTTTTTTCACCATGGGTTCTTTATTGTACCCGCTTCAATCTGAAATAATATGAATCATTATAGGCTTATAAAAACGGAAACAAACCTAACTTGGGCTTTACTATGTAGGCTAGGATTTTTTTCACAGATACCACTGTTGTTCATTATTCAAAGGTTACCACTGAAAAAAAAGACGTTCTGGCTGTAAAGAACAGGAAACAGGAACAGCAAAATGTAATTACACCTACAGTTGTTGAATATAGTTAGAATATAGTTAGGCAACACTATCAAAGTTAGAAGCAGAAAGGTACTGTGATGCATTATTTCTCATTTTGTAAGAGCCACTTTTGAGTGGCTATAAGATTAATAAGTGTGAAGTTCAGGAGCTTTCAAAATGCAGGTCACTATTTTGTTGAGGAGATTAAGTAACTTTCAAAAACGCTTCAAGCAATTTTTTATTAATTCATCTTCTTTCTGATGCCTCCAGAAAGGGTTGTTAAAAGCAGGATGTAATTGGGGATCAACACCCAAGGCTTAAGTAAACAAATCTGTTGCTAAAACCAGTCACCTCTGACAAACAAATTCCTCCTCACTCTCTGCTGAGCTGGTGTGGCACGAGGAGCACGTGCCTGCACCACAGCGCTGAGCGCTGAGCGGGAGAGCTCGCCAGTGCTGGCAGGCAGCCCATGCACGGGGGGACCCCTGGATTCAACCTGGGGCTGGATGACACATGAGGCAGATGATCATCCTTGAACAGTAACAGTCACATATGCAGAAAATGAGGTAGAAATTACTGCCAGAAGGCATTGAAGAGCTAAAAAGGCTCTCAAGCTCTGGTTGAAAAAGGGATTAGATAAACACATGGTGAATAGGTTCATTTGTGCCTATTAAAGCCAGTGAACCAGATGTGGTCTCCAGCTCAGGTGTCCCCAACTCACTGACTGCCAGAAGTCCTACCAAGCAGAGAGCTGTCAGGGTCTGGAGGGCACCAGTGGCCTTACCAGCCCTGTCTGGGCTCTTCCAAGGCCTCCCCCGACCCTGCCCACAGCCCAGGACCCCACTGCTGCCCCTAAGGGCTGTCACGCCCTGCCCCAGTGATGTCACACAGGGACGGTCTTCAGCTCCCACAGCCCTGCTCTGCCCAGCCATGGGCCCCCGAGCCAAGCCCAGGCTGGGCTTGACCTATCCCTGTCCCCAGAGAGGTGTCGATGCTGGGGGCTGGGGCTACCCCCGGTGCCCCTAGGTGCCCCCAGCTGCCCTGCTCCCTGCCTGGGGCAGTGGGACAGGCCCTGGCTGCCAGGCCCTGCCGTGTTTCCTCAGGGAGCCCCGCCCGCCATGGCGCCCTGACAAGAACTTCTGTAGGCTGCCTGTTGCCATGTTCTTCCCTAACCTGGTCCTGACCACTGTCTAACCTACACTGGTCCCAGTATCACCAAAAAAATGGTGAAACCTGAGCATAAAGGCACCAGGCTGAGAGCTGCACCCAGAGGAAGCAGTGTGTTTGCATCTGAATGGCATGTGTCTGAGGAGATGACTGGGCTCCAAGTGGCTCAAAGCTGGTCAGACAATGGGGCCTTCCTCAGGAAAGTGCAGTATGTCCACATGCAAAAACCTCTCTACAGAGGCTTGAAAACACATTATAAATAGATATAATGTGACGCCCATCTACAAGAAGGGCCGGAAGGAAGATCCGGGGAACTACAGGCCGGTCAGCCTGACCTCGGTGCCGGGGAAGATTATGGAAAGGTGCATCTTGAGGGCGCTCACAAGCCACATCCGGGACAATCAGGGGATCAACCAGGGGATCAGGCCCAGCCAGCACGGGTTCATGGAAGGCAGGTCCTGCTTGACCAACCTGATCTCCTTCTAGGACCAAGTGACCCGCCTAGTTGATGAGGGAAAGGCTGTGGATGTGGTCTACCTGGACTTCAGTAAAGCCTTTGACACTGTCTCCCACGGCATTCTCCTGGAGAAACTGGCGGCTCACAGCCTAGACAGGTACATTCTTCGCTGGATAAGAAACTGGCTGGACGGCCAAGCCCAGAGAGTTGTAGTCAATGGAGCTAAATCCAGTTGGCGGCCGGTCACGAGTGGTGTTCCCCAGGGCTCAGTTTTGGGGCCAGTGTTGTTCAATATCTTTATCAACGATCTGGATGAGGGGATCGAGTGCTCCCTCAGTAAGTTTGCAGATGACACCAAGCTGGGCGGGAGTGTTGATCTGCTGGAGGGTAGGAAGGCTCTGCAGAGGGACCTGGACAGGCTGGATCGATGGGCCGAGGCCAACTGCATGAGGTTCAACAAGGCCAAGTGCCGGGTCCTGCACTTCGGCCACAACAACCCCAGGCAACGCTACAGGCTTGGGGAAGAGTGGCTGGAAAGCTGCCCAGAGGAAAAGGACCTGGGGGTGCTGGTTGACAGCCGGCTGAACATGAGCCGGCAGTGTGCCCAGGTGGCCAAGAAGGCCAACGGCATCCTGGCCTGTATCAGGAATAGTGTGGCCAGCAGGAGCAGGGAGGTGATCGTGCCCCTGTACTCGGCGCTGGTGAGGCCGCACCTTGAGTACTGTGTTCAGTTTTGGGCCCCTCACTACAAGAAGGACATTGAGGTGCTGGAGCGTGTCCAGAGAAGGGCAACGAAGCTGGTGAAGGGCCTGGAGAACAAGTCTTATGAGGAGCGGCTGAGGGAACTGGGATTTAGTCTGGAGAAGAGGAGGCTGAGGGGAGACCTCATCGCGCTCTACAACTATCTGAAGGGAGGTTGGAGTGAGGTGGGGGTTGGTCTCTTCTGCCAAGTAACAAGTGATAGGACGAGAGGAAATGGCCTCAAGTTGTGCCAAGGGAGGTTTAGATAGGACATTAGGAAAAATTTCTTTACTGAAAGAGTGGTCAGGCCTTGGAAGAGGCTGCCCAGGGAAGTGGTGGAGCCACCATCCCTGGAGGTATTTAAAAGACGTGTAGATGAGGTGCTGAGGGACATGGCTTAGTGGGCATGGGGGTGTTGGGTTGACGATTGGACTCGATGACCTTAGAGGTCTTTTCCAACCTTAATGATTCTATGATTCTATGATTCTATGATATTTTCCAAATATTAGCTCTGTATTAGCAGCCATAAAGACAAGCAAGTTGAGAAACTCAGTAACATCAAGGAAGAGTGAGTGGTTATGCTCTGAAAGACATCTTGCTTTTTTAAAAAAAATTACTGAAGCTCATACTTTGGTCTTATTAGTGGTCGTAATGCTTTAATTGTTCCCAGATGCTTTAGTGTGACAAGACAAAACATGGGGTGACTCTTGTGACTTCGCAGTAACAAATACTTTGTTGAAGCATAAAACATTAAGGACTTTTCATGAGTGATGGGTAAGTGAATTTACAGTCAGATTGACTGCCTCATCTTTGCAACAAGGGACTATCAATGTGTGATAGAAAGTCTTTTCATTAAAGACGTTGACACAGAACTGATCATAATTTACCAACAGACAACACTGAGGTTAAACTTTCAAGTAATGAGTTGCCTGTAAACATCCTTAGAGTTCATTTTAGCATAGACAAACTGCAAGTCCACAAAAAAAAAGATAAACGGAAAGTGTGTCAGTCAGCTTCTGTTCAGATGACACAAATCAGAAGGTGTATACCAGTTCTTACTTCTCTGAAGAGGCTGCAGACAAACTCCCAGGGAAATATTCCACAGAATAAACCTGGCATCATGAGGATTATGTGAGCAACACAGGACTCTAAGGCCATAGCCATAGACAGAAATATAGTAGAAAAATATTGCAGCACAAGATAAGAAGTCATTGCAATAAGTAAAGTGTTGATAGAAAATTGGCTTAGACAACCATGCTGTAACATGCCAGCTTCTTCTTCAGCAAACTCCTGTAGGAAGGCTACCAGATTATCAAGTATCTTCTGAAAGTTCACTTCAGTAGAAAAAAAAGTGTTAACTTTCCTAATACTGGGATATAGATTGCCAAGAATTGCAGAATATGATCTGAGTGAGAGAGGAGACAGGAAAAGATCTAGGCAAAGAACTTAATGCATCATGGTAGTTATCTTCCAGTAACTAAAAAAAAAAATGTGGATGTGGTGCAAAAACTGAGAAATAGTAAAACCCCTCTTAGAATACCATAAACTTGTCAAAATGATTTGCGAGTCTGGAACATGACCCGAAACTAGAGTATAGTCTCTGATGATTTCTAATAATAACTAGTATTTCTCTGAGCATTGGGACTAATGAAACCTGGATTCTAGTTATCTCTTTTCTGTGATCTTGGACATTGAAAAAGTTTAGTAGCTGAAGGATCTTTCCTCTACTCAACAGCCTGTTATGTCTTAAGATCTCTGAGACCTCTACCCTCTCCAATCTTGACCAAGACAGAAGACTTTCTAACTGAAGAACAAGTTTGGTTTATGTTTGAAAGGGGACTCATGGAGCACATATTTAAATTGCCTGTCCTGTCTATGTAAGATAACACTAGAAGATGAATCTAGTCAAAGTCCCTGTGTATTTTGCTAAGGTATCAGACTAATGTGGAAATTCTTGCTGTGTTAAGGTGTTGTTTTGCTTAACAAAAGTTGTTTAAAATTGCCTATTTGTGATCTGACGTTGATTTATAGCATTTTAAGGAAACAAAGCCTTTCCTGAGAAAAAGTCAGACTGCTTGAAATAAAACAAAAAAGCTTAAGCATCCATAAATTATTCTGCATCCAGAATCAAGGGAAGTAAGGGGAAGCTTTGTTGCTAGGAGACTGTGGCTAAAAGGTATCAAGAGAGATTGCTTTATTTTAAAGATTAGAATCTGTAATCAAAATACTTAGCAGGTAATAAAATAGCTATATGTATGAGCTCAGTGCAGACCAGGTGAGGTATGAGACAAGTGCTAGAAAGCTTATGAAGAGTGCAAATCTTCAAAAACAGTTCAGCTATCATGACATACTGGCCAGATAAAAGCAGCTCATTATTTGCTTGCTTACAATTAGGACAGAAATTCAGTTGGGATTTAAATTAAGGAATAAATATCGATGAATATGTCAAGAAGGGACTGATTTAATTTATTTCTGGTATTTACATGGTGAACAATTTGTAGGTCTCTAAAAGTTTTTAAATGAATACTGTAAAACATGTTGCAGCTATGGAGAAAGAAAGCTTGTGCAGAGAAGAAAGGAATTTTTATTTTAAAGTTAGCTCAAATTTGCTAAGTACTTTCAGATAAAGGAAAGAAGTTTAGAAAGTTTGAAGCTTTTCATACCTACAATTTAAAATGAATGGATTTATGACATTTATATAAAGTTTTTGTTCTGTAGAAATTTAAAACAAAAAGTAATAGATATAGTTTAAAATGTTTAAAAAATTAAATGAGAAATAAATATTTAATTTTGTTTAAAAAAAAAATTCAGCTCAAGGTTTTGGTTTTTTTTTTTGGGGTGGAAAAAAGGTGTTATTTTAGTTAAAATACCTCAGCTCTTCTACTGCAGTGTGACTCGATGGTGAGGTAGAGTTTTCATGGGATACATGGATGAATCACTTAATTAAAAAAAAAAAAATCCTTAGTGTGGTAGCTATCTAGCTAGACATCTAGCTAGAAACATCTCTTACTGGTGTCCATATCACTGCATGGCAGGAGTTTTCAGATATCCAGACCTACTGAACACATGTGGGAACCCTGGATATAGGCCACATGTAATTAATTATGTCTAAAGTTGAAATATTTTGAATTATTAAAATATGATCAAAATAATTTAATATAATGGTTCTTTTTAAAAGGTATTGTTCCTGAAATGTTGGAATAAATATTTTGCCTAATTATAATTAGCTGGTATTTTTTCACTCCTACTTCATTCTTGGTTTCCATCTGATATTTTAGGTCTTTCACTGGGTGATATTACAGAGATGTTTGTTATAAAGAAGATACTATCAGAAAACTTGTTCGTATATGAAAGCATCCCTGAAAGAGCAAAATAAAAACTCAGTGTGGCATATGACTTCCCTCATGTAGTCATCCTAAAGCATCAGGGCGGTTACTCATATTTTCTGGTGGGAGGACACCCTTCTACAATCTTTCTTTAGTGCCAAGCCAGCCTGTTCCACACATAAGCCAGTCAGCTACAGTTAGGCCCCCTCATGTAAGAGTCACTTAGAGATTTTAACTTTGCAGTGTCAAGCCCTTGTTCACAGCAAGCCAGATGATTTTCCAGCACCACATGGTAGCCTGGTAGCTCATTTTCAGTTGTGTGGTTGTACAGAGTGAAATCTTCGCTTTTACCTGCTCTTTGATTTGTACGTTACTTATACACCCATCTACATTTTGGAAAACACTTAGAGGTTCTCATTAGGTTGAATAACTGTGATCAATTAAGCCTAGTGGGATTTATATCTAGCGTTTTTTAATCCTTTTCTATCCATTAACATTATTTTTTCAAATAGTGACTGAGTTTTTAGTTAATGACTAAGTAATATCAGAATTTATAAAGCCAAAACTAACAAGAAATTAAATCCTCTGCATTACTGAAATCCAGGGAGATCTCTGGCTACTGGACAGCTAAACTGTTCTATAATTCTATGATGTCCTCACCTTTCTGCTGTCTGAAAGTATTAATCAAGAGGAGACACACTCTCAACAAATTTTGCAAAGTCCAGGATCACTCAGGCACTTTGTCTTTCTTAGCATTAATTTGCACATGCTTGCTTTACAGTAGCAACAGCACATTATAGCAAAGTGCATTACTTGCTTTCTAGAGAAGGGTGAAATGATTAAAATTTTTGTTTCTTTTAAGGTGGGTTTTTAGTTGATGAAATTGGCAAAACAGGATCAGTCTTAAGGCTATGAATTTTCTGAATGAAGTTTCATATATTCAAGCATACCTTGACATTGAGATGCTCTGACAACTTGCAGATATATGTGCCATTAAAGAGAAACTGTGTTAGTATCAGCAAAAAAAGAAACCCCAGTTGGGGTCAGGAAAATAATTTATTAAAATTAATTTAGTGGTTTATTTCTTAAAAATGTGAATATGTTCATACAAATGTAGTGGTTGAACTGTTCCAAGTTGAAACCTCATTTGTATATAAAATGAGAGAAGACCTTATCTTGGGAACATATGGTCTATAGATGCTTAAAAAGCAAACAACTGTACAAGGAAGGGATGATTATCCTCAATTTATATGCAGAAACTAAGGCACAAATACACAAGTGGCAGGAGTCATTTGAACAGTTGTAACTGTCCATGGTGTACATATCTATATGTAAGCCAATGACTTTAGGGTTCCTTTTAAATCAGGATTGAAAAACAGGCACTTCCAAGCTGTAATTTTCCTCAAAATCAACTAAGTAGTTAAAGAGCAAATAAATCACACCCTAAAAATGTCTTTTTCCCTCCACTGACTATAAAGGCAGCTTAATGTCTTTACCTCTGTTAACAACTATGCTTCTGCACAGACAGATTTAGTCCAATGAATTGTATCTGGATGACTAAAGTCACATAGCAAAGCTGTGACAGACTTGGAGATTGAGTCAAGGTCCCTGGAAATCCCTGTCAAACCCATCTTTTTCTTTGCAAATGATTCTTGATCATCTGAAATGCAAATTTGGATGCAGTGTGTGAACTCCTGTGAATTTAATCTTTCACAAACTCATTTGAAGATTCTTTACAATTTGTACTAATTTTTTAGGAACTTATGGAGACTACCATTTAATTTTGGTCTTCATCAATAGGTAGCTACCAAAGAGAAGATGTCCTTTCCTAAGAAAAACAAGAAAAAATGCTTTTCTAGATATAAAGGTTTAATTCACTATGTTTCTGCTCAATGCTGTTGGACACTTAAAATTAATGTATGTATATCACATATATGTGCTGCAATATCAGTTTTTCAGAAATTACTACTAGACATATAGCTGCAAGACAGTTTGTCTTTAAAAGTACTTACCTGAGACAACGAGCCAAATTCAATCATATACATACAAGGCAAATTTTCTTGTCATTTTCATTTTGCATTGACTTTGGTAGGGATTGTAGCATTTTGGCAATTAGACCCACTGACCTGTGTAGGCCTATACCAAGAGTGGGTTTTGGGTCTTGCTGGAGTGTAACACTCACCAGAAATCTTTCTGTCTTAGCCATGAAAGCATTATGCTGTGATCAGAGGCTAAAGCTAAAACCAGCCTGTAATAGACAAGTCAGTCTCAGACTTAGTGTTACTGTCATATATGCATTTTGAGTCTGCATAAGGACAAATGCAACAGCTAGGATATCATCCTACCTTGTAAAATTTTTTTGTTTTCTGAGCAGCCTTACATAGACCCCACCAAACAATCTGATATCTTTATTAGTTAGCAGGAACTTAAAAAGTCCACTAATTCTCTTCTCTCATTTTCAGGGAGAAATAGTGCTAGAGCAATTACAAGTTTGTAGGAGTGAATTTTCTTCGTTACCTGCAATGAACCTTTATGTCGAGAAATTTTTGTCAGGAAGTCTGAAGTAACCTTATTACAAAGAACGAAGGTTTACAGATGAATGACTTACAGTGACTGTTATGTCATCAAAAGATGATGTCTGCAACGGACTAACTGAAAATTTGACTCTTCTGCATCTAAGGAACTGAACTGATACCAAAACCAACCAGTCTAAACTACAGGTTTATGACAAAAGTATTTGTTGCAATGCTTATGTTCAGAACCTAACAAGCCTACTACTGTTGTGTAGTATTCAGAAATATATAAAATACAAGTAACTTTTTGATCTCACTTGTGTTTCAGAAGTAATTTGTTATTGTCGTGGTTTAA
>VZTQ01004857.1:0-191980 GCA_013400755.1 Pelecanoides urinatrix
ATATAATATAAATAATGGCTAGGCTGTACTCTGGTAGCTGGCACACAGAAAAGTATCTCCAGCTTCTTATGCTGCTCTGGCTTTAGTGGACATGAATCAATTCGGTACCACTTCTGTGTCTGCAGGTGGAAAAAAATGGCCTGAAGTTGAGCTTTTCTCTGCTAGGTGAAGAACTGGGGCATATCTTCATGGCAAAGACACAAAGCCCTCGAAAATAGGTGTTTTTAAAGCAAAAGGCTGGAAGAAAAAAATATACTAAATTCTACCAAGAAGCCTGTGCTTAACAGCCAGAGAATAAATGGATGATAAGTTAAAGAGCTCTAACCATTCTCCTAAAGAACGAGGGGGATACTCTTTGTGAACAGAAATGAATGAACTCTGCTGCTCTCCAATTCAATAGCACAGTTATAATGGGGCACCGACCACATTAAATGGATGCAGCACTCGCATTAGCAGCGACTCAGCTGCTGCTTTCTCAAAAGACGGTTCCTCTACACCTAATTCACTTCATTTGCCGTTAATTAACGGAGATGATCCACAGCCTCTCGGGTGCTGGTTTCTCCTTGGGGAAGGCGGGTCCGGCCATGGGGCTGTGCTCCGCTGCCTCCCGCAGCTCTGCTCCCACCCCGGAGCCGCCGGTGGGAGAGCGATGCCGAGAGGGCTCGCGAAGCTTGCGGACCGCCGGAGGTGGCTCGGGCTGGCAGCAGGGAGACACAGGAAAGATGGAAATGAGACTGGGCTTCCTTCCCACGTCCAGCCACAGACCATTTCCATGCAGCCAGCAGGGCAACAAATCAAGGACAAGTTTCCCTCGTGCAACAGGATGGCCCTGACAGTGGGTTGCAGCCCTGATGCCACTTGAATCAGCTCTTGACAGTTGTCTGCAATCTCAAAGGCAATTACAGCAGATGTGCTCTAATCAGGGTAGGCATACCAGAAAAACCCTTGTGCTCTGCACTTGAAAAAAACTTCAATGTCCTCCTGTCTGCTCAGCCAACCCCTGTCATCCCGAATAGGGACAACAGCTAAGCTTTACCTTGCATCATAATTTGTCCTCTATAGGATGCACAGAAGCTAAGCCAGTTCAGTTCTGCTCAGCAACTGAAAACTTCAAGCAAAGCTGCTGTAACCCAGAAGAGCCCAGAAGATGCCTCTGCAGTCCTTGTGTTCCTGGGCTCTTAGCTAACCTGCACTGAAAGTGGTTTCTCACGTTGCATCTCTCACCTGAACTGTGTTCAGCACGTACTCATTGGGAAGAAAAGAAGCAGTTACAAATACTCAGAAAAAACTGTTTGTACTTAAGATAAGTTAATGGAAAGCTCGCAAAACCAAAATCAAAGGCTCTGAGTTGAAAAGGCTTGAAAACTAAACTGATTTACCAAAGCACAGGTGAAAAGGGGGAGGGTGGGCAGAAATGTTGGCCTTCTGTTTTGCCAAAATGCCTCCAACCTGTCCTGGAAGGACCATTTCCACCTTGCACCATTCCCTTGCTCATTTCCTCATCAAGTCCTCCATCGAGACCAGTGATTATGTTCATGGGTTGTACCAAATGTCCACTGGGAAGCAAACCAAGAACTTCAATTTGTTCCACAGCCCTCAAAGACCAGCTGTCAACAATATTAACTTCTGCTTAGAAATGACCCTGGTGAGCCACAAATTGCCTACGAAAGAGAACTTCCCACCATGAACCAGACTGGGAGTCTACCTGGCCTCACATCCCGTCTGCGGGGCAGAAGGAATTAGCAGCAACCAGCTTCTAGGGAGGAAATTATGGGATCCTACAGGCAGCAGATGTGGACAACTTTCCTGATAGCCTTTGCCAGCTTGAGGCTGGTCTGAAAAGGGCAATTTTAAAGCTCTTTCCAGCTTCTTAAGCCACAAGCCACCTCCGTGCATCTTGTTATATTGAGACACAGAGAAAAACCTCACTTTTGAAAGGCCACAAAGCAAATGAGAAGACTTGCTAGGAAGACAGATTCAGCTCTGCAGGTTCCCAGGAAAGGCTAAAGGCATCTTTATAACAAGATATTAGCCTAACTTTTTCTCTTGCAAAGTTTTGCCCATAAATAGCAGCCTTACTCTTTCAAAAAGCTGCCTTATTTCTAGGTAGAAGGACAAAATCTGAGGCTAAGATCAGTCTACAGCTCTCAACATAACTTTGGTCAGGGACCTTTTCTTTGTCCGTGATCTGCTGAGCCATCTCACTTCTGACCTGCCTTTTGCTCCTTGCTTCAGAGGGACAATACGTCCAGTTATTGCATGACAATGTTACAGAGAAGGTGAAAATGAGACTTTCCCTGTTGGAAAACCGCAAGGATGTTGCTCACCATCCAGTTCCTCCACGGAGATATTTGCTAGCTGTTCGCTGTCGCTGCCAGCGGAGAGTGAGCGGTTCAGGTAGTTGCCTTTGTACAACAAGCCAGCTGTTACATGATGGAATGGCATCTTCTCCCTGGGCACAAGAGAAAAGGGAAGAGAAAGGCTTATTTTAATTATTTATCTTTTTTTATTTGAATAATACAATAGCCTGCCTTCAAAGAATAGCTGGACCAAAGCATCCTACACCAAGGTTGGGTGCACTGAAGTTGGGTGCATGACTGATAGATCGCAGATTTTATTTAGTGTCTAAGACAGGAGCTGAACAAACAAACAAAAAAGCAGCAGCTTCTTCTTTGTGCCGAACAAGAGTTAGCAGAGACCGAACAGCAGTGCCTGAGGAAAATTTGAGTCTCTACCACTCATACTGCAGCTTTCAGTCTAGAGATTTGCTATTTGACAATAATTATATAGTGCAGAGGGGTCTACATTGACATGCAATTAAAAAGTCATGGGATCTAGCAACACGACTTTCAAAGCCATGCAAGGGTCTGGACACCAGCTCTCAGACCCCGCTCCGGAGCATCTAGACCCCTAAGATGGTTCAACCTCCCCCTGCTCAGAGCATCTGTGCTGAGCGAGACGCACGTCGCGCCGCTGCCTCCGCTCCAGACTCCAGTGGCCCTCGCTGAAAGAAGAAAATTCATATTCGAACAGGGCCCAACAAAGAACATTTTCATCTCACAAAGATGACAGCTAAGGAAAAATACTGCTCAACGGGAGGCTGTAGCAGAAAAGTGTTTGCAAACTTAGCAGGTATAAACACCGCAGCCTAGTGAAGGGCAGCCATCTGCACAGACAAAAGTGGAAATTACTGTCAGCAGCACTTACACATTGATTTAGGATACACAAGAAAGAGGCAAGTTTGCCAAAGTCAATTGAAATATTAAGAGGAAGATTTGTCATACCCTTGGCTGGTTTCAATCAGCGCAGCCCCATCATGGGCCTATTGCACTTTATACTGTACATTTCCAGCAGATATAAATCAGCAAAGTCAACAGAGACACCCAGACATCAGCCAAGGATCTGGCCCAGGGTCTCTGCAGGGGCTGGAAGGTGGCCAGGACACACTGGGCCGCACGGTTTGGGACGGACCATTAATACAAATTTATATGGCAACTTTGGCAGATCTCACTCCCACCAGCGGGAGACAGCCCCTTGGAAACAAACTCCAAGGACATTCTCACTACAGCCGCGCCGGGACATCAGCTTGCTTTGCCATAAAGAGATAAGTGCCACCTACTGAACCGTTCTCCAGCCAACATTACAATTACAAGGATGATCTGGCATTTACTCAGCCTTATGTTCTCACCATAGTCAATAAAGCAAATGTATATATACATATATATGCATTAATTTTGTAACAAATGCCTTCTTGCCTCACTGAGTTAGCAAAGCTTTAACAGACTCACCAAGAGCGAACTAGCCTCGAGATATAGGAAAGCAAAGAAGAAAAGCTATGAGGTTTCTCTTGCACTGCTTAGCACGTACCTAGAATTTCTCTTGCTGTAATTATGTAAATAAATCCTAATCGTAATTTTAAGTATTTTTATTTGGGAGCCCGCTTCTTCAGCAGCACATTAGAAACCGTAAACAAGGTTTTCTTTTTCATTAAGCCTATCTGTAATTTCCCAGCACTTGCCAATTAATGTATTTCATTCTGATATATTGCTCACTCTGACATATTGCTCTGCACTGCGCTGGGAATTTTACCTACCCCCGGGAAGACACACAGGCGCTCTCGGTACCTGACAAGCAGGGCTGGAGAGACACTTCCAGCCCTTTGCACCATCTTCATTAGCTTCCAGTCCCACCACAAAGTATTCAGACAGCAATCGATCTTGTGTTTTCTCTTGATAATCACACGCCCAATGTAAAAGCAATTACACTGATTTTCAAAACCCTACCGAATTAAAGAGATTTAAATCTAACACCTGCAATGGCCCAGGCAGAGCTGCAGGGTGGGCTTGCACTGCAAATGCAGCGTGCGATGAGCCCGTGGGGCTGGGGACCGATGCCAGCGCCCGCCTGCCCTGGCCCCTGGGCGAAGGGAGCTCAGCCCCTCGCACTCCCTGGGCTCACCCATGGCTGGAGGAGCTGCAGGCCATGCATTTAGCTGCACTAAAGCATTTCTGAAATCGCTTTCTGAGCCTTCGCTTCTACAACCAAAAAAAAATTATAATCCATCTCCCCTGGGGGCTGAAGTGCTTAAAATCAGTTCCCACCTGGGATCCTGTAACGTGTTTTAGTACGGGGGGGACGCATGATATCCTAGAGTGAGAAATCCTGGATTAAATTCTACTGCCTAGGTATATTATTTTTTTAAAAATTGCAATATTATTCAATGAAGACCCTGCAGAGCTTCTGGAATTCAGCAGCTCTCAGCCTGCCTCCAGCTTTAACAAGAGATGCTCAAAGCTGGACCAGCAGCAGGTCCAGCGCCAGATGTCCAAACAAGGATGTGCAGCCGTGCTTCAGGAGTGCTCAGCACCCTGCAGACGGGAGCCTGCTGTCCAAACCGAGCCTGCACGGGGGGAGAAAACAGCAAAAAGGGGCATTGCAAGGTGTGGGTTGTGGGAGAGTTCATAAAGCAAAGCATCATGTCTTGCAAAGCATCATGTTTTGCAAAAGCACCCTATGTTGAATCACATAAAAAGCTTAATGGAAATACGTAAGTGCCCGATGCCTGTCTGGAAGCAAGAGGTCTGTCCTAGCACTGCCAGATCGGTCCGGGCTCATTTTGAATTTAGCCAAAATGTCTGTGTTAGAAACACGGTAACCTTAAGCCTTGGCACAGGCTGCCCCGGGCAGTGGTGGAGTCCCCACCCCTGGAGGGATTTAAAAGACGTGTAGATGAGGCGCTTGGGGACATGGTTTAGTGGGCATGGGGGGGTTGGGTTGACGGTTGGACTCGATGACCTTAGAGGTCTCTTCCAACCTTAGTGATTCTAAACTTGCCTATGGCTGCTCCTTCCAGTGCCAGCTGAGACCCTGGGTAACCTCAAACCATAAGTGAACCTGTGTGGGGACCCACCCCATGGTGATGCCCTTCCTGGGCGCTGGGTCAGCAGCAGGTGCCGGAGCGCAGGGTGCCGACAGCTTTCTGTCTCTTCAACGTGTTAAATTTGCAGCAATGTGCACTCACCTCCGCTGGATGGGAATGGGGAAGATGCCCCGGCTCTTGCCCCATTTTACAGAGCTGTACAACAAGGCTCCGAGCAGGCAGCTAAGCAGTGAGCTTTGCTCTCCATCTCCCCGCAGTCGAGACAGACACATTTTCCACTGAGCAACTTGCAAACTGAAAGCAGTTTTCGACGGCATAGTGGGATTTTGGAGCAATGAAATCTCCTTGAATAATATCATGAAAACATTGACATTTAACCAAAAAGCCCTCAAAAAACCCATAAACATGTGTATGGAAATGTTACCATGGTACCTTGCCAAGGTTTCAGTCTCTGCGCCAAGCTCACCAGCAGGTTACATCCCCCGTAACGCCCGGCAGCAGCACTGCCAGCCTCGCTCTTTCCTTTCAGCACAACCACATTTGTGAAATTTATAAGATGTTCATAAGCAATTTGCCATCAGGAAAAAAAGGCAGTTACACGATGCTCACATGTCTACGCTCGCTCCGGTTTGCATTCTTCACCAGCCCTTGTGATATGTTTTTTAAAAAGGCTTTCAGACCCAATTGAAAATCCACATGACTATTAAACTGGAAGGTTTAGCTTAAGTATCAGTCAACGAGATGGAATCAGGATCAATTTGTATTGATCCTGGATCTCCCTTGGTAGTTACCAAATTGGAAAAGATTTCTTGCTAACCTCCCTCCTATGTGCAGCACAAAACGATGTCCAAGAGTTGATCCTAGTTTTATAGCCTCGAGCACATAACACACAACATCATTTTCACTGCCTGGGTGTCACGCCTGGCCAGAATCATGTATTTACCTTCTCTATTCAACTGTAATCTAGTGGATCCCGGCTGCTGCCCAGCAGGTTGTATGTGACCTGGGCTAACAGGTCCCCGTCCTGGATGCTGCCCGCCCCGCAGCTACCACCCCACGGGCATCAAACAGACAAGGCAGAAATGACGCTGGTGGGGAAACAGGGAAGATGGTAAAATTGAGATCTCCGTCTCTCCCACAAATCTGGCTGAGGTTGAGCAGAGGGCTCGAGCTGATAGTATGGGAAAACACACACACACCCGGGTGGACAAGCACACACGTGCAGTACAACAGCATAAGCTTCATTTTCTTAGGAAACCAGGCTAAAAAGAATACAGGAATACATAGAAAAACCATGAAGCAACCAGATGGTAGGGAAACTGGAACAGTAGCTGTGAAGTCTCCCAGCTCACTCCAAAACCCTTTAAAAATTCATCAAATGAAGTCACAGTGTTAAATATGCTTCTCCCCGGGCAAAGCAACGTTATAACATCTAAGGCAAATAAGAGCAGTGACTTCTGAAAAAATTATCTCATTTTCCCCAGAGCTGAACAATTGCCATTATCTTTTCAGGTAGGCTGTGTAATACCTAGCTGGATCCAAAGGGAAGAGCAGAGCAAACAGACCCCTGAGTATCACCTGGGAAATTCCTGGGCTATTCGATCCTCCATGCTCTGGGCATGACACAACCAACTTTCTGAAGAGTCTTCATTGCTATTCTGGTACATTTTCCTCTCATTGCTGCCCATGCACTAGTCCCTTCACCCCCTCCCAAGGAGGCGGTAACAGCTGAGGGTCGTGGTTAGCCCGTGCTCCCCGGCACGGGAGCAGCTGAGCTCGACTAAATCCCCATGTCTGTGTTTGTAACCAATATAGTTAAGGGAAGACAAGTCAAGGGTTTTGTTGCAGACATGTGGCTTTGGCAAAATCCTTCTGCTACAAAGAGCACCAAGTCACTCTGTCCTTTATCATCTGCATTCACTGTTGCTAACAATAGCTTTAAAGATTTTTTTTTTTTAATTTATTTTGTGCAAAAACTTGGCACCTCAAATGCAATATGAGCCCAAGCTACCAAAGGAAAGTCTGAAGGGGCCAAAGAGTCTCATTTTGGCACTGGGAGGAGCTGTGAGGATGCAGAGAAGGGGAGCACATCGAGAGCTCTGTAATGAGGTGTGAGGATTTAAGCTGCTGCAATAAAATGCAGAAGTCTTGTTTAATCAGTCTCAACTCAGGTGCGTAAAGAGACACAGGAATGAAAGCTTGCTCAGGCAGATGGCTTTCTCTGTAGCTACAAAATCAATATAAGTAGGTCTTGGAAGGGTGCCTTGGGATTGAGAAAAATAAGGTCTGGTGCATAGGGAGACTTAAAAGAAAGCCCTAAAATAGATCCTCCCAGGGAGGAAAATCTTTGAGGAAGTTTGTATTTTCTAACTATTGATACCAATAAAGCCAAATTCCCCAAAAGACATGGAAAGGCACATTTGGGCTATATATAAACAGGTCTATTGCGGGAAGAGAAAGACAAGAGCCTCCCTGCTCCCAGTTCGCTGCTGCAGCCTCCTCAGAGCAGTAAACACACTGGACCATTTTTGGAAGCCAAATTTCCTCAGAGTGTAATGCAAAGTCATTGGGCTGTGAGTGGAAGTGAGCCCTAAAGCTTCCTCTGAAAGGTTTTTTCTTTTACTTTTGGAAAACAGGAGTACTACCACTTTCTGGGAGCAGGGCTGCTTATCAGAAGCTAGACCCAGAATTTACACATATGATATTTTCAGCAAATTAATCCATCCAGATTAATTTCCTACCTTTTACAAGGATGCATGGATGGCAAACATGAGACCTTAATCCACAGTGCACACACACACACACACACACACACAAGATTCACTCTGCATTTGCTGCTGGTGATATGGGTACAGACTAAAACTGGCCCCCGGGGACCATGTTCAGCCCTGACCCTCCATACCCACAAGCGCCCTTGTCCTTATCACACCGTACATGGCATTCGTGCTATATGTGATTATTTATTGGCATAAGCCTAAGAAAATACTCCCCTATTTCAGACAATGACCAAGAAAATGGAGATTGCCTTGCTCATAGATACTGGGTTGGGATACTAGCAATAAAGTTCCCCGTGGGGATCAATGCGTAAAAGGACTTTACAAACCTTAGACCATTTTCAGCACTCAAGGTTGTAACTGGGAATAAAGTTCTCTGAAATGCAGAAAATAAGGTCTGAGTGACAAGCCTAATGGATGTAGTGCCACAGAGGCACTTCATGAGCTACAAACTTCCAGGTTCGAGGACTACAAAGCGACAGGCGCTTCAGATGGTTTTGTGCTGTTTTTTTCCCCACCTTCTCCAGAAAATTTGAAATTAAAAAGAAAAGGAAGGTCACTTTAAAAGACATCACATCGCTAAACAAGTGAAGCTTCATGGCTGCCTTTGAATTCTGCATGGCAGAAAGGAAGAGCTGCGGATGACAGATCAAGTATAAAATATACACATTTCTTTCTGAAAGCTGAACATGTGAGAACACAGTAGGAGAGTTTTCAACCATAGTCGTTGTTTGTTATTTTTTAACTATGGCCTAGGCTGATCCTCAGCTTAAACTGCCAGGAGGAGAGGACTGCAATGACTTGATAGCTCTGTATCTCCAGGGCAAGCACATCACACACCAAGGGTATAAAGACCCCTTTCCATTCCCAAACAGGCTTAAACCTGCAGAATCAAATAACCATTATAACCGACTCACCAGCCCTTCATCCGCTCACACAAGCTCCTCTTAGCCCCCAAACTCATCCTCACCTTGCGCAGCCAGCAACTCCGAGATTTTTTTTGTTTCCCTCTCCCACTTTCTGCCACTGAGCCACTTTCTGCTACTTCTGCTGCCCCCGGCCTCAGGCTGCAGGGGTGGAATTTAGCCAGGGTTAGTCAAAAATTTGCATCTTCATATAAATCACAGTCGTCTTTGAAAGCTTCTGAGCTGATATTAAAAAGCAAAAGAAAAGTCAACAGCACAACAACAATCTCCAAACCTTCCTCTCTTCCCCCTCCCTAAAAATTCACCTGGAAACTGGAAAGAATCAGTTTGGGAACGGAACTTTTATCCCTGGGGAGGCTGCAGCATGGGTCCTATGGGTTCAGCTCCTCTACAAGACAACAGGACCCACAGCGTGGGGCTGCCAAGAAAAGACTGTTTGAGGGCAAGGTAAGAGTTTATGAGAGAAAAACCTGCAGGCAACTTAAAAGCTCTAAAATCTAAAGGTGAAGGGCTTCGTGGTGGGAAGCTGAGGGCTATAAACACGTAAACTGGAAATTAAACAAGAGTTTTTAATGGTGAGGGTGATTAACCATTGGAACAAACTACCAGAACGGGCGACACACTGCTGTCTCCTAGACAAGACCAGATGCCTTGCTGGAAGACACGCTTTGGCCAAGCGCAAGTTACCGAGCTCGGTATTGGAGTCAACTGGGTGAAATCTAATGGCTGGTGATACGTTGTTTTCCAGATGAGATGCTCTGACACTCCTCCCGGGCCTTGAAAACCAGGATTTTGTGAAGACACCCCGAGGGGCTGAGCAGCACCGGTGCCGAGGTGAGAACACGTGCAGCTGACAGACCTGCCAGCTCCCTCGGCACGGCCCCAGGCGCCTTCCACCTCACCTTCATTTCATCGTTCTGTACCAAAACTGTCCGGTTCACACTGCCAAGGGGAGCGATGGCCACCCTGCGCCTACCCCCAGGGACTCCCTGCCAGCTCCCAGGAGCTCCTCCTGCCCCCCCGCAATCAGCTGCGGGGACACGGACAAGGTCAACACCGAGCACACTCAGCTGAGCACACATCGCAGGTCAGTGGTGCAAGAGAGGCTTCGTACCATCACCCACATCTGCTCAGACCATTACACCAACCCCCTCAACAGCCTTTGCTGTTCAAATACAAAAATATCAGGTTTCTCTTTTTCTGGAATACTTAGCTCATTTTTTTTTCCGAGCGGGAGAGCACAAGAAGATAATACAGAACTAACTGATGGCATAGGGTAACGAGGTCCTTGTTGGCAGTGAGAAAAAAGGTATCACAGAGCTTTTAGCTGAGATGAAGAGAATGTCAAAACAGCGAGGAAATGTCACTTGTGCATCTTTATCCCACCATAATGCATTTCTAACATGTTTCCCTGCTCTGTTTAACTGTTTTCTCCTGCACTCGCAACTGTTGAGTGTTTGCTTATCGAGCGTGTCTTGAGGACAGTTTTCTGAGCATGCTTCTGTTCATTTGCGCATGTCCAGTTGCCTTCACTTCACAGGCATAAATCAGACATGAAGACATTATTAGCAGCGATTCCTGGCACCCCAGCACACTGAGCAAGCATCCTATTTAAGAAAACAATATACAATGGATTATTCATAACAGACTGAGTGCGTCACAGATGAGTAATTATAAACATGAAATATATCAATAATGACAATTTTTACAGCAGATTTAACAAAGTAACACGCTACAAATAGCCTGTTGGTTGATTATGTATTATTAATGAAATGCCAAAACATTTAGGTTTTTTAACAGGACAATTAATTACTCCCAATAAATATGACTTATGCCAGGCCTCTTCTTTAAAGGAGGCTTTTGGACATCTGGTGAGGGTTATTTTTTAAAAGCAATAGTTGATGGTTCCTACAGAAAGTTCCCTAGGAGCTATGAGGACTGGAGCCATCGACATATATAAATGAGCCAGAAGGTAATTAAAGAGGCGAGGGTAATCATAACAGTGGAATAATTTTTGTATAAATTGAGGTGGATCATAGTGTAAGTTTCAAATCAAGATACGCTCCAAGCATTTCCCCACTGCAAACATTCAGGGCTATTACTTTCCTTGGGAAAGTGTTTTCATACACATACTATGGCCCAGCTTTAAAAGAGGATCCAGATTTAAAAGGAGGATCCCAGTTTGCTTGCTGGGAGAGGGTCAACTGACCCAAATGAAGACCTGCCCCAACAAGAAGTTTCCAGAACCAGCAGGCTGGTTATTATTAACTATTATTAAGCCAGGAACAGGCTATGGTGAGAAAGGGTTCAGAGACTGTTGTGCTCATGGCACCGCTTCATGCAGAAAACTGGAAGTATCGGCTGCCTTTGGACGCACAGGACTTGTAGCACGACTGCAGAAGGTGGCTGGGCATCCATCGAACGGTGCATTGTCCACCCAAAGCAGCTGTTTAACACCAACCCCTACACTGTTTAGTTGCTTATGGGAAGAGTACATAGGTTGATCCCAAACCTGCAATGACCTCTATACGTGCACAGCGGTCGGCAGGAATGGACCTCCTCCAAGGGTAAGCCCTGGAGCTCCGATGCTGCAAAGCACGGAAGCACTCCCTGGACTCAGCAGGATCTGAGCACGTGCTGGAGTGCCTCATCGTCCAAGAGCTTAATTCACAAGAAACCAGATCCTATCAGAGAGCTGAGCTGCCTTGAGAAAGTCCGTGCTTCTTTCTTTGTGAGCTACCGGTCTGTGGAAGATTATAGTAAAGCTGTTCCAAGAAACCAAAATGATCATTTCCTGCTGGAGCGCAGTATTTAGCTCTTGGGGTGGCACAAATTACAGCATCCTTATTTTTATTTCAGTATTTATTTGAAGGAAATGTACAACAGAAATCTGATGCTGGCTGTATTTTAAACCCACGAGCACTCTGTAAACAAGCTAGACCCAGAGAGATTTGCATGTTTCTTCTTGAAACATAAGGAGAACCAGCGAGACTGAATAATTGAAAACAGTTATGGAGACTTCATTTTCTTGTTTTTCTTGGGATTTGCTCTTGGGCTGGCTGCTCCCAACCTTAATACCTGGCAGGGATGATCAACTATTTGGAATCTCATTTGCATAATAGTTGATGTGCCGACAGCTTTCCATGGGGAAATCACTGTCCTGGCAGACGTCAACAATATGCAGAAAAAAGTAGTGTAGAGAGGGCATTTTTCTTAAACTGCAGTTTTTAAAAGAGGCCAGAGCAGTGTATCTAAGATCAAGGATGGATACATAGAATCATAGAATCATAGAATCATTAAGGTTGGAAAAGACCTCTAAGGTCATCGAGTCCAACCGTCAACCCAACCCCCCCATGCCCACTAAACCATGTCCCTAAGCGCCTCATCTACACGTCTTTTAAATCCCTCCAGGGATGGGGACTCCACCACTGCCCTGGGCAGCCTGTGCCAAGGCCTGACCACTCTTTCAGTAAAGAATTTTTTCCTAACGTCCAGTCTAAACCTCCCTTGGCGCAACTTGAGGCCATAAATATATCTGGAAGAACACATTACTGTGACATCCTTAGTAGCCTCTAGATATGTCCTCAAACCCTTTGAGAAGCTTGCCAATCAGCAGTACAAACATGTCAGGGTCTTCAAACACATGCCCATGGGGCATGCTTCCCTCGAGGGGCCGCAGCAATCATGGGAAGCAATGGCAAAACTCCAGTTACCTTACTGGGACAGGTTGCAAGCATCAGCAGTGCTCATCCAAGCCAACGGGCTATTTACTTAGCTGTTTGCCTAAGGCTTTGCAGGATTGGGTAACCCTTCAAAATGATGGTCGTATCTACGCAAACAGCTATGGTCCTGCGAATAGAGGAGAATGAAGAAAACCTCATTAAAGTGGATCAATCCCGGCGCAGGCACAAGCTCGCTGCAACTCATTAACTTCAGTGAGGCTCTGCCCTACTGACCTCTTTGCAGAATCAGGCCCCCGGCAGGAAGCGAGTACAAACACAAAGAGAATTTAGGTTAGGAAGGAATTAAGCCAAACTGGAATTTGTGCAGGATATCAGTGGCGGCCGTTCCCTCGACTGAACAAGCTTCCAGCTTCTCCGGCTTGCTCACGTTATTGTTTAATGTGCCGGCATCAAGGATAAAAAGATCCCAAGGAAACTCTTTGCATGCAGACGCTCTCCGCGCACGTGCCCACCGCGCCGTCACCTGTGTCATCCCACGCAAGCATCCTCCAGGACACTAAGTGACCACAGGCAAACCCCGTATCTGCTTATGCCCTATTTAAAAGGCGAAGCGGCCAGATTTTGACCCTTGCTGCATTTATAAATGTCCAAAACCCTTCTGCAGGTACCACGGGGAAGAACTTAAATCAACACACATGATGATGATGGAAACACAGGAGGGTAAGGAAAAGAGACGGCTCAGAGAGCCCCAAACCAGCACCTCCACCAAGTTCTCCCCAGCACTGCTGGGCATCAGTTCACTGCTGGGGGTTCAGAGACAAACACGGCAGCCGCCGTGCCTCAGCACCCCACTTTGCAACGCCTGCACCCCGGAGGTACCCACTGAAGCTGCTGGGGTGCCAACACAGTGGGGTATGGCTACAGGCAATGAACGGCGTGGATCCAAAACCTCCATCCGGGTTAAATGGATCTATAATGTATGAAAAAAGGGAGGTATATGCTGCCTGAAAGCTTCAGCTGTGAACAGACCTAATGACAGCATGCAGTGCAGATGTTTAAGGTTTTCTTTTATCATGCTGTAAAAATGTATATACAATAATGCCCAGTAAGCCTCCACAAGCAGATGTTAAGTTCAATGAATGAGAGGGCAGTTTTAGAACTACCCACTGAATTTCTATACATTTTCCATGTCCTGCCCGTGGACTTCAGGTTCAACAGACTAAATCCGCACTGTGGCTTTAATTACCACTGCTTAATGTCTTTATTCTGAGAAACATTTTTGCATTTTAGTGCTTTTATCAAAGTAGACTGCATTTAATTAAAAGCAGACCTATAAATGGTTTGTTTCTATTGCCCTTTTTTCACGAGAGACCAAGTACTATTGCATAATACCCAGTATTTACTTTAGTTTCTTGCTTACACTTTTAACACTAACCACATTCACAGGTTAAAAATACAATTAAAGCCTACCCAGTCTTGCAAAGCTTCTCCATACGTATCAGTTCCCCCAGTTAACAGCTGAGCTAACTAATATATCGTTAGCTGTGGACTGTATAAAACTGACTTGGTATTGTTTACAGGACTCATAAAAAATCATTTCAGTTTACCTTAGCAAGCCACCTGGCTAAAATGAACGCTCTCAGACCCATTCGACATTCCCAACATATTCTGAAAAGGCTCTGCCTGTTTCATTTTACATCTCCTAATAGATTGCCTGCCATATTTCATGCTGAATCAATAAAGTTATATGTGCACAAATCGACTAAAATGATGTTTGCTGGTATTTCTAATACAAGTAGTTTCTCAATGGGTATTCTGTTCAGTTTACGATAACTCTGGAAGATAAAACATGCATAGTGCTATCATCTAGCTACTGGTCAAGCAATGATTTTGCCTAGAAATTAGGTCATTTAAAGAAAAATAAAATGAGAGGACTCGCATTGCATTGTAACTTACAGAGGAAGGTTTTCTGGAGGCTGTGTGGGATGCATGGGACCAGCCATTTAAACGTACCAAGACTGGGCTGGGATTTAGTCTGTGGAAGGAAAGCCTGGACAAGTGGCCACAAAAATGTTGTTTATATATCCATCTATATTTATATATACCCATATACCATGATATGGTAGGAATAAGCTGCATCAGCATAATCCTCAAGCACGTTATGATTGGACAAAAACTGCATGATAATGAAGTCAGGGAGAGTGTGAGTACGGGGAGAGGAGGTACGACCCTGTCTCCCTATGGAGCTGAGACAGGAGAGGAAGGAGACTTCGTTTAAATTAGCATTTGTGCAAGCTATTTCTCTTTAAGCATTTATTTCTTCTTTTTTTGCAAGACAAGTTTTGCCCTGGGATTCAATAGCAGGGAGATGCTTGCAAAGTGTCTTTGTTCACTGAGTAAATCCATCGGTTTGCAGGATCGGGCCCCTGCCGGATCCTGCCCCACCAAAAAGTTGTGAGAACCAGCTGAGGTCTGCACACTACCAAAGGGCTCAGGACCAGAAGCCAGCTCCTGCAGGATGGAGCCCTCCCCACGGGAGACCCCTGCGGTCCTTACGCTACCTGGAAGTTTCACCCGGTGCAGGATTTGGCCCGGGTCCACCGCCCTCCCCATCCCTCACCGCCCGATCGGGATTCTGCCCGGAGATATGCAGGCTGCCTCGCCGGAGCCAGGGCAGAGTATTTATCTACAGGTGCAGTGCAGAGAGGATTTATCTACAGGTACAGTGCATACTCTGAGGAAACAGTTAAGCATCCACAAAGACTCTGAAAACTGAAAAGATGAAGCTTCCCCTATCAAACCCTTCCCAGAAATAAACAGTCGCACCGCCACGCATGCACACCAGTGGGGAAAGGACGTGCAAAGACCCTCTCCCTCCCCAAAAGAAGCCAGCAGGAATATTCCTTGTTAAAAAATGGCATTGGGAGCTCTTACCTGGTAAAATTTGTATTCCCAGCTACCAGCACACCTACAGCACCAGGCTCTCATGGGGCATCGCGCGAGGGTGCAACGGCAGATTGTTGCAGGTCATGGAAGTTTACAGCCAGAAGCGAAAAAAAAACCCCAAACAAAACAAAAAAATCCCCCCAAAGCCACAACATGACCCAAATGATATCCCTGCAACGGTTGTCTCGTTGCAAACAAGATGAGATGAAGGAGGGGTTTTTACTTGCTCTGAGGCATCATATGGAGCTTAATCACAGGCAGTTACGTATATGGTTCTTTTGGCCTTCAATCAAGTGTGTCATTTCGGTGGCAGCTGCCTACGTGATGTAAGCAACCTGGGTGATCCAGTCCTTTGCCAATCACGGCCTTGTGCAGCTATTTTACAGCTGAACAATGGGGAAATGCGATTTCCCAGGCAATGAGGAGATCCTCTTGTAGTCCAGCAAGCACATCGAGTGAGGCAGGATCACGCACCTCTCCTCCGGCGGAGTTACAGGCAACCACAGAGCTCAGCCAGCCGTTCCCACAGCCGATCTCATCCCGCTATCATTTCCTGGCGGAGCCCGTCTGCATCCCGACGACTTTCAACACACTCCAAAGCCACCAAGAGCTGAGACAAGCTTGCAAGGCGCCCAGTGAATTAGTGCCACACAGCGCGGCGTGTACTAAGGGGGATGCAGCTGCTACGTGGAAAACAGTAAAACTTGGTGGGTGGAGAAGGTCTGAGCTGCTGGTGAGTAACAGGAGAAACAGCTCACACTCAGGACACCAGCAAAGCACGGCAGCTCAGCCTTCCTTAATGCATTCCTTTTGCTGTTCAAGTGGGTAAATCAGGAGGCAATCACTGCAAATCATGTATTAAATCTGGTGATTGAAATTATATCTGAAATAAAACGAGGCTGGGCTGAATACATTAAGGCTATTGGTAGGCATCGGGGCGACAGGCAGGACTCTTTTTGGGAGTCTTTCGGTTGCCGACAGCGGCATCAGTGGGTGTTTGGGGCCAAATTCCTCCGTCGCGTACATTTGTTGATTTTGACAGATACATTAAGACCCATCTATTCAAACAGATGGCGGATGCTCCCTCTGCTCTGGGCTCTTCATTCTTATCTAACTCCACAAGAGCAGGACACCGCATAGATACCGAGCGCTTATTACATCATCCACGGTATAAACGAGGAAAGGGCCCAGAAATTAAGAAAAAGGGCTCTCTGGGCAGCAAAAGTGATGTTACGCCGCTCCATGGCAACTTGCGTGCCCCTCTCCACAAACACGCCTGTGTGTGCCCACAACCTCGCACAGCCAAAGGTTGGGGGGGGGGGGGGGGGGGGGGGAGGAGGAGAAGAACCCCACCCGTGAACAAACCAGGGGACGGGGGGTACCAAGTGCTCCCGCGAGTCAGCGTGGGGATGGTCGGAGGGGATGAGCATCCACACCCGCAGAGCACATCGCCCCCCCCCGCTCCCCGCCCAAGCCCTTCACCTCCATCCCCGGCCCCCGCTGCACACCGCGGGGGTCCGCTCCGTCTAAGCAAAGCCGGCAGGGCTGGGCGAGCCCCCGCTCCGGCCAACAGGTCCGTTCCCCGTGGAGCACCGGCTACCCCCCACCCAGGGAAGTGGGGGGGGGGTGTTTGCAGGGAGCCGGCTGCGCGGTNTTGGCTTTCCAATGCAAATCTGAGCTACACAGAGCCGCAGAGCACCCCAAACCCCGAGGGATGCTGCGCGCAGGGGAGAGGGGCTGCTCCATCCTCTGCCAGCTCCCACCCCCCGCCTTCCCTCCCTCCGGGAGGCGGCTGGGAATGACCACAACCCCAAATCATCCACGACCCCGAAGGAATGGCTAATGCGGGGCTGAGCCCCTTAGAAAGTTCACTCCCTGCAAGCTCTCCCGGTCTCTTTTCAGCATTGGGGGGGGGGGGGGTTAGTAAGCTGCCGGTTCTTTTTTTAGAAACAGCAATGGTGGAGAAGAAACCATGCCTGCACGTGGCTCCTGTGCTGCTGTGTGCACAAAGGTGTGCGTCTCCCCGAAACCCGGTGTCCCAGCCCAGCCAGCCCGCCCGAGCCCCTGCTCGATGCTGGGGAGGGCAGAGGAGCAGAGCAGGTAGCTACAAATCACTGATGCTGGCAGCTCCAGGGGGGTCCTGACTTCTCCAGAGTGAAAGAGCAAGTGCTTGAAGGAGCGCACTTCTCCCGGCTTGCTGAGCATCTCCTTAGGCTTCTCAGCTGGGCTAAAAGTACCACCGCAGACCAGCCAGGAGATACCTTTCCTCACTGCAGTCATCTTCAGTGGGTTACCAGAGCTCGGTGGAGCTTGCTCGTCTTTCCAGTTCCCTTTCTGAATGCACCACAGGTACACGCTCTCTGGATCACTGCCCAGTATCGGCAAACCCACTGGAAAAGCCGTACCTGGGGAAAGCTGGACCAGGGTGCTTCCAGTGGGGTGAAATTTAGCTAAAGACAATTTAGGCTAAATACATGGAGAGATGTTCTGAGGGTGAAAGCAGTTGGCTGCAGAAGAGTCTGTAATGGGAACCCAACACTCAACTAAAACTGCCTCGGTTGGATCCGGAAAATAGCCTGGAGAGACACCCGGCATCTACAGCAACACTCCCACAACCGTGTCAGCATTGAACAAAGCCTTCAGAGTAAGTGTCGATTTTATGGCTCAAAGGTGTTTAATTCACATCCTGCCCATGTTGTACTTTTCTGATGTAAAATCCTCCCCGTCTCCTTCCTCTCAGCCTCGTGGGTCATGCCATTCCCCATGCTGGGATTTTACCATCAGAAGGAAGATGATCACCAGCTCAGGAACCACAGGCAGAGGGATTTTTGCTTTCTCTGCTCCCTCTGCGAACTAGAAATCCCATCTCCATTCATATGAAACTATTTTTGCTTCACCAGCTCAGCTGTGGTGCCCAAGGATGGGATTTCTGCACCCCGCTGCCTGCTCACCAGCTCCTGGGCCTGGGTGGAGGAACTCAGCCACGGACCAGGTCCCTTATAAACCATCGGGGCTGTGCAGGCCCGGCTACATCCTGCAATTTCACCATTTTTATTAAGTTATTGGCATTCCTATGTCCAGTGAGAAGGTAATTCCTGCTCCAGCAACGTGGCCCTCAGCACCGTCAGTGGAAGGACTGAACGCTGTTTCATCAGGGTGAGACTCAGATCGATCTCTTCACGTCCTTTTCATTTCTTTTTTTCTTGATCCATAAGGGAACTTCCACCTGCAACTCCCTCAGCTTCACCTGGGCTGCTTATGTGAGCAAAGCGGGGGCAAAACCCCTCATTTGCAGAATATTATTCCCTGCCTTTAGCTAATTTCCTTTCCTTCAGCTCTGGAAGACATTAGCCAAAAAGGTTCCAACCTTCATGGCTGAAAACAATAGCTGGAAAATCCATTAGGCTTATATATTTATTATTAAAAATTGTTAAAGGACCAAGTTCTCATTACTCCCTAAATATATCCAGAATATCTCCAAACTTGTGTCTCCACAAATAAGACCAACCAGTGGCCCTTTTCTCTTTTTCTTTGTTACAACACGTGTCAAACCCTCTGTTTTTAAGAAGACGTCCTCGGTAGCGAGGCCGCTCCCGGGGCGGGGGGTGGCGGTGGGAGGGCGCGCTCTCCGGGAGGAGAGGCTACCTTGGAAATCAGCACCGTGACATTTGCGTTATGCTCCTGAAAATGATACGGCGAGAGACAGTATAATACTAACGTGACAAAGTAACGTGCTGAAAAATTACGCAAGGCAGGGAAGGTTGTTGTCAGAGACCTGCCTGGCTGCCTGTTGGGGACCGGTGATAGTTGTCACTGTCAGCGCTGAGCTGTCACTCTAATAACAAGCAGATTATCGCTTGATGTAATTTGCTATCAAGCTGTTGTACACCAGTCAGACTGATTACATTTGGGTACCACCCAGCTGGTAGGGAGATGCTCAGCAAACCCACGGCCGCGAAGGCAGGGCGAGGTCTCCATTTCGTTTCGGGTGCCTTTTTTTGAGACCAAGGAAAGCAGTGGCCGAAGCATCGGGTGAGCAATAAATATGGCAGAAAAAAATGTGGTAGCAATAAATGCGGTGTCCAAGGGGAGGCAGGGCAAGCCAGTGTATGATTTTAGAAGAGGCTGGTGTCTTAAAAATATCCCTTATAATATCTAGATGTAAGGCCTGTAGGGTCAAACTTAGAGGTCCCTGAGATAAGAAAGTCCTCTATTGAAATTAAATAGTTTTGCTCGGTTAGGGATGACCCGCTGAAATTAAAACTCAGAAAGATCTGTAAGGCCCATTGAAGTGAGGAGGTCTGTAATTATTCCCCACAGTACTGGGGAGTGGGTTTCTCTCCAGTCCAATTTTAAATCTCCTGAGAAAACACATTGGTCTGCTCCCTGGGGAGGGCTCAGTAACATTTCACAGTCCGATGGGTCTCACGAGTGGGGTAAGTTTTTCACCTTTCAGCCTACATTTTTGTATTGCTTAATTTCATCCCATTATTTCTGATGAAACACTTTGTGGAAGGCGTACAATTGCTCCCTAGCCTGGATTTCCATGTTTTAATGATGGTTAATTATTCCAGGAGAAACTTTTATTTTTACTTTTTATTCATCTCGTTTTTGCACTGCATGCTTTATTCTGAAGTTTAATTAGCGCATTTCAGAACTAAATATCTAGCTCAAATCATTGCTGTGCGAGCTCCGCGCCAGGATTTATGATCGTTGTGCACAGCCTTTATTGTGCCTGCCAACTCAGGCGGACTGATTTATTGATCGATGGGTTATTTGGGCCGGGAGCGAGCCAGCCGGCTACCGCAACAGGGGAAGGGCTCTCGCCCAGCCTGGCCCGGTGCTGCTGCCCTTCGTCCCCCCGCCACAGTGAGGAAGAGGATGGATGAAGGTGCCGATGATGATGAGTAGAGAGGGGCAGCCTCCAGCTCCTTCTAACCCCGGTGAGGGTACTGCACGCCCTAACCACAGGTCCGGGATGCGGCAGCACTGGCAGATTCGCCTCTCCAGCCCTGCCATCTGCTTGGATCCGAGGTTTCATTTCAGCCTATTAGAGAGATTGGGGCTGGCTGCAAACATCAGATGTAGGCATAGGTTTGGCACGAGTCCATCCCCTTTCCTGCTGCCTCAAACGCCAAGATTTTGATTCAAGCTCATCTGCAAATGCTAAAAAAGCTTCAGTTTTGCAACAGAGTCCACCCTAGTGGAGCTCATCACAAAATGAGTCCTTCAGGGAGGAAAAAAAAACCAACCCAACAACCAAACAAACTGAGAACTCCTTGTAATTACATTATCTCAACAAACTAAAGCTATAGACAAATGCGATTACACCCACAAAAATCTGCTTGCTCCCAACCGAGAGTCCAAACACTTGTGGCTTAGCTGGGGCCAGAAGAACATGCTGTCGAGACGAATGTACGCTTACGCTCTTCCCCGCAAGAAATGTTGACATCCAGCGAGCTCATTCAAGGGGGTTTATCTCAAAAAAAAAAAAAAAAAAAAAAAAATCAACAGAAATGCCCATGTGCAAGAGAAAAGCACCTCCTGTTCATGCTGCTGAGCAGACTGGGTTTAGTCTTATTTATACAGAGCAGT
Source organism: Pelecanoides urinatrix (assembly GCA_013400755.1). Lineage (NCBI taxonomy): Eukaryota > Metazoa > Chordata > Aves > Procellariiformes > Procellariidae > Pelecanoides > Pelecanoides urinatrix. Next base: position 21,305 of record VZTQ01004857.1, read on the forward strand.
TCTGGCACACTATGTAATAAAAATGGATAAGGTTTCAGCCCTTCGCTAGCCCACAAAAATAAGATGACTGTCTGCGCAAGGCACCGCGGGGCAAACAGCCCCAAACCAAACGCAGAAAACTCACAATGAATTTCAGCAGGGAGGGGTTGGGGGGTTGTTTTTTTGTTTTGTTTTGCTCTTAGAAAGATAGCCCTGTAATTTAGTGACTCATACGTTCTACATCCTTTGTTGCTTTTCATTTTCAACATCTTTAAGCTGTTTGTGGAGAACACGCTTATTTTTAGACTTCCCATCAGTGAGAGACATTTTAGCTGGTTCGGAGGGGAAAAGCTCCATTGAGACTTTTGTGTCTGGGATCTTAATAGGCAAATTTCCTAATGGTGAGATATTTTCTTCCTTTTTCTTACTTTTACATCTCACTCAGGATCTGGGCAGTGATTTTCAGACGCGCCGAGAAGGGCTGTGCCCTGTCCCACAAGTGGGGTCTCTCGGGGATGCACCGAGGTCTGACCTGGTGGAGGGAGGAGGAAGATGGCTGCAAGCAAAAGCAGACACATGTTGGGGCATGAAGAACAAATGGGGGCCCCAGGATCACTAATAATCTTCCTTCTCCTCCTCCAATCTGCAAATCTCGAGCTGTGCCCCAGAAAGCCTCTGTACCACGGAGCAGGCTTTCAGCAGCTAGGGCGAAGGGGGAGAGCATCCCACGGCCCAGCGCCAACTCACATTTCTCCATGCTGGGGCACAAAAATATGAGGGGTATTTTAGGTATCTTGGTGAATTCAGTTAATTTTTAAAAAGCAATGTTTTTGTTTGGAAATGTTTAATGTTTTCCAGAAAATTGACTTTGCAAAACAGAAGATGCTTTCTGNCGAGCTGTGCCCCAGAAAGCCTCTGTACCACGGAGCAGGCTTTCAGCAGCTAGGGCGAAGGGGGAGAGCATCCCACGGCCCAGCGCCAACTCACATTTCTCCATGCTGGGGCACAAAAATATGAGGGGTATTTTAGGTATCTTGGTGAATTCAGTTAATTTTTAAAAAGCAATGTTTTTGTTTGGAAATGTTTAATGTTGCAAAACAGAAGATGCTTTCTGAGTCAGTTAATAGATTTGGGGTCGGGTTGGGTTTGGTTTACAAAGCCTAACACCTCCTTTCAGCTTGCAGCTCGAAATTTTTGGGGGGAACTTTAAAACTAATATTAAAGGAAATTTCAAAATGAAAACTGGTTCTGTAGCCCTCAAAGCCAGGCATCTCATTTAAAAAAAAAAAAAAATGCCCAATCCTGCCTGCTTCTCATTTTTTTAAAAAATTTTAATTAAGTCGATCAACAACGGAAAGGCCTCCAAATGAAAACCACACAGGCACCAAACGTCTCCGAGCCTCCAGATGTGCATTCCTCCACCTTCCGCTGGCGAGCTTGCAGCAAGCACGGCGGTGTGCCGGCTGCCCCAGATTACTGAGGGCACACTCGCTCAGAAATGAAAGCAAGAGACGCAGGGATGGGACACATCCTGCTCCTCCACATGCAGAGGACAAGAGGTGGACCCAGGCCATACCCAAAAATGCACGCGGGAGCATATAGACCTGATGCTGAGCTCTCGGGGCACGTCCTGTGGACTCTTTGCTTTGCACTATAGAGATGTTTGGGTTTTACCAGCACGTGCCACCCTGAAGCAGGCAGCAGGACAGGAGGAGCCACCGTCCCCGCCGTGTCCCTCGGTGCCAGCGCGCTCCGCAGTGGCACGCGCTGGGTTCGGCCGCGGCACGGCCCCGCGCCAGCTGCCCAGTGCGGAACCAGAAACGATAACAGCTCTTTGGCCAGCTCGAAGGAGCGTCTTCCAGGACACGTTTGTAATTTTGCTGAAAGCCGCAGTCCTAAAGGAGGGTTGGAAATACTCCATGGCTCTCTGGCTGTCACTTCACCCAGGTGTCACGGGCAGGTCCAAGTTACTCGGTTTCTGTTCTGCAGTCTCCCACCATCATAAGACTCAAGAGCAGGTTCGGAGATTCGTGGCTCATGTTTTATGTCCTCTCCACAGCTCTTCCTTGCAGGGATGCATGACCCAAACCAGCACAACCATGAGCTCTCTGCTCTGCCCATCACCTGGCCACAGCTTCATGTTTGCATGAAGCCAGGACTCAGCATCCTCCGGAGGAGCTGCCACCATCTCATCACACATTTCCATGCAAGATACTGCACCCTCCATTGTGCTACCAGCCTTTGCCATTTCCCAGAACTCCTTAAACTCAAGGAATATTTTTGCTGCATCTAAAACCCTACACGAGCAACAGGAAAGCCACCAGCGAGGCTCTTGGGCAAACCCCAGCATGATGTGCCATCAGAAGCACCAGCTGAACAAACTAAGGAAGCAGACGGGGAGCAAACCCATGGTGGACACCTGCCCGTCGTGCCAAGCCGAGGTCCTTGCAAAACCAGCTCAAACATTGATGAGCCAAACTTGTCGGCCAGTGGCTCGGGAGCAGCACCTGAGAGGAGCTGGCTCGGGCTGTCACACAGCCAGAGCGAGGCACAAGGATAAATGTGCGCAGGCTGGAGGGTGGACAGTGTCAATAGGATTAGTTTGTTCTATTATTTATCATGCCATATGCCCCGGCACTCAACCCACAAATCTGAGCCATCAGCTGTGAACACCTGTCAAGGAGTTGAGTAATTTTCCAGTTTCTGGGTAGAATAACTGGAGACAATAAGGCTGATTTAATCAGTAAGTACTTAGCTCCAGAAACGTAGTGGCTTAAAAGAAAATTTCACTGCATTTTTTTAAATGAAAGCCTTTCTGCATTAGAGTTAACCCAGAAAAAACTCCTTAGTAGATGTATCGCAGTACAGTAGCAAGGCAGGTATTGGCCAATGCATGGTGGAAAGGAGACAAACAATATACTGTGTCCTCCTGCATGTCCACAGGAGAAAATCCCCATTTAGAAAGCCCAATAAAAATATAATTCTTTTATAACAGCTGCATCCACTGTATATTGTTTCTCTGAGAAAAAAAAAATTGTGACTTTGAAGTCCTCCAATGCCATCAAGAACATATTTTTTCCCAAAGTATCCCAAAAGTAGCAAAAAATATGAAAAAAACCTAATGACTGCTAACAGCTGAAACAGATGGTCTGCTGTGAATCCCCACAGCCTCATGCAACTGTGAGTCAAGCCATTTTTCAAAATGGTGAAGGGAAAAAAAAAAAAAAAAATCAATTTCCAAGACTACCAGACTTCCAAAAATCCATTTGGACTTCCCAGCCGACAGCCGACAAAAAAGGAGGATTTGGCTGGTTTAGAGCCACAGTTGACTCAAACCCAGCGTGCCCCTCACCTGCCCATCATGTGCACGTAGACGGTCTGGATACGGTTGCGTTCAGCACAGTTCCACAAGGTGTTTCCCTGGGATGAGGTTTTACTCTAGGATTTTAACTAAGGATCCTTTACACTATAAGATTCCCAACGCACGCACCCGCTGCCGGTCCCCAGCACTGTCCCCGCTGCCCATTCTTGGGAGCTGGCAGCATCCCCATCCTCCCAGTGCACCAACTGCCCTCAGCAAGCAAACCCCCCGTACCAGCTCAACCCTTGCGAGGAAGAGTTTGAGATAAGAAAGACACTTGCCAGGAGGGAAACTCTGGTTGCCTGCTTCTCTGCTGCGGCTCCTCCCTCTCCCCAGGAGACTCGTCCCCTCGGCCACCTTCATGCTTGGGCTGCCCCTCTCCACGCTCTTCGATCAGCCCCATCAGGCAGATGAGACGGCAGGTTGTGGGAGATGTGCGAGCTCATCATGGGGACATCAAAGTTGACAGTGTGACGCTGTAAGGAGTGGATAAAAACTTAACTGCACAGACAGTACCAGTTTATCATTTATTTAAACTCAATCTTTCAATAATTCATGCCAGCCTTTCACTGTGTAGCAGGACAACAATGGCAGGAGCACAGCGACGCAGGCAGTGAATAACCACATCTGGAACAGATGTTCAGTTCTAAATAAAAGCTGGTTTTGCAGAGAATGTTAAATGCCATGGGAATAGTGTGCTCTGGGACACAGCCCTGCTCCTTCCAGGGGGCAACAGCGATTTGCTCATATGTTTTGCAACGCGGAGTTGGCACAGATCAAATGAAACATCCAGGGCTGGCTTCAGCTGCAGCCCAGTAGTCGTGAGAGAGCAGACCTGGGGCGTCTGCAGGCATCTCCTCGGAAGCACTGGGCAGATGCCAGCGCGGCACCTCTGAGTGCGAACACAGGGTGCCGTGAGTCCTGACAGCAAAGCTCTGCTCCGTGTCCACTCCCCCCAGCGCCAGCCTGGAGCAGGTTAGCCCGGGATCCCTGCATGCAGTCAAGAGCATGCCCACCTCCCTCCCGTGGAGATATTGCTCTGGTCCTAGGAGTGAGCTGGGTACAGCCTGCTGCTCCTGTGTTACAGGGATGAGGGTGCAAGTGCCCTTGCACAAGAGGAGGAGCCAGGGCCACCCGTATGATTGCCAAGAGCCACGCGGGTACCTCTGCCGGGCACCCACCAGCGCTGGGTACACCCAACCTGCGAGACCCCAGGCAGGGAATCCCTTTCAGCGAGCTTCTCTTCCCCAGTGGTGACACACAAGACCTCTAACTCTGACCAACACCCTCTGCATCGTGTCACTAAGCTCCTGTCCATCACCACGTGCCACCTGCTGCAGCATCGCCGTTCAAAAGACACCTGCAAAGCTCATTCCCCACCACCATGGACATACCCCTCCACACTGCCCCTTCTCTTCTGCCTCCAAGACAAGGCAGTGTCTCCACCGCCAGAACCCTTCATGGCCTGTACCTGGCTGACCCACCATCTCCAGTTCCCGCTGGGACATCAACCCATGCTTTCAACCACCCCGCAATGTCAGCCACTATCAGGCTCTCGTCACACTTTTGAACAAGCACTTTATTCCTTGCCCTGGGCTGGCCCTTGCCCCTGGGCAAGTGCCCCCAAATGATCCACACATGCACCTTGTTATCCTTCCTGCACCTCCATAACAGCCTTGAGCCTGCTGGTGCCCTGGTGCCAGCAGCCGTTACCTCTCTCCTCTCCCCTGCCCATCTGTCGCTAGCCGTCTGGCCTCGCTCTCCTTCCACATGGTTTTTAAGTGCTTTGAAGCAAGAACTTATTTGCTGTTTTGTCTGCAATTGCACAGCATCTAGAACACTTGAGGCCTGACCCAGGACCAGACCTCCAAGGTCTATTATTACCATTATTACTACTACCATTGTTATTACTGACTCTCTGAGGTTCCGCTTAGGCTCTTGACACAGTCCTTACACCTTTTGGACTACCTCACTTATCTCTGTGTTTTGCAACACCTCCTCTGAGAGCCGGACTCCTCTCTTTGTCTGGATAATGCAAATTTACAGATGGCTTTCACTGCAAATTTTCTTGCTAATAGTGTTTTGCTCTTATTCTTAAATGTGAACCTTGCACTTTAACCTGCTAGCCAACCACTTAATGCCAGTAAGAAGTTGTCTTTTTTTTTTTTCCTAGATAATGGTTGATCTGCTAGATTGGCTGGATAATGAAATCAGTAATTACGTTAGAAGCCCATTGATTAGTGATGAGCAGTGAATAACACAGAGTGCAAGACTGTCAACTGCTCCTGAAGGACAAGCTAAGGGGAGCTGTGGGAAAACGGTGAAATCACTCAAAATCTTGTCCCCTGGTCTCCACATCTTCTTTTTTACTTCCTTAAGGTGGCTGACAATCAGTTCTGGCAGGATTCTTGGCATGGGGGACCCAGACTTGTGCCAGGTAGTCTGCTGTCCAGATTAGACCCCGGTACTTGGGAGATTCCTGTTACATTCACAGTCCTGCCGAATTTCACACATAGCAGGAATTCACTTTCCGCAATTTCTTCCACTCCCTGGTACAAGACATGAAAAAAGAGGGAGGAATCCAGGAGGGCCACTAATACAACCACATTAGTAGTGGTGGTGGAAGAACACAGCTCACACCTCCAGCAGGACTTTCCCCCGCGAGCCTGTTCTGACTTGAGCTACGTTTCCCCAGAAGCATCCCCAGGAGGAAAGGGCTCGTTGTGTTGGAACAAGCGCTTGCAGTTGTCATGCCAGCGGGTGTGTAACCGGAGATGCTAAAGCAGATCTCAGAAATAAATGTCTTAGCAAAGTCACCCCTCGGAGAGAGCAGCCAGCAGGGTCACAGTCAAGAGCGCAGGCATCTCTATTAGCGCAGAGGCTGATTTATTAGTCTCTCTGTGTATCTACACCCGCAGAAAATGCGGTACCCTTGGGGCGCAGTGTCTTCAATCCACATTTATAAATGTCTCCCAAGGGACTGTTGAGCTCTGTTACACACAGCTGATGACAGCTTCCCTCCATCTTTATGCAATGTGCCACCAAGAGGCATAAGACAGGGATCCTAGGAAGAAAGTCATCCTGGTTAAATGCCACCCTGAGCTGCTGAGGACCTTTCCCCATGTGGAGCTGCAAGTGCTCACTCTGGGACAGAGGAGCCCCTGTGCTGGGCACTGGTGAGGCCNCCTTAAAAAAAAAGTGGTTGTCAAGAAGACGGAAGTGAAACCCTTTTGAATCCCTTGCCTACAGCACCTCCTCTGTATTCACCTGCAGCCCATCTCCCGCAGCCCTAACGAGCCTGTGAACAGCCTTGGTGCAGCTGGTCACTGAAAGGGTTAAGTGGGAGAGCGTTTGCAACCCAGCCCCCCTGGCTGGCCGAGCCCTGTGGGCTCCTGGCCCGAAGTTTACTTTCCTCTTTTGCTTCTCGCTCTCTCGTGCCAAGCGTAAGGATCTGGCCCGCTCCGCAGCCCGCTTTGCCAGCACGAGCGCAGTGACTCACTCAACAGCTCTTCATCACAACACATCCTTTCAATGGGACTTCATTTTGGATGGCACTTGTCTTCAAAATCCGATGCCAGAGAAAGGTAAGAAATGCGTAAACGTGGGCGCAAAGTGAAGGGGGGGGAACAGTGGTGTTGGGACAAAACTCATGGGGTGATACTAATTTTCTTTTTACCTCCACCAGCAGGCAATCGATTTCACTAAAAAGAGGAGAAGCCCAGCTCAAAGGAAAAAGAAAGGTCCTCACATCACTTCTTCCATCAGGCTGACACCTCTTCATCTTGGGGAATTTAACATCTGCTACATAATTCAGAGAACATGTGGTTATTTTCCAGGCTTATTAATAGCTCAAACCCTAAGACTTAAAATGAAAATCAGCAGCTGCTCCAGACTTCACCTCTCAGAGAGGTAGGTGAGAGCAGGTACAACGTCTGGCTGGGGGTCAGGGCTTTCAGTCACTCCAGCGCTCCTCATTACAAGCCGTAAAGGACACAGCTTGGACAGCATCTATGATGCTGAGACATCTGGATTTCCAGATTTTCCTCAATACTTTTTTCCTTTCACATCTCATTTTTCTTTCCAGTGAAGGCACATTTCGTGGGTGGAGGCAGAGGAGAGAGGAGAGGATCACAGATATGAGAGTGGGCTGGAAAAGTGCAGACAGGAGGGGAGGGAGATAGTGCATCATCGTCCCTTTCATACAAAAAGCACTTCCATTCATAGGGCACTCAGTAACATTCAAGATGACTAGCATGGCTTACAGGCGCTTTGATGTAAGGATTTTTTTCTTAATGCGTATGTTGCCCTCTAAGTTGGAGAACAGGTTGCTCTTGGCACCTGGAGTAGTGAGAAGGTTGTTTATAGCTTGGGCTGCTCTGTTCCTGGTGGGGTTGCAAGTACACCATGGGCATACCTCCCCACTCAGTAATAAATGCCTTAACTCCTCTCTGACAATATTTGCAGGTAGCATTCAGGCTGGGCAATAGCCTTGGTAATGGTGAGGCTGTGGTTGAGGCAAACACGTGTGTACACGGCTGTTCCCGAAACAACCTGCAGCTCATATGTCATATCGGGCAATGCTAAAGGCAAAGCCCCCCAGTCCTTGCCATCTCCAGCCCATCTAAGCGTCAATGACCATACAGGGTCATGCAAATGGTCTTCTCATTCTCTTGATCTTTTCAAGCAGAGCCTGAAGTTCAGCTTGATCCAATCCCAAATTAATGTGTGGCTTTAAGCCAACGAAAAAAAAGCAAGCCTGACAAAAGACGGTGACTAATGCAAAACACTTCATTTCCTGGCACTTAATGAAGGCCAAGAACAGTTGACAAGAAAGGCTAGTTCACCAGGCACCACTGGTCACTGCAGGGAGGAGGTGGCTGTGATGCTCTCTTCAGCTCGGAGCCCCACTAGTTTCAGACACTCGAGTGCGAGGGAGGTGGCCCATGCCTGAGAGCTCAGTCAGCCAGATTCGGAACAGCAAAGTGCATGGCCTAAACATCAGGCTATCAGAAATCAGGAGCTGGTCTAGCTACAGTTATAAGAAACGCTTAAAAACTCACTAGGACAGAGAGTAGAGCTCATACATCTTGTCCTACCAGGAAAAAAACAGGCAGTAGATTGTTATTTCTTCATGTCCATCAAATACCGAATTATTTATACAGTGCGAAGCAGCAGCAGGAGAACTTAAGGGAAATCCACCCAAAGACATGATACAATCTTGGAAGCAACTCCACTGGGAGGCAAAAGTCCTTGGCTCAAGACCTTCTTTCAAACTGAGTAGCGAGATACCTTCAGCCAACCCATCCCACCTCCTGACTCACTGCTGGATCAAAGACTGGGATGCCTCCCTGACCCTAGAGACTGCAAATCACAATCTTTATGTGGTCAAGAAACACAAGACTATGTCCCCTGGGGCAAGGGGGTCATAGACAGGACCCACACTGCAGCCTGAAGCTGGCCTGGGTTTGTGGCCAATTCAGGCATCTCCAAAAGACCTTGCTGGCTTGTTTGCTCCCAGCCCAGAGATGTGGGTTACTCAGCTCTCCACTCCACCCCCTGGAGAACTTCCCGTGCCAACTAAAATGATCTGCTGCAAAAAAAAAGATTAAGTAAACCATTCCTCTAATTCTGAATTCACCAAATTAAAAAACTGCTTCAGCTGATCCAAAACTATGCTTTCAGACCAAAGCCAGAAGCTACCATTTTGGCAGAGGAAAAGAGCTCTCAGCTTCATCATAATATGACTGACATTTTCTTTTTTTCCTCCCTGTAGCTGCCTTTTTCATCCCCAGCCAGCCGAAAGTTCACTCATTTTTACTTTCATAGACAGCACTTCATATTTTTCTTGTCCACCAGGCCATGCTTATCTGGCCACATGGATCTGCAACAATCATTTCTTATTCCTTTCCCTGTACCTGGGCTGATCCTGTAAGCCTTTCTGGAAGAACTTTGACAAAAATATTATTTCTCTATAAATCCAGACGTCGTGGGATTCTTGCACAGGATCTTCCATTCCAGCTGTTCCTTTTTTTGCCTTCATATACTAATCTCCAAACCTGCAGGGCAGCAGTTTTGGGGTCACTGAACACAACTCAGTTTATTAGCATAAATACGGAGCCACAGGATATTAGGGAAAGAGTGTGCTGAGTACTCAAAAGCTCTTGGAAATTTAGAAAGTATCTAATTATGACTGTTACCCAACAAGGACTTTGCACACTGTTCATAGTCTTTAGAAAAAGCAACTGGCAACATCAGAAAAATTATAAATCGAGGATTTGGAGTAAACGACCTCCTGTTCTTATTGTGCATTTGCCATGTAATGAAAGAAAAACAGGAAAGAGTCTTGCCAAGGTATGGGGAGGGAAAAAAACAACAACAAAAATGAAAGGGATTTTGTTGGCAGAACTTGAGAATTTTTACTGTTCCCATTCACCCAACTTCTGTAACATAATTGCTGTGTGCTACAGCTAATTCACCAGAGATGCTTCTGCTGTGAAGGTGGAATCGCCTTGTGCAGAGAAAGTGGCTCCTGTCCTCAAAGACCCAAGGAGGAGTGCAGGCAGCAGTGAGCGTACCAAAGAGAATTAGATTTTAGGACAAAATCTGGCACGGCTGGATCTAAGCTAAGCTTCAGTAGGTATTTATGAGGATGGCTAGGCTGGAAGGCCAGTGAAGTAACTGTAGAAAAGCAAATAGTTATTTTGAACTCCGAACTACAGTCTCTGTCAACCAAGTATTGCACAAATCAAGACCTTGACATACAAGAAATGTCCGGGCTTAATTGGATGGTGGTCGGTTGTTATTTGAGCACATAGATATGCTCATCCATCCAGCTTAGAAGGCCTCTCCAAACACATTTACACACCCAACTCCCGACCTCCATAGCATTACCTCCCAGTTATGCAGGCTACGAAGCCAAACTCAACCTCAACCCACACCGCTACTTATGCTGGCACCTACTCACCAGGAGAGATTAAGAGGTGAAATGTCTGGTCAAGAACAGGTTTGTCAGGGAGTGGCAGAGATGCCCCACATCCACCATCTGCTCCAGAGTGGGAAAAACAGAACCAGAAGCCAAGGGTGGCCCCAGTGCAGGCAGTGCCCTCAACAACAGAGGTCCTACAGGATCTGAACTTGAGGAGCGGAGCTGAGTGCTGGTAACAGGGTACAGCAACAGTCCCGGATAAGGTGAGAAATTAGGAGCAGGGGGGTTGGAAACAGAGCTACAGTGTAGGTCCAGAGGCCATCCAGGAGACAGGGTGGGAGAAAAGCTACCTGCAATATAGGTCCGAGATCCTTCCAGAAGGCAGACACCAGCTGGATACAGGCACACCTACAGCACAGCGTAAACAGGGTCTAAAGGCCCAGGGCTGAGCTTAAATGGGCTCCTGGACGATGGGCAGGGCTGTGGGTGGGACCCAGGTGAGGCTGCCTAGGACAGTAAGTGCCCTCAGGGCTCTGGTAGTATTAAGGCTTGATCCCAGCATTGAGAAACACGGTGGGACTGGGGTTCAGATGTCGAATACCAAAAACCTTGTCACCTGTCCCGGCATCTTAAATAGTGCTCCTCCGAAAGTTGCTCTGTGCTATGGTGGGAGTAAGCTGGTGCATGTTACAGCATGAAGCAATTGCTGCTCCTCTTGAAATCGGTTGCAAAGCAGAGAGAACTGTCCTGGCCTGGTAGATCCATGCATACAGCTTTGTATGGCTCAAGAAAGCAAATGTGAGGATTTATAAAAACACCAATGCACTTGCTTAACCTCCGCATGTGTTCATGTGCCATTGGTTTAGGTTACTTCACTTGAAGTTGCATGTTTTTCTAAATCAGGACCTCACTAGCAGCTCTTGAGTTCTGTAAAACAACTTTTTCTATGCTTATGTTGTTTATCAGCAGCACTTTGAGACATCAAAAGGTGCTTCATTTCCGCAACCTACATATGTTAAATAAATACTCCATAAAGCATGGGATGTATATTATAGTCAAATGTGCTTTCTAACATTCTAGGCTTTTTGGTAAAAAACCCCATGTTTTGTTTTTAAACTCTGAAGTTTTACCTCATGCAATATCACTGTGCAAAAATTTTCATTTGATTATACATCTTATTAACTGTGCTCTTGTGTGTTCTCCCCCTCTCTCTCCTGTTCTACTTATTTATTTTGAAATAAAACCCAGTCTTCTTTCACACAGCACTGCAATTTTTTTCAAAATTTTTCTGCAAGATGTTAGCAAAACATATATAAGGCTGTCCCTGACAACCATACTCATTTTCCTTCAAACATTTCAATTATTACTTAATTTAGGCCCACTTGAATAGTCCTGCCACCTCTAATATGACCATTGCCACAGCAATGCAGCAGTGTCTTCAAAATGAAAGGGTTTTTTCACTGTCCGTAGAAGCGTTGATGTTAATACTGTGCCTTCATTCAATACGGTGGATTTTCTACCTCTAAGTAGTTTTACCTGGCTTAGACAGGTAGGAAAATAATAGGGTTTGCTTTGGGTCAAAATGGTGTTTAGGGGTGGTGCAAAGGGCTGGAATCCAGGTTCCTCCCCATGGCCCTGTCTTCTGCTGGCCATGGCTGAAGAGACACTATAAATAATCTCCAGCGGGAATTGCTGCATTTTGAAAAGTGGAAACCAGCTGCACTTGTTGCTGATCTATCAGCACCACCCAAAGCAGGCAGGAGTGGAGAGCACAGTTCTGAGCGGTTGCCTTCAATCTCTTGCTGCTGCTGGAAGTCAAAGCATGGGGCACCCATTTGGGTGGGGGCATCGATACAGCTGTCACTCGGATTTTCCTGGAAAGAGGCTGACTGGTGGGGCTCTGTGATGCCAGGACACGCACTGGGTAGACTATGTCTAGCACATCTCACTTGAGGCATGACCTTTAAAATAACTTTTGGATGTAGTAAATAACTATTGGAGCTAAAATCATTGACTCTAGAAGCAGAAAAGCAACTCTCAGTTTGGGTCAGAGATGCATAGGACCTCTTCAAGACATAAGCATTGCTCATATGACCTTAAAAATGGAAAGAAAATTAAAAATTAAAAAGATGCTTGAAAAGAAATTAAAACAAGCGGTTAAGAGTAAAATAACTGTTTTAAAACTCTGTATTACAAGCCTGGAATAAACATACAGTGCCAAACCAACCGGAGTTAAAAGGAAAAAAAGTTTGTGCAGCTACACAGCAGAGCAGAAGAGTTAAAAGGCATTTCTCAAAAAGCACAAATCATGTTCAAGAGAGGCAATAGATCCCTGAACATGACAAATTGCATGCAGAAGAACAATATGGCATGCCAAAAAGGGTTTTGAGCAGCAACTTGCTAGAGACATAAGAGGTAACAATAAAACCTCTTTAGAAACATTAGGGGAAGGAAGTTTGCCAGGGGGGTGGTGAGGCTGATAGATGATCACCAACTAAAAAGCATACTCAGGAGAGACAGGTCATAGCAGAACGGTTAAGGGAATTGTTTGCATTGTTTTTCATTATGAAGGAGATGGGAAAAGAAGGCAGGAAACAAAGATAAACAATCTGTTTTCATAATGAAAGCAACTTCCTATTGCAATCCCAGAGAGACCTGTAAAATAGATCTACTCATTTACTAAGAAATTACCTGGGGACTGGAGGTGTGTGAGGAGTGAGACGACAACATTTATTAACAAAACAAAATTAACCAGGATAATCAAAACCAGAATTGGTTGCAACAGTTGCAAAAAAATCTCACAAAACCCAATGTCTGAAGAATAAAGAAAGAGCTGAATTTCAGTGCCAATCAGTGCAAAATAATGCACATGAGAAAAATAACCTGCAGTCCCCCTACCAAACGGTAAGCTCTGAATTAGCCGTTACCATTCAGGAACGAGTTACGGGGAGTAATACAGATAGTTCTTTGAAAACATCCTCCCCAAGTTCAGCATAGCCATGGGTAAATGTAATGTGAGAGATTTCTGGCAAAGAAATAGAGAACAAAATTGAAATTATGCTGTTGTCTGAATCCATTGTGATTTCTGCTCAGTGCGTTCGAGAAAGGAGATAACAGCCTGTGAGAGGAAGGACAGAGACAGAGAGCAGCTTCTGCACGAAAATAGACTAACACATTAGGGCCCTTCAGGCTGGCGAAGAGGTGGTTGAAAGGGATGTAGGAGACATCTATTAAAGCGGAGTTTTATCATACCCTCAACATCACGGAGAAAGTGAGTAGAGAACAAATACTTGCTGTTTCTCACAGCACCAGACCTAAGAGGTATCCAATGAAATTACCAAGAGAAGATTTAAAAAAAAAGCCAAAGGAAGTATTTTTGCAAATAGTGCACAATTATGTTGTAGGATTTTTCCTGGAAGATGTCATGGTGCTCAAAAGCAGAAATAGGTCCAATGAGGAATAAAAGAATGCACTAAAACAGAGACAGACACAGCCTTCAGCTCAGGAAGTTTCCATGAGTGATTGAGAGAAGTTGGGAAGTTGTAAGAGAAGGAATATGCTGCACTTGCCCTCTTCCAGGATATTAGGTGAGAGGGGAATTTGTCCTCACTATTCACAGAGGTTTTGTCAAGGCATGGAGCTCCCATACCATTGCCCTGAGTCTATGTGGCCTTTTCTCTGCTGACAGAGAAGGAAATGTTTCCTCCTGTAGCTGCTGGACACTGAGAGCTGGAAGACATTCTCCATCAGCCTGCAGCAATTTTATGTGGATCACATTTTTGACATAAAGTGTTCAACTAACGGTCAAGGAAAAGCCTAGTGAACCATCAAATGTGACCCTATGCTTGCACAGAGCAGGTTCTTTTCATAATTCACATTATTAAACTCAGCTAATCTGTTCTTTAAAATCCTCTATGGTAAACCTGACTTAGACACATTATCACAAAAAATAAATGTCTTTTTTTCAGGGACTTTCATGGGCTTGTCTTCAAGAAACTGCACAGCAAGGATGGATATTCTGCCTTGTGATGTACATTGATAGCATTGTCCTTACTGTTTCATATTCCTGATACCATCACCTGCCCCCCTGGCAGGCCCCAGCAATAGCAGAGGGCCTCAAGGACCTGGAGAACTTCCTTGTCCCTCCAGCTGTCCTCACCAAGCCCTGGTTGCTCCCGAGTTCCTCCTGTCTACTCTGACCTGCTGCAGCCACAGCTATAGCACACGTGTGGTAATGGCTGGAGGGGGTGGTAGGGGGGGAAGAGGGAAGCGACCGTGGCAGACTCTGGTTTCTCCAGGTCCCAGAAGAAGTCCTGGTGTCCTACTTTTAGACCAAGAACCTGCTGTGCTGTACAAACACCAACGCAAAAGGTGCTTGCTGTGGTTTACATCGCAGCACTCTTCCCCACCCCTGCTTGGGGACATAACGCAGGATCAGGGCAACACCAGCATGTGCCTCCAGCTTTATTCTTCCTTCACAGCTTCCTGTCACACACCCTGCCATTATTTTTATAAACAAACCCTATTTTCTTTGAGGTTTTTTTTCTAGCAGCACATGGGACCACATGAATGGGATACTGTTGTGGTTTAACCTGGCNCTGGGGATAGTCTGTATGACAAAGATAGGGCCATAGACAATGTTGTGTTTCTTTACAGAAAGCCCACTGCAAAGCTCTGTTCTCTGAAATACGTTTTGATTTCAATTCAAAACCAAGTATTTCTGGAAAAGCCCAGAGCAACCTCCCCAGCCTTCCCCTCTCCTTCCATTCTTGTACCTTCTGACAGCAGTGCTCATGAATCACTACATTATCTGCTTCCCTCTGCTAAAAAGCTAAACCACCAATCAAAAGAAATCAAATGTGGCTTTTGGAAATCCAAGTGTTCCTCATATCAGCCAGGCCAAGCCAGAGGTGTACCAGCACTCAAGAAGATGACCATGGGTCCTATGCCAATGTGACGGCAGACCGAAGCACATGGAGACCAAGGTCTGCAGCCCCGTGGCTGCTCCCAGGATCCCAGGCCCTTCTGTGCCATCTTGTTCATGGATATGCATGGACACATAGCAGCTCCTCTCACGGCATCCTACCTGGGACATTCTCGTCTGGACACTCATCGTATGATTGCCAAGGCTTGTCCACACCGGTGGTTTTGACAATTTGCAGCTGACCCTGGACCACCCTCGAGCAGTTCATGAGGTCCATCTCTGACCCAGAACAACGTCTGCTGGGTTTTTAATAGCTGACATGGGGCAAAAGTAGGGCCAGTATTACCAAAGGGATCAGCAGGACTGTTCAAGGTTTCTTGGTGCCTCTGGCTGCTCTCAGCTGTATAGAGCTGTAACTGTTTTCTCAAGCATTAAATGAGACCCGAGGTGGAGCCCCTGTTGTCTTTTGTGCCACAAATGATATAAGCCCTTATCACTTCATCATAAAACCTCTTGTTGAAGCCACACAGTTCAGCTAGGTTGTAAAGAGCTGTGACAGTATTTCCACAGATCCATCTTCTTCTTCTACCCCGGAGAAAGCCTGTGTCTCTCATAAATGACATTTCAGAAGGGAATAAAATATTTATCAAACTTCCTGATGACAGCACGGTACGATTTCGTTTCTTCAATCAGCAGGTCACAGGACAAAATTGCACCTTCAGCCCGTGGTCCCATCTGATGGAGAACAGAATCCATCTACACTTTCAGCTGGCTTTTCATGGGCGAGGATTATCTAAAATGCCTGAATCTTCATTCCCACTCCATACAGTCATCAGAAACTCAGAAAGAAGACGGCCATGGGGCTGGGTGGGAGCAGGGGGTCTCCTGGCAGTGTCTTACACCCCGGCTGCCCCAACGCGGCCCAGGGTGCTGCGCCGAGGGTGGGCGTGTGTCCCCCAGCTGCGCAGGGTCCTGCCCCACCTGGATTTTCTCTAGATTTTTCTCTGAGGCCAGTATCGGTTAGGATTAATCCTACTGGTGATATTAGCATTACAACGGATCTTGGATCTGCAGCTTTTGTTCCAGAATATGGGTTTTTGCATGCAAGTGCATTGAAAGGAACTAATAAAAATGACACAGCTTTCATGGACTGCGTGTGTAATGCCAAGGGGCAACGCCACCCTAATAGAAGCTTCTTGGCACCGTCACAACTCACACGTTACGGCACATTAACATGTATAACACTCATATGTTATAACAACATCGTCTCCATCATCAGCCCGTTGGCCACAGCAGAACTTCTGCCCTTCCCAGGAGCCACCAGCCAGCAACGGATCCCTTCTGCTTTCTCCTCCGGGCACGGCTGCAGGTCTGGAGTCGTTCTGTGGTGCCAGCGGTGTTGCACATCATCATGAACAGCCAGACTCAGTATCTCCTCCACAAGAACACCTACCCTGTAGCACAGCAGTTTTCTCCTTCTTAAACCTTTACCAGGTTCATAGGCTGTTTCGCCACAGTGTATTTATGAGGGAGCAAGAAGAAAAATACATTTAAAATAGGTTCCCATTTCATTTACAGGTCTGTGTATGCCAGACCGTTCCTGTCTTTACTCTTGCAATGGAGCCTCCAAGAGAAACCTTTGCAAAATCACACGGGGGCAGCCCGCCAGCTTCCCATAAAGCATCTGCAGCTCCTAAGGGCTTATTAATCCTCTTTGAAACAGTGCCTCAGGCTCCCAAAGCGCTTGGGCAGTTCTCAAACTGGAGTCAGTGCTTTGGTTAGAGCCAGAAGGAATTCAGAGTAATTCAGTTCCTGAGCAGACCAGGTCGCAACACAAAAGGATTTAAAGGGTGAAACCTATATCAAACGGCAACATCTGTACATGACTTTCTTGAAAACCTGCTTTCAAGGATCCCCAGGGCTTCTGATACAATTTGACTTAACTTTATTTAAAGATTAGCCTCTAGCAGACAATTGATTTTTGGCAGTCTCTGGGTGGTCATGGAAAACAAGGTTTACATTGTCTGTGCAGCCTCTTACCTCCTTCCATTAAAATGTAGGTTTTACATAATACACTGAAAGTAACTTATGTTCAAAGGGGGAAAACGTATCCTGAAGGAAGGAAAAAAGAGAAAAAAATCAACAAAGAAAATATCACAACAGATGGTGGATTAGGCTGCTCTGAAAGGCTACCTGAATCCAGCTAAATCATCCAGATGATCAGCAAAGATGATCAGACGATCAGCATGATCCACACCTGGATCACGCCGAGTCCTCTGGACGTGACTGCTCTCATCCTTCCAGACAGATGTGTCACGCTAATGTTTGCATCTCAAACATTTCGCTTAATAACTGTGCGATTTCATTCACATGATACGTTTTTACGATTTTAGACCTCTGTAGAATTTTATGACTGTTTTTAATTTATCATACTAATTCAAACTGTAATACCCTGCCAGAGATGTAGAATGGGGTTGACATACGTCCCTTGCTCTGAATAGAAGAATATATTAGACTCTAGCAGCTAGAAAGAATAAATTTAGGTTTTATCTCAGTCAGATCCATTTTGGTCCCTTCCTGCGCCAGATATCCTGCTATTTTTCTTTTGTTTGAAGGTGGCTGGTGAAGAAAAAGCAAAAATGAGAGCTATGTCTTTTGTGTTTGTGCTCTTTCCAGTGTACGGAGTCAAGGAAGTGGGAAAGGTTATTACCTACAATAAAAAAAAGAATTATTTTTCTGCTTGTTCTTCAGAAATTCAGGTCTTACTTGCACTAGGAAAATCTCAGGTGGCTGGAGTCTGACAAGCAAAGCAAGACAGAGCAAATTGCCTTGTGGGACTTTGGTGAAGCTCTGATCTTTGTGCCCACTTGGGACTGGTCTCTCTGGGTGTTACCAAGTAGCCTGGGGGGAAGGAAAGAGCTCTGGGATTATAGAAAACTTGTTGTGCGGATAATTTTTGCAGGATGTTGGTGACTGTGCACCAAACTTGCTGAGGGCTGGCTGCTCAATCAAGATTCAAATTCACCCTTTCCACCAGCAACAACCTCTGTGGCCATCTCAGCCCTCCAGTGCATCTGCCCAGATAGGGAGAGACAAGCTTCATACTACTCCTCATTTGTAAGTGAAGAAAAGAAAAAGAAAAGGAAAAAAGAGGACTTTTCATCACCACAAAGCCGCAAAGAGGAGTCCAAACTCAATTTTCTCGATTTAGAAAAGAAAACCTTAAGCAGGTCACCTTTAATTTGAGTGATGCCAGGTGAGCGATTCTCTGCCTGCGTCTGCCTGCCAATCCCTCTAATTCCTTTTGTCATCATGGTTCAAGAGCATTATTGAAACACAGAACGCAGAGCTTAATTACAGAGGACAAAGCACTGAATTACACTAACTGCTGATCTCGAAAATGGCTTTTCCCCACCACCACCCTTTTTAATCTCAATGTTCATGGAATTAGAACAGAAACGCCAGACCTGGCCAGCCAGCCCTCCCCCGCCGCAGAGTGCTGCTCGCCTCAAAGTTCAGATATCCACCAGCAGAAAAATCCAGGCTTGGGCATCAGGAGTGGCTCAGGGTGGAAGTCATAGCTGATATTTAAACTCCATCCTCCCGGTGGGTTCAGCTCCTCGACGCTGCCCGTCCCTTTTCGGTGGGGTCCCAGCCCGGCGAGGCTTCTCCGCATCTGCAGGCTGCAGGCTCGGTAGTGCTGGAGACACAAAGGGCCGGGCCCGGGAAATATCAATCTGTGCCAGGACGTGTTCCCTGATAGTCAGCAAAACTTTTCAGCCCTTCATTTCATTCTATTATTTCCGCTGATGGCACTATAAATAATTACTGCCCCCCCTCCGTATGCTTGCGAGGCTTTGCTGAACCGAGATGTACGTTTTCTTCATCTTTCCTCTCCCCGCTTCTATTTGTTGGTGCTTTTCAAAACCTACTCTGGGTTTTCCAGCTCTGCAGTGTGGAGGAAACAGGTTTGGGGGACTTCACCCAAGAAGAGTTTGCCTGCAGCCCCACTCAGACCACAGGAACGGGTTTTTTAACTTTCAGGCACTTTCAGGTTTCCTTGCCAGGTCATTTGCTCTCCCGCTGCAAGCTGGAAACAAGGGAGCTTTTATCCCGCATCTCCGTCACGAGGGCCAAGCTCCTTCCTAATGTCACTGAAAGTCACAAACAGTTAAATTGCTACGAAAAAGAGAGGAGCCACTGATGAAAGCAACCCTGACCAGGAAAACCGATAAATGCAAAACCCCAGGGCACACAACATTTCTTTTCCTCTGCAGTCCCGCACCCCTACGAATTAACGGCAGAGCCTGCGCTGCAGATTTCAACTCTGCCCTGGCATCTTTGTTTTTGCTTGCAGGCGCCGTGCCTCCTCCTCTCTAAGTTTAATTCCTGCGACTGCTCAAGTCGAACCATCTCGCTGCCCACAAACCACCTGATCCCTCCAGGTGCTCTTGCTCAGCTGCTCATGCACAGATCTACGGCTCCGCTTCCCTTGCTCACTTGCAAGTTTCCCGTCCCATCGCTTTCTTACTTACGGAAAATGCCGTCAGCGAGAAAAAAGCCCATTTCCCCGACCCTGCCGGGCAGCCCCGCAGTCCCGGGTGCTTTGGGCCATGCTGAGTTCTCAGTATTCCCTACACAAGCCCTGCGAAATGACGCCAAGGCAGAGTTTTTGCCGGTGGATTAACAGAAGGATTTTTTTGCTGTGCTAACATCTCAACATGCCGTACATAAACAGCTTGTCTCCTGATTTACTGGGAGCGGTGGCCACCATCTAGCACTTCTCAAGGAGATTAGTGGCTGCTTTTTCAACCCTATTTCAAGCCTTGAGGAGGTCTGCTATTTGTCAAATGTGTTATTAACCTTAGCTAGGCACCAGGATAAATGTTTTCCTGGCAGAGCCTCTGTTCCCCTCCGGGGGTCCGTGCAGGAGGGAGGCTCCTCAGGACCCGCGTTCACCTGGGACCTGGCTGCAAAGAGGAAAACGGGCTCTCGTTAAGGTCAGGGCATCCCAACCACGCACCAACCCGAGACGGCGATGGAAGAACGGCAATACATAATTTAAAGAAATAGCCGTGTGGCGTAGAAATACAAATGAAGAGATCACTCAGTTAGGAGCAGAGGGGGAGAGAAAAATCGATCGGTGAATGGGATAGTTAGCAGTTAAATGTTCTCCGTGCACAATGTTCCTGCTGAAGGGCAATTTATAAGCCCAGCTGAAGCTGCTATGGGTTATACTGCTGAAGAGGTGAGACTCCAGTGCGAATACAACGCCGTCTTTCCTAATAACCCCGGGATTCAGTCCGTGAGGCTCGTAAGAAATGCTCTGCATTGAGAGTGCAATGCGCATGAAAGGATATGGCAAAACTCTCTCAACCTGGTGCACTTACAAGGGGAGGCAGAGGGGAGAGGAGCCGCCAGCAGAGCCGGCGGGGGCAATCGGCGGCGAGAGCGCGACAGGGACCAACTTCTCCGGTGATTTATGAAACGCATCCCAACTTATCTTCTGCTGAACGGCAGCTCTTTGATTTAAGGAGCGAGAAAAAAAAAAAGCCCACAACTCTAGGTCATGCACTTAGTTATTTAAGAGGGAGGGAGAGGGGAGGGAAGAGAGCGGCGGTGGCAGGATGGGGACCCCCTCGTCCCCAGGTGCGCTGCGGGAGGATGCCTCCTGCCACCGTCCCCACGCGAGGCGGCGAGCCAGGAGCAACCCATTACGACTTTCTCTCCGGCAAAAGAAAAGACATAAAAAAAAAAAAAAAAGAAAAAAAAAAGGGAGATGCTTCCAGCTGACAGCGAGGAGAGGGGGAGAAGCCATGCAAGCAGCCCCGTCCCTCCGCGCGTACCTACTGCCGCCGGTCCCAGGTGAGCGGCTCCCCCCATCCATGCCACGGTGCCGGCGAGCCCCGAGATGTCCTGAAGAAGCGAGAGTGACTGCCGCGACTTGGGAAGACAGACTATAGTACAAGCTTTAATTAAAAGAGTCTGAAGGCTCTCTCCTGCTCGCTCGCCCTTTTTTTGCAGTACCGGATCGGATTTAAAGGGCTAGAACCCCAATTTGGCATCGCTGCCCCCCCAGGAGCGATCGCCTCCCGCCCTGGCCTGCCAGCTCCAGCAGCCTCTCGCCGCCCGTCGGGGGCATCCTGGCAGCCGAGCAAGTCCGTAGTAAGCAGCAACCGCGGTTACTCGGCGGCAGGAGCAACAAATTGTAAATCAGCGCTGCGGAGAGCCGGCGCGGCGGGTGGCGAGCGGGGATGCTCTTGGCAGCGGGGTGGGCGAGGGGAGCCCGAGCACTCCTGCGGGTGCAGGGAGGGAAGTTTGTGCTCTACCAGTGCTCCGGTGAGGCGGGAGGAGGGTCGTGTCCCCTCCGTCCCGGTGCTGCCACCGCTCTGCCACGGTGCCCAAAGGCATCACCCTCCCGTCACCAGCCCGAGCTCTGGCTGCAGGGGGGCTGCGGGGAAGGGCTGCGTCACCCCAGCTCGGCTCTGCAAGATGGGGTCCTCGGCCTTCCCCCGCCCGTGGCCAGCGAGCAGGGCAGCGTTTCCATTTGGATGTGGTGGCCGCTTGCTGGTGCCAAGGCAGCGGGGAGAGGACCTGGCGCTGGTGGGCGCGCAAGCGGCGCTGATCCCTCCTTCGGTTTCAGGTTCCTCCAGCCGTTTTCCAGAACTCCGTCAAAACACCCGTCTGCAACAGTCCAGGCTCTCAGAGCACCCCGGTCTGCTCAGCATGGCAGGGACAGCCAAAACATGCTGTCAAGCCCTGCTGGACTGCTTTCCCGTTCCTTCCCCAGCAAAGACGTGCTGAAGATGGAGTGCAGGGTTTTCACTGATCACTACTTGGTCCAGACTTTGAGTTAAAATGAGGAAAAAACAAGGTGAACAACCAGGAAAGAACGAACCTCATCTCCTCCTTCTTTTCCCCAGTTTGGTCCCAAAATGCAACCGCCCCCTCGCCAAGGCCAGCTTCAGAGCATCCCGGCCACAAGCTGTGGCGCTGGCCGTGTCCGATCAATCCCCTCCTCGCACTCAGGGCTGACCCGCATGTTCTGGCTTTCTCCTGTCTTATTAATTACACGAGGCAGTGGATGCCAAGAGGAAAAGCTGGTTTTAATTCCATGCTGCAACCCAGTTCCAAGCTGCTGAGATAATTAGCGGGTTTTTAATGAATGCGAAGACTACCAACATGGAGGAAGGAAGGATTGGGAGGGAGGGGAAGCGCAATTTGGGCCTGGTGAGGGAAACCGCACCCAAGTTGGAGACCCTTCTCCAAGCCAACGCTTTGAACCGCCCTCAGTGCCCGGCGAGATGCTCCCGGCCGCGGGCTGTCGGATGGCTCTGCAGAGGCGTCTGCTTGGCCAGGGGCCATGCCAGGGAGCGAAATGTGTCCGTCTCGTCGCCATAGCCTGTTGACATCCATCTGGATCTGGGGAGTGGAGAGGAAGCAGTTTTGGAGCCTGCTTTTTCATGAGTCTTGGGCAACTGCAGCTGCGAGTTGCATCGACTTGGGGCTATGGGGTTTGCTGGAGCATCAATTCTGCTCTGCAAGGGCTTCTGCTGGCGGCTGGAGGGTTTCACCCCAAAACACAACTATCCGAATCGCTTATAATCTGTGTGAACACCTCTGCGTCTTCCTTCAAAATCAATCTGATGACAAGCATCGATACAATCTCCCAGACTAACGCTGAGGTTAACCATCAGCTGCAAACTGCTATGTAAGGCGTTTCTTGGCAGAGGCTAGCGGGAAAGTGCTTTTCTAAATGATGAGGTATACCAGGCGGAGGTGAAATGCCAGCAAAACCAGTGTGTCCCCAGAGACTCCAGCCTCCGGCCTGAGCTGTTGCTTTCTTGTGTGTATCTCGGAGACATGTGGTTGTTGTTCCTTTAATTATTAATCCTTGCATTGACGTATTCAAATGTGCATGGGCTTCTAAAGGATGCTCCGATGTGAAAAATGAAGAATAAATTTCCTTCTCTTCCTTAAAACTTGTCTCAATCCCATGACCAATTTTATTGTTGTTCCACTCTAATTTTAAATATAATGAGAAACGTTAAGGCTTCCAATTAAAAGATCCCTTCCTTGAGATACTGGAAAGTAGCCTGAAGTATAGACCACGTGTGATATTTTTCATCGGGATGGTGTGTGCTATATCTGATTCCAGATCAGACGGCTTGGCTGTCAGGCATGGGCTCGCGTGCTGGCTGGCTTGGCCAGGCTCGAGCGGCAGTGCCGAGCCATTCAGCTTTTGGAAGATCCTCAGACTTGTTTGTATTTTCAGCCACAGACCCATGTTTCTGAAACAAACCTTGCATTTACTCTGTCTTGGTCAACCTGGAAGTCTACTGTGAGGGACAAATAAACCTCAGTGTGATGAAACCCTCGATTCTGGGATTTTTTGGTGTTCGACTGTGAAATATTCATCTCTTTCCTTTTCTTTATAATGGGCTGAGCCATGGCCATGACACAGGAGGTCTTCCTTCTGCAATGAGCTCAAACCCCTTCATTTGCCATGATTTCAACGTTGGGTTCATTGGATGCTGTGAAGTGTGAGGTTTGGTTCATTGAAGGTTTTGCCATGTCTTCTTTTCTCCAACAACCTAAATCTTGCACTTGACCTCATCTGGTCCTGTCTCTGCAGGACAACAAGTCTCCTGGAAAGCCTGCAGCTAGGGAGATATTTAATCTCAAGCAGAAATCAGTGTTTGCAGGTATTCGCATTACCAAGGTGCTGGCAGTGCTAGACCCAGCTGAGCTCGCAAGGTTGCAGCGCTGCTCAGTTGCATTGTAGCAGCTCGTTTTACTTCTGGTGGGTTGCTGCTTTCTTAAAGGAAGTGGTGACACTTTGATTTTATTACCTACGAGGATATTAGAGGATAGCTTCTCACGGTGCTGGGGAAAACAGTGGGTTTCTGAGGATGAGAGGAAAAGATAGAGCTGGGTATTACAGCAACATGTAAAAAGCACGAAGGCAAAGGCATTTCAGGTGAGAGGAACTGCTAGACTGCATCAGACCCTGGGCCGTTTACCTTGCCCAGAGCACCCAGACTCTGCAGCAAGAAGGGACACTGCTTGCCCTCTCTTATTTACACCAGCTCAACCATCCTTCCCCAAATCCTTGGGTCTGACTGCAGTGACGCAGGCAGGGAGATCACATGCAGTCCAAGCAGCGGGGTGGCAGAAAACCCATCTGCCAGGTGCACAGCTGTGCAGGATCTTGTCCAAAAACCACGTCATGTTGCTGCTAAATTCCTTCTCTGACCCAAACAGTGACGCTGCCTGGAAAGCCAGGCATGGCTGAGCACACAGGCGAGGTGACTCTTCTGCTCTCAAGCTAAACAGCGTTAACTCTTTTGTCATTACTGCATATTTTTGATGTGTCGGGATGCATCTTGTCTCTCTACATCACGTTTTCTGGAGGGCAAGCCCATCTTCTCACTTGCATAGGTTTCAAGGCTGGAAGACCCCGTTGCTGCTTCCCTCATTCAGAGTTTCCCACAACACAGCCTAGAGAGTTTCATTGATATAACATATTGCTACAGGACAGCCATGCTGGCTGGAGACCCTAAATCTGATTTAATTAATTCATAGTCCAAGGAGGAGTCTATGTGATAACCCTTTTTCTTCTGACATGGAAGCAGCATTCAGTGTGTCTGCTCTGGGCAGACAACGGGCTCTCAAAGTATAATATTGTGTTAGGCCAAGAAAATAGCCATATGCATTTGCAATTAATCACACAAATTACAGCCCTTTAATAAAGATAAAAAGCAAAGAGAATAAAACATGCCGGACACCTATAGACAGAGTTCTGGTCTCCTGAATTCAAAAGCAAAGTTTTGAAAGCCTTTGTTTGCTTTCATCAAGTGTCACAAGGGATTATTTAGAACTTCAAAAGGAATTTGGAAACAAACGAAAAAACCTAGTTAAACAGGGAGGAGCTGATGCTTAATCTATTTTTGCATATCTGCCCCCAATCTCTCCTTTTGCTTACTTTCCAAATCCTTCTTGGACATTGATGTCCAAGCTCAGGCCATGGAGAAAGTTCTCATCCATCTCTCAGAATAAAGGGGTGCTTAACTAATTTAATGACAAATTATTCTTTTTACCCAGATTTGCGAATGAAATTAGATTCATGCCACGTGGACGTGCATGTGTCCATCTGTCTGAATGGCTTCCGCATCCCTGGAAGAAATTTAGCTATATTCGGCAGGGTCATGCCCAGCTTCAGCCTGACCCTGATAGATGCCGGGCTGTTCTCCAAGGAGAGAGCCCTTCAAAAGGTGCAAATCTGGCAAAAAACTTAACCTGGGCTCACAAGACAGAAATCAGTGGAACATTAAGCTTTACTAGGTGTAGTGCAAGGGGATAAGATTGAAGACACATAAAATAACAGTATCTGTGATCCAGCTAATGGCTGTTCAAAATTGGAAAAGAAAAAAGGGATTTTTTTGTCTTCACAGTTAGTGGGTGATATTTTGTGCAAGTCACGCTAACAGCAAGGGCTCAGCAGAACCTGGGGAAGGACTGCTCGCAGGCAAATGATGGGAATCCTTACTTCCACTGGCAGTTTGAAAGAAAAATGTGAAGGAGAGCTAAATCATCCCGCTTCAGGACATAAATCAGCCTCTGACTAACAGTGGAAACAGAAGAAACCTTATTGATGGGCTGGTTTAAGTTTTCAAAATGTAAAAGAAAAATTAGGAAACTGTATGCTGACAGTTTTAATAACTGCTTCTCATTTTATGGCTGTTCTTAGCTTTAATCTAAGGAAAAGCCAAGGTCACAGAGTGAGTGCATCCACTCATTTAACTGTCCGTCCTTCTTCACTAAAAATAATTTTGCATATATTGGGCAACTCAAACTCAATTTCCTACTGGAGCAGAAATCTCAATGATCTGCTCTTCCAGCAGCTTTCATGACAACTGGCTGGATAAGTGAGAAAGCCCAAAATAATGTCCATAAGAGGAAGAGGCAAATTCAACTGTGCCACGTACTTACAAGACAATGTGTCTACTGTCCAGCCCATCAGCAAACATGTAGCTCCAAACCAGAACATGGTGCCACCTGCCCTGCCAGACTGGTGGGGTATAAGGGAAGGAGCTGGGAGTACTGGGTAAAGAGTTTAAGGTCATAAGTCCATAGGAAAGCAAGTCCTCTTTATTCTGCTGTTCACAGTTATTTGACTGCTTTTTTCGCCTTTGACTGAGTTAGAGACACAGTTGGAAAATTTCAAGTTGCCTTGAATCAGGAAAACGTTCAAATAAAACCCACCAAGGCTTGGTCCATGCAATCTGTTCCACTCCTGAGCATGACCTCTCCGCGCAACACCTGCAGGACTGGATGGATTTGCAGGGCTTATCCATCATGGCAATTCCCACCTGCCAACCTCCGCCATGGCTATAACATGATCTTTATCGCTCAAAGCCAGGCTTTGAGCAGGGGAAAGCCAAAGAGAACCTCTGCAAAGAGCCCACAGTGTCTTATCCCCAATACACGTTTCATACCGTTGTGATAATTTTGTTTTCTGTTGCTCTTTGAGGAGAACACAGAGCAGCCTGCACCCACATGTATGACGGAGCAAGCCAAGATGCTGGTTTTGTTAGAAGACCCCAACAGCCACCTCCCTGTTCGTGTGGTTTTACCATCTGCTCTTTCACCAGCTCTCCATCCAGCATGGCCAAACCCAGCTCTCGAGCAGTTCATGCCCAGCTCCAGGAACCCTGTCCTGGGGCCACCAGTCCTGCTGGGTGGCCCTGGGGGTGCCACATGGACCCAGCCCTGGCATGGACAATGTGAAGCTTCAGATGTGGACATCAAGCTCAGCCCTCGGGAGCCCGGCCACTGCCATCTCCTTCTGAGCTAAATCACATATGAAAAGGACATGAGAAATGGCAGTTTCCATATTTTCATGGCAGTTTCTTGCTTTCCAGCCCACCAAGAGCCAAGAAAAGGGGCTGTTAACATGCTGGGAGAGGAGATGAGCAGTAAATGGGTGCTTAGATGTTTGCACATGGCAGCAGCATGTGCTCAGGAATGGGGGTCCCCCGCCAGCACCCGAACCTGGTCTCAGCATCCTGCCCTGGCTATGTGAAAATGTTCCCTGAGGAGATGAGAAAGTTTGGCTCCCCTCTTCCTAAGAGAAAAGAAACATGTCCTGACAACCAGGGGGTCTTTCAAGCACTTTCCAGCCCCTCTGTGCTCGCTCTCTGCTGTGATTTTGGATGGATATTGGCGTGCCGGGTGCTGCGGCAGAGGATGCTGTGCCCGCCGGCTGCCGCCTGCCTTGCAAAACCCCGCTCGGCATTTCAAGAGCCACAGCGCACTCGCAGCCGCTAATTGGGTTTTTATGAGCTCCTGCGCTGCTCTTGGGTGAACGACTCAGAGGGCTCAGCAAGAGAGTCATTAAGCAATTCTTTGAAGTGTAGCTGTTATTACCTAAAATGCTAAGCACGATTTAATGCTACCAAATTGTGTAACCTGCATCCGGCCGCACGCTACGCAACCTGTGTTTGCTCATTTATGTGCAGATGGCACGTGAGTGCGCGCAGGAGAAGGAGGGTGAAGGTTGCAACCTGTGCTTGAATATTTACATCCCACAGGGAGCTGTGGCATTTGCTTAAAATAAAAGCAACAGCGAACCATCCTGCCAGTGATGCCAAACAGAGTTTGCAGCTGGGGGAATGCATCTTTCCCCGCTCTCCCCTAGCAGATGCTGCAGGACTCGGGGTGAGGTCCCTGCTCCCGGGATGCTGCCAGGAGCAGCGTGACTCCTTACCTTGGCTTTCTGTCTCCATGGCAATGGCTCTGTGTCATCCTTTCAGCACAGCAACCTCAACCTATGCAAAATCTGTCCTCATTTTGGGATCCCAGGGTGGAAACAAGTGCAGCGAGTTGTCCTCACCGTCGCATACTGGGTGGAAGATGCTGTCCTGCGGGGATGGCCGTCACGTCGGGTGCACGGTGCTGAGCTGCCTGTCCACGTCCAGCACTCACGCACATGGGAGGGATGGACAAACCCCTCTGCACGGTGGGTGAGCCAAGCTGAGGAGGAGTTTTGTCACCCTGCCACCTCGTCCCCTGTAAGAGCGGTGCCTGGCGCTCACTGCCAGTGGGGTCTGGGCTGGCATTTCAGGCTGCTTTTCGGTTCCTTGAGCCCTGCAGATCTGAACGCTGGAGAGGGGACAGCTCACCAAAAATACCAGTTGCAACTGGTGTTTCCTCTATTGCGGGCCAAGAAACCCTCAAATGCAAAGGCAAAACACCAGGGTCCTGCTTGACTTGCATGCCAAGGAAAGCCCAGAGGCTGTGCGATGGGCTGTGCCACGCAACGACCTCTGGGCATTCGTGCTGCCCCTTCCCCATGGCTCTGCCTGCGGCTGCTCCAGGTGGGACTGGGTCCCTCCTGCTCCGGCACCCGCTGGGAGATGCAGGGGGGCTTCTCAGCACGGATGAGAAAGCGCGGGGCAGCGACAGGGATGGGATGATGCTCCCTCATTTGGTACCTGGTGTGCGGGCAGATGTGGCATCCACGTTCATCTGCCTCGATTCATATGTTAATGCAGTTCCCAGAGCAGAGGACATGTCCTGAGTGTCTGTTCGGGGAAAAAAAGAAAAAAAAAAAGGTAAAACCACAAGGTTGGGAGGAAGAGCTTATTAAGGGGTCTTGGAGGAAAGAGAAGAGAAATGTGTTGGGTTTATTTGAAGCAGCCATCGGTGACCGCTGTGGCTGCCCCAGACCCCATCCATCCCCAGACTGCTGCAGCCCCACGCCTGTATCCTTTCCTAAATCACCTCCCCTCAATCGCCAGACCGATTTTTTCAAAGGCATTTTAGATTAAAATTAAAGAGCAAGGGATTCTCTCTCCTAAACCCTCATTTTGGGTTAATCTTGTATTTATACTGAATGTGAATGAATCAAATAATTGAAGGACTAGGACACGGCAACAACTAATATTGTCATACAGAGCTTCCCATTAGCCTATGTGAGATTACATCAATTCAATTCAGTCCTGAAGAGCAAAGATTAACCCTTCGTGTGGCCTTTACCTCCTCATCAGGCTCCTGGGAAACATCACTGCTGGCTGCCCCTCGCTGGCCATCTCACTTGTTGGAGGAGCGGCACAAGGAGAGCAGCCCATGGCCCCCCTTTTTTGGGTGAAGAAGGAATCGAAGAGTGCTGGTGGCTCCTGAATATGAGCAGATGGGGCGATAGGATGGGAATAAACTTAAGTGATCTGGGGAGAATAGGAAGTGACACGGTGCCCAGTGCCACCCTTTGCTCAGCCACTGACCTTCTGGCCATGCTGCAGCCACCTCGGAGCTCATCAGGGATGGAGGTGTAAAAGGGCTTGTTCTGGAAGAGAAAAGCCTTCGAACACACATTGACTCATGGTTTTGGTAGAGGAGCTGGTCAGAAGAGACCGTCCAAGCGGGGACAGCCCTCGCTGTGGAGCCGGGTGGGTTGGCTGGGCAGAGGAGCTGGGAGAAGGGACCTTCACCATGAAGCCCCTCCAGCCTGGTCCCAGACTGCCACCCTGAAGAGAGATCTGAAAGGATGCTAAAGACAAAAGGGATGCTGGAGGCGATGGGCTGAGAGCACACAGGGACAGCACGGTGGCGTTAAGGCAGGAGGTGGGAGACCCACATGGTAGGTGTGTTCCTGGGTTCGTGGTCAGCCGTAGCTGTTCCTTTCCAGCCCGCTCCCCCAGCACAGGCTGAGCCAAAACGCTCGAGCCGGGCTCGCCTGAATCGCATCCGCGGGGCCATCGCGCAGGAGCTGGGGGAGGGCCTGGGGGCTTTTTTCCAGATGGATTTACAGGCGCATGCACGAGTGTCCCTGCTGCATGAGCACATCTTTCCATGCAGGAAATCCCCCAGCTTGGACGGCGCTTAGGAATAATCCCCTGGCCTTTTCTACGAGCAGAGCGGGGGGGTCCTGCTACAGTTCCCTCCCCAAAGGATTATCCGAGGAGACGTCTGCAAGACAACCCTTGCAAACACCTCCTCCCCCAGAAGCATTTTTCCTCCTGTGGTTGTTCAGCGAGTGACTAAAGGCCTCAGGATTTTGCCCACAAATAATATAAAGCAGGTGCAGGAGTAGGAGCGGGTTGCCAGCTCTATTACTCCTTTATAGCTCCTGGCAGTTCCAGAAGCAGCCTGGCTTTGCACGATGCAGGACTGTGGCGTGCTAAAAATGCAAACCCAGTCCTATGGGGTTTATTCGGATTGCAGGAGTCCTTGGGTTCAAAGGGAAAGAGGCAGCACACACCTCTGCCAAGTTACCTGCCATCATTACACCAGTGCAGTCCTGCACCACAGAAATGCTAACTTGCACAGTAACCCCTTGATCTACAGGAAACACATTTCCCCGATTAAACTGACAGTGGAAATTTTTGGGCAGTAGTCCTGTTCCAGTTTCCCATATGTACTCACTCTTAGTCATGATCGCATTATTATTTTTATAGTCGTACTCGGTATTAATCCATTACTGATATCCCCGTAACATGGTGACCGCTACTTGCGGCACATGCTGGCAGCGCTGCGGGACTCTGTTACCTGCACAACTTCCATGGCATAATTCAGGGTCAAGAAAGGCTGCTCTGACTCTCCAGCCTTGTCCTCTTGCTGGCACCAGCCAGGGAAGTCCTCCCAGCCACGTCCTCAGCATTACCGACCACAAAAACTCCTTTACCAGAAAGACAGCTCTACTCCCACCTCCGCCTGGGATTTGCACTGGTGCACAACTAGTAAAGGTGGAGGGCACCAGTTCTTCCAGTTTAAGGGGAAAGGATTGACGTGGTGGCATATCACACATGAGTTCAGCAGTTTAAAAAAAAGAAAACTTTGGAAGAAATGAAGGGGAAACAAATCCCAAAGCCAGGGTTGTGCAGTGATGGGCACCCCGAGCGATGCGCAGGCATCTAATGAAGCTGGACTGAGGGCAGCGGGTGCAGAGAAGGATGGTCCAAAGCCCAGCAGTGAGCCCGAGCTGGCGGGATGGTGCTCGGGGAAGGCTGCTGAGGACACCCTGCTTCGCCTCTGCCCATCAGTGCTGCCTGCTTTTCCAGCTCATTTGGGGATGTTTCCTCACCCCTGCCCTGTGCTCCCCTTTCATGCTTTTTGTGCAGATAAAGCTGAGCACCCAGAGGTGTCCTCGAGGGGGGATGTTTCCCATGGACTGTCTCTCCACGACACCCTTCCTATCAGGTCTCCTGCGGACATGGTGCCGCAGCTCGGTTTCAGAGCAGAAGTGCCCCTCCTGAAGGGCTTTTGCTGGAGCAGCATCGCAGGCAGCTGGCTCAGCAGGGAGGGGACGGGACGCAAAGGCACGGGGTGGGAATCCCAAGCCCCGAGGGATCTGGCTAACCCAGCCCAGGCCAGCCCGCTGCGAGGGAGCCGGCGGGCGATCCAGGGTGGCGAGATGCCTCCTGCCAGCGAGGAGCTGCTGACACCATGCTGCTGTCCCCATCACGGGTTGGGTCACAGCAGGAGCTGTCATGGGTTGGGGGCTGTGGTTTGCGTCCTTGCCATGGGACAGAGCCTGCGGTCACACCGGGGCTGTGCTAAACCCGGTGTGACGGTCATCAGCCCCAGGGGGATGAAGCCCTGTACCACCTCTCCCCAAAATGAGACACGCATCTCCAGGTGTGAGCACAAATGCTGCCTACGTGCAAAAAAAACCCCAAATCCTGGCTGAGCGTGGTTGGGTTTGTCCACGTTTCCCAGCGCATCGTGCAGTGCCCTCTGGTGCACAGTCAAGCGAGGGAGGTTTTGGGTTTGCAACAGTCTCCCACTTCAAACATCATTTCAAAGCCAAGTCAACCCTCGCTTCGCTTAAATTGAAAAAAAAAATAAACCAAAGGGTTGGGGTTTTTTGGTGGGAGCTCAATCCATTTAAGATGGGATCTTTTCCAAAATGATAGAAGCTATTCAGCATTAAAAAAATATCTGTGTCATAATATTTCTCATGACTGATGGCATTACAGGCACTGATAGAGTATTAGACATGACATCACACATTTCTATTATTTAAAGGGACAAAGTAAAGTTAAAATTAACAGTCCCGCCTGCTTGTTCAGCAAGACGAGACAGGGTAACGAATCCAGCTTCAGTAAAATTGCTCTTGACTTCTGTCAAAGTGATGTGTTTTTTTCAGATACGTGTAATTTCCTTTCTCATTATGTTAGGACTGGAGAGAGACGCGGTGTCAAAATCCAGATCGAAATGATGGAGCTGTAACAGAGACAGCAAGGGCTTATCAGCTGGGGCTGTGGTTCAGCCGATAGCATCCCTCCAGGAGCGGAGGTCGGTGGGGAGCTGTGCCCCGTTGCTCCCCAGGCTCTGCCCCAGCACCCCAAACCTCCTCGACACCCACATCTGGCTGAAAGACCTCCCCTGGAAAAGCCTCAGGGGAGGGGGTTAAAAAACCCACAGCATTTCTTGCCCGACTCTAGAAATCTTCTCTGATTTCTGGAGTTAGAAGGAAGAAGCTCCAGGGATGCTCAGGCTTGGCAGCACACTGTCAGTCAGAGTCTAGGATATAAAGCGTAATGAGCCAAAGCGAGCATGACTATTTGATGGGATGGAGGTATAAAAGAAGAGTGAGCGACCAGGCTGCCCAGCCCGTTGAAGCACTTAATGCTGTGAGGAAAATAATTAGCACCTAAAATGAAAAGGGACCAGAATCTGAAGATGCCAGGAGAGTTAGAAAAGAAAACTTGCCATGGAGGGTCCAGGCAAACAGAAATAAAGATGCAGGTAGAGACATTAAGTGACATTTTCAAAAGTGGTTTAGGAATTTAGTGGTAAAGTAAATTTAGTGGTAAAGTAAATTTAGTGGTAAATTAAAGACTTTAATTTTCCATGGGCTGCCAATGAGGTCTGAGCTACAGGGATCCTGACTTGAAGGGTATTTAAACACCTGAAACATAGTCCTGAGCTTGGGGGCTGCAAGTTATTCACTATGAAGAAGTTACTTGGTGTGACCAGCATCTTTAAAAGCCTCTGGCCAGACTTGTGCAGATCGATTCCACCTCTGTCCCAGGAACCTCAACTATTTCAGAAATGGGATTTGGGACAGCCTGAAAACTTTGCCCAAAATCCCATTTCTACAAGTGAGCATCGCTGAGAGTTTGGCTCAAGTGTCATTTTGAAAACCACTCCAAGTGGCTCCGAGCCACTAACAAAAGCCCAGCGCAGTCTGGGCAGCGGCTGCACTTACAGCTTGTAAATAGAGTCCAGGAACAACGAACAGAGATCCAAAAAGGATTTAAAGGTAGGAGGTGGCAGACATGGACTCGTACAACATGAAAAATGAGAATAAAGCAATGGCAGGGAGGACCCAGTCCTGCCCAGAGGACGTATGGGTTCTATGCTTACCAGGGACACGAACGCGCGCTACGGGGCAATGCAAGATCGGAGCTGACCGGCACAGTAATAACAGCAGAGAAGACATTTAGTGAGCACAAAAGGGGGGGATGGCTGGAGACAGCCACTTCATTACCGTGATTCACAAAATGGGATCCCAGGGTGTGATCCAAGCACAGCTCCTCGCTTCGGAGACCCATCTGTTGTTTCTCCATCGGTAAGTCAGACTCGTAGGAAGGGCTGTCTGATAATGCTGCCTAATCCCCAGCAAGGAGGTACAGATAAACCCCTCCAGTGCCTTTTTCTTTTGTTTTCATTAGTATTTCTGCTGTCAAGGAAGCTTATTCTCCTAGAGAAGCTGGCGGCTCACGGCCTAGACAGGTTCACTCTTCGCTGGGTAAGAAACTGGCTGGACGGCCGAGCCCAGAGACTTGTGGTCAATGGAGCTAAATCCAGTTGGAGACCGGTCACGAGCGGTGTTCCCCAGGGCTCGGTTTTGGGGCCAGTGTTGTTCAATATCTTTATCAACGATCTGGATGAGGGGATCGAGTGCTCCCTCAGTCACTTTGCAGATGACACCAAGCTGGGCGGGAGTGTTGATCTGCTGGAGGGCAGGAGGCTCTGCAGAGGGACCTGGACAGGCTGGATCGATGGGCCGAGGCCAATGGAGGAGGTTCAACAAGGCCAAGTGCCGGGTCCTGCCCTTGGGCCACAACAACCCCAGGCACCGCTCCAGGCTTGGGGAAGAGCGGCTGGAAAGTGCCCAGAGGAGAAGGACCTGGGGGGGCTGGTCGACAGCGGCTGAACACGAGCCGGCAGCGTGCCCAGGTGGCCAAGAAGGCCAACGGCATCCTGGCCTGTATCAGCACTGGTGTGGCCAGCAGGAGCAGGGAGGGGATCGTGCCCCTGTACTGGGCACTGGGGAGGCCGCACCTCGAATCCTGGGTTCAGTTTTGGGCCCCTCACGACAAGAAGGACATGGAGGGGCTGGAGCGTGTCCAGAGAAGGGCAACGGAGCTGGGGAAGGGCCTGGAGCACAAGTCTGATGAGGAGCGGCTGAGGGAACTGGGGGTGTTCAGCCTGGAGAAGAGGAGGCTGAGGGGAGACCTCATCGCGCTCTGCAACTGCCTGAAGGGAGGTTGGAGCGAGGGGGGGTCGGTCTCTTCTCCCAAGTAACAGCGATAGGACGAGAGGAAACGGCCTCAAGTTGTGCCAGGGGAGGTTTAGGTTGGACATGAGGAGAAATTTCTTTCCTGCAAGAGTGGTCAGGCCTTGGCACAGGCTGCCCAGGGCAGTGGTGGAGTCCCCATCCCTGGAGGGATTTAAAAGACGTGTAGATGAGGCGCTTGGGGACATGGTTTAGTGGGCATGGGGGGGTTGGGTTGACGGTTGGACTTGATGATCTTAGAGGTCTTTTCCAACCTTAGTGATTCTATGATTCTATTCTGATCCATTTGATCTCCTCTTAGTCATCCAGCCTAGGACATGGGCAGCTCTGGAAGCACAGGCTCTACATTTCACTCTAATTTGCATTTCCATTCATCCAGACATTTTCTTCTCCAAATGATCCACTGGCCTATCAGCTAGCAAATGCATAGAGCACCCATAGGGTGTTTTGTCCAGCAACATCCATCAGTAACAGTCCCACATCGCTCTTCTCTTCCAAAGCAACTTGCAACCAGCTCAGCCCAACGCCAGCATCCCTGGGAACTCCAGACCAAAGTCCTAAGGGGATGCTCCTGGCTGTTACAGCCACGTTTCCAAACACCCCCTCTTGAATGTGACAAGGTTATTAAGTCCCCTTCCAAAAATCTACTGGAGAGGCTCCAGCATTGCCCTCAGTGTGTGCAGCTGGGAATGCTGCCAGTGGGTGAAACCGCCCTCGGGGCCACATTGTGAAGCCCATCAAAGCCCTTGATCATGGATTTCCTCAGGAGTCTCCATCACCCGCAGACAGAAGCAGTGCAATGTAAGGAGGGGCACAGAGGGCAAAAATAAGCAGAGAAAAAGTGTCAGATATGACTCAGCTGAGGGTCTTCAGGATTTTGGCTGGCTCTTACTTGGAGCTGGCTCAACGCCTTTCTCCACCTTGTCCTGGTCCCTGCCAAAGCTTTGTTTTCTCATACCAGAAATACAAAATGAAGAGAGAAGCTCTAGAGGACTGAGGCACTCGCACAGACCACAGATGAGCTGCTTCGTAAATCTTTGTGTGGTCAGATGTTTGAAGCTGGAGGAAGGAATTGAAGGATGGTTTATTCCATCCTTATTCAGCTGGTCTCAAAACAACTTTCTTTGCAGCCATAAGGCCTCATTGCCTCCTCCTTTCTGTCCTTGGGATACTGAGGAGCCAGATCTAGGGCAAAATGAGAAATATGCCTTCTCCTGACATCTCCTCAACCAGACACCAACCAAACCATCTCAACACTTCAAGGTTTTATCTTCACACTTTTTCAGGTGTTGTTCTGTTGGGAAATTCATGGTGTACCTGGGAGGCCCGAGGTGAGGTTTCGATGTGCCAGGCTCTCCACACACACACGAGAAATGATGACTTTGGTCTGAGCAACTCCCAGCCTGTGGTTACAGAGCCAAGACTTCCAGCGACACGATGGGTAAGGCTCAGTCCCGCAGGCACTGAGCTCATCAGACAAACCACCAGCCTCCCTTCCCTCTCCGCTACAAAACTTAATATTTTCTTGCCTTCAGGTGAGAATATAACATCTCGAGTACACAGTTCCCGTCAGAGTCAGGCGTGATGCGGCTGCAGCCCTAGGCTGTTACTCTGGGAATGGCGTTCATGACTCAGCCACAACTTCTGGTGTGAAGCTGGACAAGTCTAAAAACCCTCATGTCTCAGTCTGCCACCTGCAAAACCAGGACAGTTAAGGACTGGTTTTCTCCAAGTCTTTGCTATTCTTCTATATTAAAAATTGTAAACTGCCGTGGCCAGAGATGTCAGACAGTCAGACTCCCTCTAGGCTTTTCCTTAATGCAAATAAATACTTCCATTATGGCTATGGTAATCAAAAGCTCAATAGTGCTGACACAACATCAATAACAGTGCCTTAAGTGAATGAATGTTACAATTTGGGATCTTTGAACAGTCATTCCTTATACCAAAGCTCTCAGATTTAACGTGCCGCTATAAAAAGCCTCAGTTAGGACCCTCAGCAACTTGTAAACTGGCTGATAGTACCCGGCAGCCATCAGTGACATGTTGAATTACCTGGGTTGCCATGTGTTTGGGAATGGCAGATATACCTGGCAGTTCTCCTTTGAGAGGTAAAAGAAAAATGTCAAAACACCCCATTTGGTCCCGTCTAGCTCTGTTATTAGAAATGCAAAGAAAGTAACCAGATGCATGCAGGTAGCACCAGGATGATTTATATTATACTCCTACAATTATTATTAGAGCTGAAAGGATCCTTAAGCACAGCAAGACCATTATAGAATAAAATATGAAAGTAAATTGCGGAGGAAGGCAAAATAATTGAAGTAATAAGTGAAAACACATAATGCACAAGAAAATACTTGTAATCCAACAATGACTTTCAGTGCTGTAAAACTGGAAGGCTTCCATAGGAAGAAAACCAAGGAGCACCCATTTAGGAGAGCCTCCATAATGCCCAAGTGTTTCCATGAACTTTAAAGCAGGCAGCAGAAAGCAGTTCTGCCTGCACAGCTGATTTGGGGGAGAGCTGGGAGGGAAATGCTGAGACTGGGGTATCGTAGGGGAGGAGACATCATCTCTGGGCCTCTGCTGGAGACAGGAGCATGGGCTACGTGGGATCGGCTCTGGGCTGACTCGCTCAGCCTCAGGGCAGAGCCAGGAGCGATGCAAACCTGCCCCTCCAACCTCTCCCAAATTCAGGGTGTCCACTGGGGTCCCAGTTACAGCAGGGGCAGCTGCCTGGGGAGTCTTTATTTCAAACACTGCGATGAAAATATCTACACGTGTCTTACCTCTGTTTTCTGCACTTTGATGCTCTCCAAGCTTGCTGGGCTCCTGCTCAGTCCAGGGACCACAGTGATTTTCCCCACCTCATGTCCAGATTTTGCTTATTAACCAGCATGGTTGGGGCTTGAAGAAAGCTCTCCCCTTAAGCCTCCTGAAGCAGCAGCTCCACCTGGGTCATCAAAAGTATATCCCTGTGGCCTGAGAAGATGCTGCAAGCCAGCTGCAGGCTTGGCAACGCCAACACCCGCACACTCACAGAGGAAAGGTCACCACAGCATCTTACCTTGCTCCAGCTTTTCATTCCACCTGAAGCGCAGCAGATCCAAGGTTGCAACACGCTCAACACAAGGTCCCAATGGCTCAGGAAAGGAGAAACACTCACAGCAGAGATGAAAGGCTGAAGAGCTGGGACTTGTCATGCCTGCAGCACAAAGTTTGCGGTGGTTATAGACACAATGAGTCCATAGAGCAAGATGCTAAAAAGGAGCATAAATGAAGTATTGGCCAAGAGCTGTGGGAGTCCCGGGTGGAGAAAGACACAATTTTCTCTTCACAGTGAAGGTGTCTCTGAAGAATTACTGCCATTCCCACTAATCTCTTTACTAGTAATGGGACAAGAGCACCTCGTGGTACTTTAAGGATCATGCAGAGCAATTTCTCGTTCTCCTGCAGGATTTGTTCTTCTCCTCCTGTTTCCAAGCAGCAGCAATCACAGCGGTCTGTGTGTCAGGGTTGTGCTAGCAGGTTTTACAACTGCCACAAGAAGTCAGAAATGGATGCAGATGTTGGACACCATTTCCCGAGGGCACTAATGACTTAGCTGTCAGCAGTGTTGGCAGAGGATAATGAGCTACCATGCAAAGAGCACCTGCAAGGAGGTGGGAGGCCATTTATGGTTGGGGTTTGTTCTTCCCAGCTTATTTACACCCCTTTACATGGGGCTGGAAGGGTTTGGTTCTGTTTTAAGCTGTATTTCTCACAGCAGCCCTCCAACTCTCACCTACTTGTGAGGATCAGCAGGATGCTGTGGGATGGGGGAAGGAGGTGGTCTTGCTTCTTCCTGGGGTTCAGGTGGCTCCCCTGGACTTCATGAAGAGCAGGTGCAGCAATCCCACTTGGTTATACCTGGAAAAGGCAAGCTGCATTTTAATCACAGCTTTTGCAAAGCAGGCTTAAGACTGCTGGGTTCACAGCAAAACAAGTTGTCCTCCTAGTTGAGTTCAAGCATGATGAACCTCCTTCAAGGCAGGAAAGACTCACATTTTCTCTTGCTTTTGCATAAATGTTATTTCGGATGCGTATAGGAGGACTATGTTTGGTAGGAGATGAAGTTAACACCAAACAGTCCCTAAACCCTTGTCTGAGTTCAGAAATACAGCCTCGTGTGGTGCCGTGGAGGCCCAGCTGTCCAGTGCAAGATGTTTACAGCAGCTTCTTTGCTGGGAAGAAAGTTCCTCTCTTCACTACCATGTACCAGCAAGACTTTTTTTTTTTTTTTTTTTAAATCTTAGACTGTATCAGAATTTTTTTTTCTTCCCTCGTTTTGTTGGTTGGATTTCAGAGAACTTGTCAGTGTGAGGTTATCAGCAAAACTTTTCTAAGCTTATTGATATGATGCTGAGGGACAGGTCAGCATGAGGTTATCCGTTCAGCCCTTCCACGTTGGCTGGTCTAACGGGGCAAGGCAGAGGACTCCACAACACCAGTTTCTGGACCTCGGGACCTCTAGTAGACCTTTGGTCGTTGGCTCAGTCACTGCTGCTGTCTGCACGTTTAACACAGGCTTGGGCGGGTTATGGGCTCAGCTGCATTAGTTTCCCAGAAGGGCAGGTCATTTCTGAAACAGCTGGATTTCCCAGGAGCTGCAGGCAATCTCTGCACACAAGGACCAGGGCTGCTCTGTGAAGGGCTATAGGCATTTTGCCTCTTGGTATGGTGCAGATGGCAGCAGGCACGTATGGGCAGGATTAATGGAGAACTCATTTCCCAGCCAGGCACCAATAAAAGCCTCAGTATTTCAAATAACATCCACCAACCTCTGATGGTAAGCTCACATGGAGATGTTCAATGTGCTGTATGTGCCCATGTGCTTTTGAAAATCTGACCTTTCTGGGTTTAATGGGTTTTTCACAAAGAAATGAAGCAGAGGACAAAGGGAGAGCCGTCAGAAAATAGTTTTGTTTCAAGCAAAGATACAGAAAAATGTGAACTTTCCAAAGCTGCTGGCATTTGCCAAATTACAGTGGGAAGAATGAAGTGCAGGGTCTAAGCCTGATTCCTTCCACCAGCATTACAATTACAGGCAAATCACTCCTGTTTTCTCACCATTCTCTTTCTGTAGCTGTAATTTTTTTATTGCTGGTATTTTCCTGTGACTTTAACTGGAGCGCTACTTCGCCAGCTAACACGCAGCTTCCAAACCTCTCTGCAAAAACGTTGGGCTTTGAGACTGCTGTGAAATCCATGTCAGAGGAGTGAAGAGCGTTATCACTCGGGGCTTTGCATTTTCAATCAAGGAGCAGAGCTCGTACTGAAGGGGAAGCTCTGGCCAAGCCACGAGTGCAGCTTGCCCACCTTTGGGGCCTGGGTTGTAGAGGTGAGTTTAATTTTACTGTTGTTAATTTCTGCAGAACATGCTGTACCTGCTGCTCTGGAACGGTGGAGCTGGTACCTCACACCCAGCAAAAGCACCAGAACTCACCCGTTTTGCAAAGGCTACAAG
The DNA here is from genome assembly GCA_013400755.1 of Pelecanoides urinatrix. Lineage (NCBI taxonomy): Eukaryota > Metazoa > Chordata > Aves > Procellariiformes > Procellariidae > Pelecanoides > Pelecanoides urinatrix. Next base: position 61,531 of record VZTQ01004857.1, read on the forward strand.
AGCAAACCATGCCCACCCGGTGCTCCCGGACTGCTCAATGCACTCAGCCAGCAAAATAAAGGCAATGACGTGCTGTGCCTCCATCCTTTCCTAGAGAAAAAGGCTGCTGAGAAACTACTCAATAATTAATGCAGTCTCTTAACTCCACTTAACTTGTATCGTTAATATTTACAGCCAAGACAAGACAGATCGGGGAGCAGAGCCATGCAGAGACCAGACAACCCGGGCTGGGGAAGCTTTCCTGGCACCAGGCTGGGACGCACAAACTGGGATGCACAAACTGGGATGCACAAACCGGGATGCACAAACTGGGATGCACAAACCGAGAGAGGAGCGCTCGGCGAACGCAGCCCGCGGTCAGCCCACCACCAACCGCAGAGCCGGGGGTAAAGGTCCTGGAGGGAGCAAGACCCGTGGGTCCAGGAGGCCGTGCCCCAGAGCACATCTCCCAGGTCGGGGGGCCCGTTGTGCACCATCCACTGGCAAAGGGGTTCAGTATCGGAGGGGTTTGGAAAGGCTGAACAGGGTGGTCAGGAAGGGGGAGGAAAGCGGACACGTTGCAGCTGTTAGTGCAGCTACACAGCTCACACATGGTCGTTGGAAACAAAGATCTTTCTCCCAAAGCCTGGTTTTAGTGTTAAAGTTTTAACATCAGCAGAATAAATCAATGGCCATCAGACTACTGGAGAATGCTAAGGTCAGATGAATTAATCCAGTCCAAAGGTTTTAAAATTTCCTAGCAATGCTTTTTTGGATCTGTTCCCTCGGCTGTAGCACACCAGGGACGCGACTCCCCGTGCAGACCAGGGGGATGCAGCCACGCGCTCCCCAGTATCTCGCAGGCAGAGGCGGGGGGTGTCAGGGAAAACACCCACCCTCCAAGCCCGGCGTGACTGCGGACAATACAGCAGGAGCAGCTGTAACCCTTTGGAGACGGGCGATATCAGTATGTAAAGTGTGTGAAACATCTGATAACCTGGAGCCGCAGCAACGCAGAGGTTTGTGATGACAGAGTAGCTCCTGCACTGTGGTAAGGGATGCAATGGAGAGCCTGTAGCTACATCTACTTGCAACGCACACCAGATTTACAGCCTCATCTCCAGATACCCCTCGAAGGAGATGAGCTGTGTGCCCTATGGAAGGGGAGCCACTGCCCCTCCCTCTTCTCCTCGGCCACCATCTCCTTCCCTGGCACCAAGACCCCAATTAACACAGCCACAGCCCAAGCTATTATCCCACCTTCCCTCCAGCTCAGCTTTTTATTAGACCAGATACCCCCACAACCCATCAATCCAGAGCAAAACCAGCCATGTGCCACACCAGCTGCACCGTTTGCTCTTGCAGGGGACCAGCACACGGTCACCCCCAGCCCCTGCTCCCCTCTTCTATCTTATTTTCAGATGTGCACCTCTGGCTCCCCGAGACGCCGGCTCACTGCTCTACCTTGCAAACCTCTTGTGCTGGTGTCTGTGCCCAGAGGCGTCCGTCTGCGTCCTCCTTGTGCATGGTCTTTAAGGAGAGGTGACTTTGGGAGCCCTTCCCTGAAACCCTCCTTCTGCACTCTGCACACACGCACACACATATATATATGCACGCACACATATATATTTAGATCATTAACTACAGATGAGATTAAGCATTTTCAATTTAGCAAATTTCAAGAGCCTCAGGGCTCCTGGTTCTCTTCATTTTCCCTCTCCCCTCCCACCCTCACAGCCCAAATACCATTTAAAGGAGGTCTGAGCATTGCTGGCCCAGCTGGGGGGACCTGGCACGTGCGGGGTGCCGGGGACCCCCAAGGAGGGCTCGTCAGAGCTGTTGCTCACTCTGGTATATGCAAAACAGCTGCAAATAACATCATTCAGCCCGGCTTACTGAACCCTCGTACCACCCACCCTCCAAGATGTTCCCTGAGGCTCGCTTGAATTTTTGCCACAAGGCTTTTAGTTTAGTTTTGTCGATTTATTTATTTTTTTCTTGCAGACACGAAACATGTCCTGATAAATGACATCCCTGCTTTTATGGCTCTTCCCCTTGTCTCTCTCATATTTTCCCCATTCACGCAACTCTTTCTTTCCCCTCCCCGCTGTCCCTAGGCTTTTTATCTTATGCATCATTCATCCCAGCTTACTGTCTTCTTTTAACACAGGCTTCTGGGAGATGCATATCTCCTTGAATTCCTTTTTCTCCTTCTGCACTGCCCTGATTTGCACTTTCCCATCTCTACAGCTGCCTGCACTCTTGCTGGCAACACTACATCCACGGGAGAGCAGAGGGAAGGAGAGCAACCTCAATGCACCTTTCGCCAAACCTTGGAAAATATCCGTGTGGTTTTAATGACCAGAGCCTGGTCCTGGGATATCCAGAGGGATAAGCTGCTGCTTAGCGGCGTCCACCGGCATTAACGCATGGGCAACAGGAGGGGACAGGGCAACATAATGGTGTTAAGCCTAGTAAAACGCAAGGCTAAATCAGCAGGAGAGCTGCCAGGCACGTTTCACCAGGCTTCGGGTATGCCGCGATGCTGAGGGAGGATGCTGTGGTGCTTCACAGCAGTGCTGGTGAGGACACCGTGTCTCCACCACCAATGTGCTGCAACTCCATAGTTGGTTTCTCCCCGAGCAGCATCTTTGGGAACAGCCGCCACAGATGCCATCCCTGAACCTGCCAGCTGGATTTTTAACTGTGGTCCAAACACCCGCAGGCCGTCGCAGCGTCCTTGGTGGGCCCACCACAGCCATGTCCATCACAGCAGGTGCTAGCGTTTCCATCCTGGATATTTCTATTGCATTTCTCTGCTGTTTACCAGTCCTCAGCAGGGGACCAGCCAACGTGTGGGCACAGCTCCGGGATAGCTAGGTCCCTCCTCTCCTCTCGCCCTTTCCCTGTGCTCCCATCCAAAACCACAGCGCAGATTTGCCAGAAAACCCGAGTCCTCCTTTGGTGGCATCTGCCACACTTGCCATATTACAGCTGACAGCTCAACACACCTGAAAGCTCCCTCAAATTCCCCAAATGTTCTTTCTTCTGAAGAAAAATTAGTCTTAGGTAACATGAACTGAAAGACAAAAGCAGGCATGGAAGTAAAAGCTTGGGAAGGGCTTTCCAGTCTTTTTGTGAAGGCTCTCAGCTTTCTACAAGCTGCAGAAGCCTGTAAATGTCCTGTCTCTTGTTTCTGACACTAGTTAAAAGGAGAAATTACCATCTATACCGAGGGCTGTTAGGAGAGCTCACGGCTGGGGATTTGGCCTCTTGCTGGCGAGAAAGAAGACGACAGAGCCATCTCCATCTCCTTTCATCAGGTACTGGCCCCGGTGACCACACCGGGTGTTACTCTCCAAAGTGCTCATGCCTGCCAAGCGCGTGGGACTAGCACATGGCCCGCACTTCTCTGTCGGGCCATAAATGCACATAAAACTTTAGAGGCAGAGCACGGCAAACTATTGCTGAGGAGACATAACAGCTTTTGAGATGCTTTTTGCCTGTACTGAATGAATTAATGCAGCAGGTCCCTCCTTCCAGCAGCTCCTCTGCTTACCAGTAGCTCAGAAACCTTATCCAAGCAACTCCATAGCTCCCGTGCTTTGTAGAGCTGACAAATACACATATAGGCATGTATACGTAAGTGTGGCTTTCAACCTTGCTTTAGGGTAAGATGTTTAGGGCCACTGTTGACCTGCCCCAGCACCGTGGCTGTGGGTGCTGTGGAGCAGAAGCAGAGCTGATTCAGGGAAAACCATCAGTGAAATCGTTGCTGGACGTGGGGCAGCTTAATGCCAAACCACCACTGGAGACCTTCTGGGAGTGATGGACCTTCCCCAGGGTGGGGAGGGACACAGGTGAGATGCCTCTGGAGGCAAGTTTGGCCATATCCAATTGCAATTCCCATGGTCTTAGTGGATCAGAAATGCTTGGGCACATGCTGAGGCAATGCTGTTGGGCTCCACCTAAGGCTCGGCATCCCACCGAAGGAGCGGGGACCCATCCAGCAGTTTCAAAGCACATCTCTGGAGTAAAGCACAGCCATAATGAAGGACACCGGGATTGCTCCAAGGTTCTGGCCGAGGACTGATCCCACCTGGAGCTCACTTCTTCATCCAGGCATGGGGTAGACAACCGAGCAGGACCCTGGGCAGGTGATCAGCTCATGGTTCCCTTACTCAGCGTTTCCGAACTGCAGTTCACTTCTTAGAGGATTTCAGATTAAGCTCTTTAAGTAACAAAGCAAGATTTCTCTTTTAAACCTCTGTTTAATCACATAATCCTGAGGGAAGACCTCTCCTCCCCTTGGGGAAAGAAAGAGAAGTAGGTTTGCTGAGGGAGATATAATTACTTTACCCCCATATAATTGGATGATATTTGCTGGTTAAATATAGAAATCCTTGGGGAAAGTTTGATTTTTTTATAACAATTTGAAGATCTTTAAGAAAAAAAGCAGATATCCCTCCAAAAAGCCAAAAAAAACCCAAAACAAAACCCCAGGAAGAGCCAACCAAGAGACTGGGGAAAAAAATGGGTCTTCTGGTGGCTTTGTGGTGCAAGAAGCAGAGTGTGTTTTGCCTTCGCTGCAGGAGGATGCAGGAAGGATTCATGATGACTCCCATTATGGTCCAATGTGGCAAGGAGCTAAACCACCCCCAAAATCTGTCTGGCTGTGGTGGGAACTGGAGGGGCTCAGTACCAGGGAGGATCTCATTTTGGATGACCCATGGCAAAGCTCAGCTCTTAGATGAAAAAGATCAGGTACCTCCAGAGCTCTCCAGCCCAACCTGCTCAAACACGGTCAGCTATGGGGTCACACCAGGTTGCTCAGGGCTTTATCCAGGTGGGTCTTAAAACCCTCCAAGGATGGAGGCAGCACTGGTGCACAGAGCCAGGGCTTCACCTCCACCCGAACACGGGAGGCTGCAACGCTCCCGTCTCCACGTTTGCTCACGCCGGGGCTGCTGGGGGGTGGAGAAGCTGCAACTACGCTGTGCGTGCGTGCAAAGCCTGGTGCCCCAGGAGGCTTTGGTCACCAGGGCCTCCAGGGAACAGAGAAACACAGAGAATTACCATAAAGCCCACCCAGCACAGCCGTGTGAGGAAGCGTGTTTCACTGATGGCAAAGAAGTTCTCTGAAGACCTTAGATGGAAGATATGAAACATTAAAAACCCTCTCATTATGTGATCAAAGCAACAGTGAAGCAAATCTGGAAAGAGTCTAGAAAATATTAAATACTATTAATATAAAATATTATTGAATACCTAAACAATATTAACTCTCATTTTCTGTCTCAGACTGTCCTGATTTTTCTATGAATCTTTCTGAGTTTACTCAACACTCCTTATATTTAATGTGATTTCAGCACATATATACAAAGGAAGCAGCTTATGTGAGTTTAAAATCTGTTTCATATGTGGAGCAGTTCACTGCTGCCAGTGTTCCTGCAGAACTGATCCTTCATCCATCAGTTAAATTTAGGATCGCAGTCTACAAAGTTGTTAAGATAGTGAGAAAAACACTTACACCTCTGGTAGCTGCTTTTTATAGGACTCGGAGACCACAAATGGTGAATACAAATAGCAATATTTGCACATGTTACTGTTGGGGATTTAATGACAATGAATACGTTGGGCCATTACACATCCCACCGGAGAAAGGAGCGCAGGGATGCGTTTCGGTCACGAACCCACACTGCAGCATCACACCAGTGCATCACCTGGAACAAGGACAGACGAGCGTCAGGACCACTTTGTAAGTGCTCTGTGGAGGAAGCCAGCTGCAAGGAAATCCCAGAAGATTTCCCCAAAGCCACCGAGCCTCAGAGCTGCCTCCTCTGCGGCCGCGATGGCAGCAGCCCTTGCGCAGGAGATCCCTGCAAAGCCCCTTCCCTCCTCTTGCTGCAAACCCAGTGGCAGCGATGGCCAGCAAGGAGGCGTTAGGGACAGCCGTGCTGGGCTGCGGGAGACCAGGATGGGGTATGAGCGGTGACCGGTGACCGGCACCTTTCCCAGGTGGTCCTCCATGGTGGTGGTCCCCAGAGCATCACCTCCCCAGCACTCCCAGGGCTCCCAGTCCCCTCTGCAGGCATCTGCATCTCTTGCAGAGACAAGACGTCCAAGACTCAAGGGATCGAGCGCGATTTGGTGCCAGGTTTGGGTTAACAGTCTTGCCACGCAGCGATGGCTCAGCTCCCGGGTAACCCAGGACCCTCCGCTCCTCTTCCAGCGGCGGAGGCGGCTGCAGCCGCTGCACCAGCAACATCCCACCCGCGGCCTCAACCAGCCCCGTAAGGAAAACCTGCACAGCACCATTTACAGCAGACATCACACAGGACCTTTGAAGGGATCAGAGCTTCGCAAGGATTGTTCAAAAGGGCCTGGATGTTCCCTGTGTTTTCCGTTTAATCTGGGGAGGAGGAGAGAGAAAACAGGGAGGAGAAGAAACCAAGAAATATCTGCTGCACGGGCGAGCACGGGCCACTGGGGTGAGGCACCAGCCTCAGTCCCTCAGGGGTCTGGTGAGCAAATGCTTCCCATCCCCCTGCAACAAAACCGATACCCAAATTAACCGCCCACATCAGCTGCGATCGGGGAAACCCCTGCCCCATCACTCCTCGCTCTCTGCCATGGTCACCTTGGTACGTGCTGACAAAGCCTCTTCCAAAGGCAGCTCAGCACATCACAGGCTCGGATCAGGTGCCCAGGAAAGGCTGCCAACAAGGACAGAAAATCTACTGACCCTTCCTCACTCCAAAGAGCCTGACTATAAAAATAACGTGAAAACCTGGTTTAAAAAAAAATACCCGAGACCACTTCAGAAAGACACAGCTGGCTGTACAGAGCTCATTTATTTTTTTACAGAAGCTTTACAGGATTACAGTTACAAACAATCATCAGTTTGATGCACTTGGTTATTAGAATATTAGCAGGAAACACATACGTGAGACAGGCTGGCCAGAATGAAGTTAGGAAAGAAACACTCACCTACGAATTATTGTCTGAAACTCAACCTTTCAATATAAACATCGGCAGTTTTACCTTATTTTTTTTCCACTGAACGCATTGCCAGTGCCAGACCCAGAATTTGGGCCGGGTTTTGGAAAAACAGGCAGCTTGGCATGCCTGGGCTGGTCTGAGGTCCGAGGGGTCCTTAAAGCCCCCCCGTGCTGGCGGCACGGCGGGTTGGACGTGCAAGTGCAGGCAGGGAGCCCCGGCCTGAGAGCCCGGCTGCGGCTCGCGGTGGGGGGATGGCGGCAGCGAGGAGCCCCTGCTGCCGCGGGGAAGGTCGAGGCATCGCTGGGGGTTCTCAGCATCCTTGGGGCAATCACTCGCAGCCGGGAAAGGAACACCCAGAGCCCGACCTTGCAATTGCTTTTCTGCAGCAGAGGAGAGGAGGACGAGCTGCGGAGTGCGAGCACCCAGATGGGGCAGAGGGAGGACCAGCAGGATGAGATGAAGCCATGCCAGAGGTGGGAGGGATAAACGAGAGCTTAAATACAGTAATATACATATTTTGAAATAGAGTCATATATATACGTATTTTGCCTTTTCTGGGAAGTCAGAGCATGTTTCTGGCAGCTCCTGACCAACCCACCCTGGAGAGCCGAGGTCATCCAGCCCCCTGCAACGCATCTCCCATGGTGCCAGGCTTTAGTGGAGGGAAACAAAGGATTTGGGGAAGAGGAGATGCGGGATCAGTAACACAGTGTTCCTCGCAGCCCACGGGGTTCCTGGCAGCACCGCAGCCCCTGGGGAACTGGTCCATGCCAGGGCTCCCAGTGGGATGATCTTTCAGCCTTTGAGAGGCCAGAGCAGATGTCAAAAGGATCCCTTTTTTTTCTTTGCTCTTGAAATTGTAAGATTAATTTTGCTAATGCTGTAAAGCACCCAGCAAGAAGCTGGGAGGGAGCATAGCCGGGCCAGCTAACCCCACTGGCCAATGGGGTACTCCATACTATATGATGTCATGCTCAGCATATAAAGCTGGGGAAGAAGGAAGGGGGGGACGTTCGGAGTGATGGCGTTTGTCTCCCCAAGTCCCCACTACGCGGGATGGAGCCCTGCTGTCCTGGGGATGGCTGAACTCCTGCCGATGGGAAGGAGTGAGTGAATTCCTTGTTTTGCTTTGCTTGTGCGCAGCTTTTGCTTTACCTGTTAAACTGTCTATCTCAACCCAAGAGTTTTCTCACTTTCATCCTTCCAATTCTCTCCCCCATCCCATTGTGGGGGGAGTGAGCGAGCGGCTGGGTGGGGCTTGGTTGGGTTAAACCACAACAGGGTGCAGGTGGAGATGGACGCACCTGCAGTGCAGGTGGAGACGGATGCTCGCGGCTGCTCTGCAGAAGCACCCTCAAGGAGCCGTGGTGGGCTGCTGGGGAAGCACCTTGAAACCACAGATAAACACATCTCCTTCCCATAGGTTTGATATTACCAGCCGCCATAGGAGTGTGTATCCCTGGAGTTTGGGCTAAGCATGGGTCTTCCATACCCAGCAAGCACCGTGGGAGCACCAAACATGATGCTTCCAGCCACCACGCTTGCTGTGAGTCTTCCCAAAATCTTTAGGAAAATATAAAAAAGGAAAAACGTGTAAAGAAGGGAATAACCTGTTCTTAAGCCACAGCATGCAGCAGAGCGCTGGCAAGCCCCGCTCGCCTGAGGAGGTCCCGCCTGCAGCGGTGCCGTCAAAGCCAGCCATCCCAGCAGGGAGGACTATGGGACCCAACTCCCATTTACGGTTTCTGCATTTTCCCTTTTAAAGTAACAGAGCAGTAAAAGAGCAGATCTCGCTCTTTCTCCATACGCCCAGGACGAGCACAGCATCACGGCACAGACAGCCCACGGCAAAGCCAGGGCAGGGAGGTGTGCTCCATCCCTGCTGAGACCCCAGCCAGATGTTATCCCTCATTCTGTTAAGAGAAACTTGCTGCTTTCTTATGGGGTTGTCGAAAAACCACATTATGTCCACTCCTTGTCTTTAAGCTCACATTAACCCAGCTGGGGCTGGTAGGATCTGTCCCATCCTCTTCCCAAAGGCAGGGACAGACCCAAAGGGAGTGAAGGGGAGAAATGTGTCCCCATCCACTCTCTAGCCATAACCCCCTTTGCAGAGATCTCCAGGACCAGAGGAAACCCAGGGACAAGGTCATCCCCCATCCCCGAGGAGGGCTTTTCCCCAAGCGTGGTCCCTCTTTGCAAGGTGAGTCCCAAAACCGCCGCAGACTTAATCATGGAGGAGCCACCTCCATGAGATGAACAAGTTGGTTTAGTTACAGGGAATGTGAGCAACCAGCTTTGTCCCTGACATTTTAAAAGTAGCCACAAATGCGTTCAAAGAAAGGTGGCGATTACCCCGGCACACTCCTCCGAGTGATGCCTGGTGCCTGCAGCAAAGGGAGCGACAGCGTTGATTTTAGCTCCGTGTCTTCACACCGGGCGTTACACGCCGAGGCCGCACTGCTCCTTGGGTGCTCTCTGCTCCAGCGGTATTTGCTATGGCCAGGAGACGTTCATCATCGCTTCCTCAAACCAGGAGGCATGATTTGGTACTTCATTTTGAGTAGCTTTGATGCCATTTTCCCAACCCATGAGTTTTTTCATCTTATTTTCTCCCTGTTTTGCTGAGTAGGGAGGGTAAGCAAGCAGCTGGGTGGGCACCTGGCAGCCATCCAAGGTCAACCCACCACACACATCCATGCACGTTTGCTCCTTTTCCAAGTGGGCATTCGCAGACCTTCTAGAAACACTGTGCTCCCAAGGACAGCGGGCAGCTCGGCACTGGAGACGGCTCCCGCAGGTCGGGGGCTTTTGTGCCCCCATGTCCCCAAGGGCTCCGCTTGGCCACTGCCTGGGGCCATGCACGTAGCTGCCTGCCACCACCCTGAGACGTCACAAGTGTGCCGGGCCTTGGAGACCTCACCGGGAATGGAGATCACCGGCTCCATCCCCCATCTCTCCAAGTGAGGCTCGAGACAAAAAAGCTGGATAACAACTTCAATTTCTGTGGCCTTGCTTTCTCACTGCTGTTTCCCCACAGTGTTTAGCAGCTTTCGTAGCTTATTTGTTTAAAGAAACCAAAAGGCTTTGTTCTGAGCAGACGTTGGGAGACCAGCGGCGCAGGTATTTCGGCGCTACCCGCATAAGCCAAGCAGAGCTCAGAGCAGCTTTTCTTGTAATGCTGTAAGCCTGCTGCCAAAGAACAATATTTTATTATTAGCGTGCTAATGCCACGACCCAGCGTTTCACAGCCACAGCTTCTGCCTGCAGCCCTCACCGCTGGTTTTCCTTCCAAATTAATCTGGAGAGTAGATTTCCATAATATGTGGACAATATATGGTATCATTCACGGGGTGGTCTGCTGGAGGAGACTGGAGCACGCTAGAAATCCCTCCGGGAACATCACATTGTGCCGAAATAATATGCCACACAGCATCAATCCCATGCAAAGGTTCTGAGGTAGATTTTTATTTACTAGGTCCCTGACAAGGACCACGCAGCCTCAGTGCAACAAAAGCCACCGTCACCACACGCTGGAGAGGACAACTCTGTTATAACCCGTATCACCCCGACGCTGCAAGCACAGCCCACGTCGGCGGATGCCCCACCAGCGCCTGAGAAGGTTTGACCATGGCCAGGGGGAAAAACAGACCCTGGCCTGCAGCGGGGCACGGGCAGAGAGGGCTGGATGTTAATCAGAAGTAGAAGGGTTAAGGGTAGGGTTAAGGCTTGACATGTCCAGCCTGCACCCGGGCAAGAAGCAAAAAAAAAGACAGAAGTCCAAGTTAAACCCTCAGGCTCAAAAAAAAAAATATGTCTTCACTTCTCTGGCTTGCAACCACGGAGAAATCAGAGCTGGTGCCAAATGCTGGGAAGAGCCATCCCCAGTCCGAGGGGCTGGAGCGAGGACGGGAGCCCCCGGCTCCCCGAAACCCAACGGGCACCTTGATGTGCCGTCAATGCCCATCCCCCGAGGGGAAGGGGAGAGCAGAATCTGAAGCCAAAGACTTATCCCAAAGTGGCAAATAGAAACTGTAGGCCACAACTAATTCTCTTTGTTATTATTATTTTAATATGTATTGGTTTATTATTTATTGATTTATTGTATTATTGTTGTTAATTAGCCTATTTTCACATGAAAAAAAGGACTTGCAGGATCTCCTTAAATGATACATAACCTGTAGTTTTTCTTTTAAAAAACGTCAGGGAGAGTTATTTCATTTTAATTTGTGGCAGCCTTAATGCCATGTGTAAATTATACCCTCACTCACGACTTTGCCATGGCAGCGGGCGCTGCAGCCGCCTCGCAGGGGAGCGGAGGTGCCCGAGCCGCAGCGGGGGCACGGCGTGATGGGGGCATCGCCTGCCGACGGAGCCGGACCCCCAGCTCAGGATGGAATGCTTCTTCCGATGTGGCTTGCTTCAAACCACGTCGATTAGCAAATATTGCCCTTAAATCAGTTTTTTTATTTGAATCACGTTGTTCGTAAGCATGGTTTGAGGGGTGGAATAAACACAGGATTACTGGGGGCATCTTCTCCTGTGCTACGCATATGTATGTCTCAATGAAATGAAGTGCTGGTGGGTCTGGCTTTGTATTTCTGGGCTGGATTCCTATGGATCTTGCATTTCATTGAAAATAAACACCAAACGAACATATTTCTGAAAACCCTAAAGCTGCTCCCCCCAGGAAAGGATGGGTGCGTGGGACACAGCAGCCGTGGCAGAGTGGGGAGATGGGGAAAGAGCAATGTTTTACTACCATCTTCTTGCTGGGCAGCTGCCCCAGGAGGGTTTCTAGCAGGACCACAGGACCTGACCTGAAAAAAAAGCTGAAATTTCTCCACTTACGAGTCCTGCAACCTCCTGGACCGGGACCCCCAGTCCCTCCTGCACTGCCAAAACATCGGGGCCAAATACAGCCAGAGAGGGAAATAACAGCTATGGGGAGGGAATGAGAAAAACTCAGATTAAGTAAAGATTTAGAAGCAAGTGGATGTGTTTTATATCACATAAAGCAGGGAAGGCAAGAACCTGTGACCGAGCACAGGGTGCAGGCAGCCGTACAGGCAGCGCGGCTGCCTGCGATGCCGGTGGCTCCGTGCAAACCTCCCTGCGGGCTCTCCATCCCCCAGCACTGCCGGCTTTTTGGTTTTTGGAGAAAAAAGTGGAAATATCGATGCTGAGGCTGGGGAAGCAAGGCAGGACTGCCTCTCTGCCAGCCCCACCAAGGGTGTGAGATGCTGTAGGTGACACATCAGCTGCCTAAAGGCATCATTCCCCCCTTATAGACCCCTTACAGGGCTCCACGGCTGGGACGTAGCAACACCACAAGGTGCCACAAGCCCATTGAGCTGCAAAACTTCACAGCCAGGTCCCGTCTTCGTGATTCTGGGGGAAAACAACCTGCCAGCGGGGTGTCCCCTGCCATTCTCCCCCAGCCCCAGCCGGAGGAGAAATTACCAGTTGCCGACAGCTCAGCAGCTCAGGGGCCTGCAGATAATTTGACAAGAGGCTTCACATTTCTTGGGGCACGCCCCGGCAAGTGGCTGCGGCATTTAACAGCTAATTATTCACATCTTTGATGCTTTCTCTCTGTTTTCCAAATGACATGCAGTTAGCGCTAAGATGATTTAAACAGCTGATCTAATCTGAGCCCCTGGCAAAGAGGATGAAACTTCGCGAGGCAGCGGCGGTTTAAGCTCCCAGATGGCTGCCCCAGAGGTGAGGATTATGTTATTATTGGCATCCCTAAAAAATCCCGGCCATAGGAAAGGCGTACGGCGATGCGGTGGCAGGATGGAGGTGATGGAGCTGGCCCCGGCGCGGGTGCAGGTGTTTGTAGGAGGCGAATGGACACGTCCCTTGTCCCCCTGGTCACCCGGCTGGGATGGCTGAGGGCTTCCAACCCACCCTGCAAACCAGGGACTAGTCCTCGGCTGGTTTAGGGAGCTGAACTGGCTCATGCTTAGGCAAGCCAGGCTCCATCAGAGCAAAAAAACCGGCACCACGTTTTGGGGGATTTCTCCCATCAGCATTTAATCACAATATTTTTCCAACCAATTGCTGCTCTCCTGAGTTTTTTCAAGGGTTTTTTTTGGCTGGAATGATTTCTTGCAAGCCTTCTCATCAATTTTGATTTATCCTGAAAAGGTTTTTTTGGTTTAGAAAGTTTAATTCCAAAGATGCCACCAGTCACGCTGCAATGGGGCAGCCGGGGCTGTCCCATGGCCTGGCTTCCCGTGGCCACGACGTCCCGGCAGCTCCCGACGGGCTTGAGCTCTCCCTGAATGGGATGGGGAAGCACGTGAAAATATCAAATCATTGAAGCAGAAACTGTCCACGAGGAAAGACCCTTCCCAGCTCATTTTCCAGTTCAAACATCCATTTTTAGGTTGCGAAACGCTTGAAAAGTTTCCTTCTTCATTCAAAAGAACAGTTTGTTTAAAAAAACCCTTTAGTTACGTTGTACCATAAAAGATTTTAAAATACATGAAGGTAGAGAAAAGCGTAGGAGAACATAAAAGAAAAAATCTAATTAAATCTTAATCTGAATTTCATGGAAAACCAGAACTGAGCTTTTTACCATTCATTGGAAAGCTTGGACCCCCAGGCAGCGCGATTCCTCCCGGCTCCTCTCTGACCTGGACCGCTCCGGCACAGCCGGGATGAGGGATCAGCTGCTATAGCTTGTTCCTGCTGTAACAAACCCTCTTGTACTGGAGATCCAGCAATTTTTGGCATCTTCTGTATTGCATCCCCCCAAAATTTCCCAGCGGAAGTGGGGAGCCCTGTGCAGGAATGCCGTCCCCAAGAGCTGCATCTTCACTACCCCGTAGCATCCTTCGGAGGAGCCCACAGCCGCCCTGGATCTGTCATTGGGAATAACCATTTTGGACACTTTTAATACACGTACGGAGCCGTGGCCTTGGCAGCCTAAAGACAGAGAGGCTGGGAGACAGAAAGAGAGAGGATGCCCAGCCCTGGGATGGGGTGTCCCCGGGATGGGATGTCCGTGGGATGGGGTGTCCCCGGGATGGGGTGTCCCTGGGATGGGATGTCCGTGGGATGGGGTGTCCCTGGGATGGGGTGTCCCTGGGATGGGATGTCCCCGGGATGGGGTGTCCCTGGCTTGGGCGCTGCAGCCAGGCGAGCATCCTCCAGGGAGGCCGTATCGAGCAGCATTTCCAAGCCACCGCATCGGATTTTTCGAGGTATCAAAAGGAAAAGGCCAGGTGAGGGACACACACGCCAGGTCCCCCGTGGCTGTGCAAGGCATCCGCCTCTTTGCATCTCCATGGCCCTGCTGCGTCTCCGGCCGCCCTCGGCATCAGCGGCTGCAGGATTTTGGGAGCCCTTCCCTGCCCTCCACCCGGGCCAGCCCAGGCTCTCCCCACCCCTGGTACCCCCCACCCTCTCCCTCCCGTGGCCTCTCTCCACCTCGGGCTTCCCCACTTGCAGAAGATGCTGATAATTAATTTAAACAGCGATTTGCTCTTGGGGGTGGTTATCGCCACCTCTGCCATCTTTCTGCAACCATTTCCCAGCATCTCCTGGCACGGGAGATCATCTCAGCATCACCTTTCTGAGGATTGCTCATGACACGGGGTCACCAGGGCTGCGCAAAGGGCAGAAAGACCTTTTCTTCCTCAGACTTTCCAAGCAATAACAGAGGAAGGCTTTGGGATGAAGCGAGAGGCCGGGATGTGTCTAAGCACCGGGGAGACAAGCCAAGCACGGTGGCCCTGCTCTGGGAAGCTGGAGGACGTGGCCACGTGGGCTTGTGGCCCACACTGGAAGGGGGAGGTGGGCAGCAGGGATGGGGCGGTGGATGGTGACGGCCATAAAACCTCCCCAGCTTCGTGCTCTTGTTGGCTTCAATCGTGCCGCTGCTCCCTGGATTTTGGGAGCGAAGGTTCAGACTGGCTGAGGGAGGCGGGTGATGCCTGGTGCGGGTTCCCTGCCTCCTCCTAAATGTCCCATCACTGCTGGAAATGAGACCCGGGAGCTCCTGCCACCGCCACCCCTGCTGCAGCGAGTGGTCGCTGGTCGGTCTCGCTTGGCCGGGGAGGGGAGGAGACAGAGACGGAGCCGAGGAGGAGAAGGGGAAGGAACTAGTGAGCTCCCACCTCTGGGAAAGCTCAGCTCCAGAAAAGAAAGGGCTTCCTTTGAAATAATTCCCCAGGATTAATTGCCTCCCCTCCATCGCAGCGAGCTGCTAGAGCAGCACGTGTTCTTGCTGCTGGGTCGGGTCCCCTCCCGCGGGGCTCGCAGCCTTTGCCAACTCCTGGCTCCGTTTGCAGTTGGCGAAATGAAAAAGATGCCCTTCCTTCAATTAACTCAGATATCTTCTTCCTTTCCCCTCGAGGCACAATAGCGGCTTTAACATCATAAATGGTTTAGGAGCGGAGCCAGATGAAGACAAAGCTGATGGATGACAATTCTCTGTTTGGGGGATGTTTTCCTGCTGGAGATTTTTTGGAAACAAATATATTTATCCTCATTCACAAATGAAACGCAACCCCCATCGCGGGTGACTCACCCCGTGAGTCAGGGCACGACGGCGGGGAGGGACGCCAGCCTGTGCCGTGGAAGGATGAGCTGGACCGGGCGGAGGAGCCGGGGCAGAGGCCTCCTCAAACGTTCCCTGGCTTTAAGTGGTTGTAAAATAATTTTTGCCCATTTTGCCTTTAGGATGGAATCTCCTGAGCCTCCAGGTTGGCTACAGAAGCAACAGGTCCCTCTTCACTGGAAACGGCGCCCACGAAGCACACCGTGCCCTGGCTTTGGGCAAAAACCCCCAAACCGGAGGGAGGGCAGTTCTTTGGGGGGGTCCTGGGCAGCCCCGGGGGCAGCGAGGAGGACAGAGACCCCCCTGCACCCCAGCAGCACCACAGGCATGTGCTGCTGGAGGGTGGCTCTGGTCGAGATCGAAACCTATGGAAAATGGGTGGCATTACCCAGTTATTAAGTCCAATATATTCAAGCGACAGAGCATCACCATCGCAAGAGCGTGAGCTGATCCTGAAATTGTGACTTTGGAGAGGTTTTCCCGGACTGGGCTCTTTTACCGATCTCTGGCAGAACAGAAAAGACCTCATTTAACTAAAGATCACTTTTTTTCAGAGTGCATCCCCATTAAAGCTTCCCTGTGAAAAAACCGCAACCTCCAGCCCGCACGAGCATCCCGGTGAGTGACGATCTATTTTAAATCTAAAAGAAGCAATTTCAGATGAGGCATGAAATGCTGCTGTTGGAGAGCAGGTAAAAAACCAACCCTCCCAGCGAAGCGAAGCTCCCCGGCCCCAGCACACCCGACGGATCCCTGCGACCGCCTGCAGACGCTGGAGCTACAGCAGCAACCCACGCTGCCGGCCCGGGTCTTCGATTCAGCGTGTCCCCGAAGTAGCTATAGATGGTGATTTGTATTAAGTTGTACAATTGAAAGCTACTTGTGTCAGAGGATCGCTTTCGGACAAGTGCATTGAAAGATTTGCTTTAAGCACAAGGCAATTCAAGTGTAATCGAGGAGCGAATCCTGCCCAAACTGCTCCCAGAGCAGCTTCCAGATGTCAGATGGACCCCAGGAGGGACAAGCGGGCAGGATGCGGCCCTGGTTACCATCCTGCCGGGCATTCGGGGGCTGTGTTTTCCCTCGAGCCGCCGAGCAGGGGAAATGATGATTTTTGTAAGACATCTCAGCTGCCAATCCCCACGGGGACACGGCAGCACTGGCCTCAGTGCCGGTCACCCACCAGTCCCTCGCCACTGTCCGCTCCTCCAAGCTCCAGCGGTGCTGGCCCCAGCGGCCCCATCTCCGGGGCTGCAAACCAGCCACCAGCACCCGCTCAGGACAGACTTGCCCCAGGGCCCTAAGCACGGAGGGGAGGATCGGGAGGAGGATGGAGGGAGCGCGGGGACACAGGGAGGATCGGGAGAAGGATGGAGGGAGCGCGGGGACACAGGGAGGATCAGAAGGATGGAGGGAGCGGGGGGACACAGAGAGGATCGGGAGAAGGATGGAGGGAGTGCGGGGAAGACAAGGGAGGAGGATGGAGGGAGCGCAGGGACACAGGGAGCATCAGGGAGAGGCCTCTTACAGCGCCAAGAAGTTCTTTCAACTGAGCCAAACGGCCCATGGAGAAGCACTGTGTAACGGGGACAGCAGCAATTTGTGTGTCCCAAGGAGGGCTGGGAGAAGAAATAGTGCTAATGCCACCGCAGAGAGAAACCACAGAGTTTTCTTTAGGGCTCCCCTAGGATTTCCAAGGGAAGGCACTGTCAGGGTTTTATGGAGCATTGTACACGAAGTGCTAATCACCACGGCAGCCGTTGAGGGCAGCAGCCCCAGGGCTCCTCCGGCACGGGGGCCACCTCTCCCCGGGCAGCACCGGCTGCTACCAGGGCTCACCACGGACGAGCAAGGGATTGGGGTGAACACTGGTGATTTATGGCTGCTTCATCGGTCAGGAAGGTGGGTGCAGGATGGAGGCGTCTGGCCCAGCAAGGAGGAATAGGTGCAGAAGAACCGGCGTACATCAAGGGGAATATGGTGGGTTATGGTGGACACCAAACATGCCGGGCCAAATCTCCAGCTGCGCCCACAGGCAGCTGATGCTCCAGGGTTAACAACAGGCCCACAACAAGCTCATGTCTCGCCTAAGCTGCTGATGACCTCAGTTAACCGGACCCACAGGAGGTTGGTAACGAGGAGGCAGTGAAATACTTGTGGATCTTTATTTCTTATGGCATGAACAACTTCCCTTCCCTAGGACTTCCCTAGGAAGGTCCCCCCATGCTCTACATTCACAAGAGGTCACACAGAGGAACAGGATGACAGTCATCCCACAGCTGATCAGAACCCAGGGAAGACCAATGCCTAAACACACATCTGGTGGCTTGGGAGATGCCCTGGGACAAGCGCCTGGGCTGGCAGACGTGAGCCAGGTCTTCCAAGAGTCTTGCAGAGCAGAGCTGGTGGCTGGAGAGGTCTCTGCACCTACTAAACATCTCTGTTCAGGCAGCTGCACCTCACCCCTGATATTTTTACTCAAACTGCATTAGTTCTGCAATATAATCCCAGAACACACCAGTTTTTAACTCAAACGTGGTCCAACACTGGGAATTTCTGACAAGTCCCCTTCTCCACACAGCATCCCTCCCATCAGAAGCAGGAGTCAGAGTACAGGTCTCACTAGTAAACGTATTTTTTCCCGTTAACAGCTTCAATTCTTTCAGCACGGAGCATCTGGGTTTTCCAATGCTGCTAACCTTCATCCCAAAGCCCAGATGGGGTTAAATGGTGTCAAACACGACCAAGAGAACAGAAGAGTGACTGAGCAGAGGGTGGGATTGCCCCTGGTGAAGCCGTGGTGGGAAGAGGAGAATCCTCCTCCCCAAGGGGCAAGGAGAACAACCTTTCTCTAGCTTGTTTCTCAAGAAAACCAAATCCTGAAGACGAACTTCCCATGAGGATTTAGGAGATATTTTTTGAAAATATGGTCAGGAAAGGAAGAAAAAAAGTCATTTTGGAGACCTTGCTTGAAGACAGGTGCCCACCGCTGACCCAAATACACAAAGATCCTCAGCCAGGGTTTTCAATGCCTTAATGAATCCAAGTCTTTCCTCCACCACTCACTGAACAGCAAAACGCATCACCAAGAACACAAGAAGACATTTTCTGGTGGAAGAAGATAACAAGCAGGTGCCCTCCCAGTCCAGCTTAGTACTCGCCAGCTCCCACGAATGGGGCTGTGAAGGACGCAACACATGGACACCTCTGAGCTAGGAAGCAGCACCAGCAGCCCAGAAGATCAGATCTCACCATGACCGTGGCCCGGCTCACCCCGACGGCAGCTTTCAAGACAGGCCATGACACACAGCGGCCTGGGCACAGGGTCTCGCCAGCCTGGCTGGGACACTCAGGGCACCGAGCTCGGCCTCCAGCCAGATGCGGTCACATCTGGGGTTGAGAGCCCCACGGTTGGACTTTGGTGATGCAACGCACACAAAGCAGCAACGTTATCGTGTCGGGTTTCTGTTGTAGGAAGACAGACAGATGGCCTGAAAATGTCCTGTCCCCTCCCAGGGCTTGCTGTGCATTGGCCTGCGGAACCATGGTGACTTCTTCTCACCACCTCCAACCTCCATTCAGTGCTTTGGGGAGAAGAGCCAGGTGACAGACCTGTTAGAGCAGCCTCCCATCAGCCGAGCCCTCGCCATCGTCCACAGATACACAGATGCCCCCCTTCCACTCCACGTGCTATCAAGAAAAAAGAAGATATTCTGCAATGTTTGTGCTTTTGATCTCCTTAAAATCCCTTTAGCATCCTCTCTTACAAAGTCTCATACAGCAATGACAACAAAGGTGCTCTAGGGAAAATTACTTTATTTTCTTTCTTCTTTAGAAATGCTTTTTACAGTTTAAGAAATGAGGTTCTTTTTTAAAAAATAATCACCATCTCAGGAACAGTCCTATCCACAGTGCCACGGGCGCCGGGCATCGCGGGCTCACGGACCTCGCCGTTAAGGTGGGAGCATTGTGAATGCCTCTGATCTGTGCTCCTGGATTCAACGGGAGAACAAAACCACTCCAGCACGACTCTGGTTTTCTTCCCACCAGCAGCTGACACCTTTGGGTCTGAATTAAAGCTTTCTGCAGCTGGTTCGGTCAGGCTCCTTGGCTGAAGGGCTTCAGCTGGAGCAGGTCAAGCCACCGTGCAGCAACGGGGGAGCCCTCCCACACCACAGCCCCATCACCCCAGAAGGCTGGTTGGGCACAGGGAGGGAGGAGGACAGCGGTCAGCACTGGCCCATGCCTCGGGGGCTACTGAAGGGTGGAAGCCGTTGGCCGAGGCTAGCCGGGAAGCCGTAGTGTTGTAGCCTAGTTCAGCCACTCGGCAACTGAAGGCACAGCCGGACATCGGGGTCTGCCCCGGCTGTTTGCACACTGATCCTCTGCAACTCATCGGGGACTGCAGCCGACACGGATGTTGCATTAACAGAAAGGGAAAGGTCATCGGCAGGTGAAAGTCGGGATTTTCCCAACAGAAAACAACCCACCCCACCCTCTCATTTAAATGCAATTTTCCAGCCAGGCTGCAGTTCCTCAAACGGAGTGCCAGGCACAGCCCAGGCTCTCCGAGAGCAACACCCAGGGACGTGTCACCGGACCTCGTGCCTAGACGTCACCTCTCCAAACTAAAAGAGATGGTTTCTTGACGCAAGAGATCTCAACCGGATTCAGTTTTCATTTACATCAGATTACCACCTCCTCCCAAACCAGCAGCGGTGCTGTCGACTTGCCCGTGTGGAGCGAAGGAAGCCGTCTGCTGACACCCAAGCTCCCCACAGCACGTCCTCACCATCAGCAGGACACTGGACAGACACAGCGGGAGCCTAACGGGGCTCTGAAGAATTATATGTGTTGTTCAGGGCTGCTGGGGGAGTGGGATAAAACTACTTGGAAAATATTCATTGCCAAACCCATGAAGTTGGAAAATATCTGGAGAGATATCAGAAGTTGCAGACGATATTACGAGTGGTGCCGTTACTTATACCATTCCCAAGCTTCTGCTTCTTGGGCTCGGGGTCGTTATAGGAATTGGCACCAGTGTTTAAAATGCATAAATCTTTGTTACTGTCAGTACCGCGACACTTCCAGCAGAGCTCAGGCTTTTAGATCCAGATCCTTCTGCGGTCCCACCTGCACAGATCCAACCAGCCTGTGGCGTCGAAATCCCCTTGGCACTTACCCTTATGGACGCAGAACATTTTGCTGCCGAGTTGGGTGCCAGCACGTGCCGGGCTCTCCTGGCAGCAGGGCACAGAAGTCAAACGAACGCTCCCCCTCCACATCCAACTCCAAACACTCTCCACTGTGAAGACCACAGCCACTGCCTCCCTCATCGTGCTGCCAGCTACAATAAATTGCTGGCATGCACCATTTGTGATTTATCTTGAGATAGAGAGCATTATAAATATTTTCACCTAAGAAGCCCTAAAAACAGGAGGGAAGGGTTAAATAAAGGCTTTACCCTCCTTCTCAATATCAAACGTCAGAAAAATCTAGGTGAATAGTTTCAAAAAAATCGATGTTAGACTAGAAATGGAGACCAAAACTCAGCAGCCAGCCAGCCCACAGTTCAGCGAGCCCCAACCTAACCTCAGCACCCAGAGATGTCTCTTGCTTTGTTCTTCCGCTGGTATCTTACATCCAAGGGGTCGAACCCCCTTTCTCTGGACCCAAACAGTGCCCAGCGAGGAGTTCTGGCTGCGTAATCGGCCGCTGTGAAAGTCTTGGACCCGCCGCTCCTCTCGTGCTCTTCCACCAGCGCCTGGAAGCGGTCGTAGTTGATCCAGGTGCACCACTCGCCCTTGATCTTGAACTGGAAGGAAAAGAATCGGTTACTGAGCCAGGGAGCAATGAGAAGTGCCAAATACCACGTTTATGCTAAGACGAGCTGGGTGCATATTAAATTGGTCACCTGGCTGTAGTCTTTTTTAGTTTTCTAACCACATTAAGGTCCAGAGTAAAGCCATCCAGAAGCTAATGTAGAAAAACAGACAAAAAAAAAAAAAAAGAAATCAGGTGGACAAATACCTAGAACTTACTGTTTCTGAGCCACGTTTCATCCACGGGGTTTGACAACACACACAGACACAGGATGGCCATTTTTCTTACAGCGTTCGTCATTTAGTGCTGTCTACCAGCAGACAACCTCCATGAGGGTTTGACTGTTGGGTGCTTTGCTGGACCCTACCACCACTGAAGCCCCACTTTGCCAGGAGGAACGCTTCCACGGTGCATCCCAAGCCTTCCCAGGCGTTTCCATACTTGCCAGGTGTCACTTACACCTGAAAGACCTTGGTTTGGGGAACTGGAAGAGCCTGGGAGGAAATGTGTAAATTTGAGAGCGATGCCCAGGTACCCCTTGATGAAGGGACCTTTCCAAGGTCAACCAAAGCCCCTGCTCAGGGCGAGTGACACCGACTCCAGGGCAGCCACAGCCTGGCAAAATGGGACAGGAGCAACACCAGAGACGTGCTGTGGTGACTGGGAGGGATTTGAGTGATTCTTGAAAGGGGCAAGAGGGCCGTCTTTGGCAACAGGGGAAGATGAAGAGGTTTAATTACATGAATCCTCCTTCCGTGTGAGAATTTTAAGAATTGCTTATTTTGACAAGCTGAAGCTGCATTTGTCTAGCAGACCTACTCTGCTAATTTAGCAACAGCCTTGACTGAATCCTCAATTAGGGTTTCTCTGAGCCAAGAGCTTATACACTTAATCAAAAATAAAAAAAAAAAAAAGGGGGGGGGGAAACAGATTGACTCCCTGTTCGGTGGTGGGTTTTTTTTTCCCCTCCCAAAAACCTGATGGCTATGCATTTAAAATGGCGCTTGACTTTCTGCCCAAGAACTAAAAGCTTTTCTGGTTGGAAAAACTGCTGACACCTGCAAAATTTTGCAATCAAACGTTGCTAATGCTAATCTATTGCTGCCTGCGTAATTACAGCGAATTCTTGCAGGAGTCGTCCTCCGCACGGAGCGGAGATGTGAGACTGCAGAATCCTAACAGCGGGGAACGAGCCTCGCCGTAAATAAACTCGCCCAACACGCATTCTTCACATGCCAAGGTGTAAGCCATGCTTCAGCAAGGCGACACGTCCTCTCCCGCGTGCGCGGCCGCAAGTAAAGCGATAGCAGAGGAGACAACGTGTCGCCTGTAAAGCAGAAGGTCCCAAACAAGATCCAGGCTCAGGAGACCTGAACCTCCCTCCCAGTGAGTGTGGAGGTGTTAGTGACAAGTTCACACCACGTGTAAGACTCCCTGCTCCCCCCAGATTTGATTCACTAACACTCAGCAAATTCTCACACAAATTAAGGGCAAAAAAACCCCCAACGCACAGGGTCCAGCAAAGGCTGCAACACACATGGCACATGGGAGAGGTGTTCAGCACACGAGCTGTTGAGCTTATTCCCACGATGAGTACGGAGCGCTCCTAACACGTCGGACGGGTCCCTAGATAGCCTTGAGGCCAACTAAGAGAAACCTAGCACATAAAGAACAAAAAAGCCGCTGAGACTTGAACTCAACTGAAGTTCAACTTTGGTAAAGCCCATTTCCTTGAAAACCAACGGGATGCTCTAATCTCAGGATGGAAGGGGGAGCTGGCAACGAGCATTAACCCTGTGGTCAAGAGTGGCTCAGCAAGAGCCACTGCAGATACTGGTGAAACGAGGGCATGGACTGCGGCCACCACCCGCAACCCCAACACTGGCGTGGATATTTGCCTCTCCAAAATCTTAAAGCTAGGAACTGCACAAAACCAGTGTACTATTTCCTGCAGGACATATTGAGAACTATTTCTAGATTATTTCTAGGAAGAAGTCCTGCTCGGACCATTGCTCTGTCAAGCCAGTCAATGGTGATGCAGCTGCACTCACAACTGGTTTAACTGGCAATGGGTGGGTAAAAACCATCATCCTATGAATGGGCTGGCATCAGCGCTGGTGCTTTCATCATCCCCAGCACTTCAACATCAGTGTAACACTGTCACTGCCCAGCCCAGGGCAGAAGCGGTCTCGTACCGGGATGAGAGTCTGACATGAGTTTCTGGGACACAATCAGATGGTTTCTCTCTTTTTTAGAAGCAAACTGTTTTTCCCTCCCTGTATCGTGTCGTGGCTGTATCTCACCACATTAGCCGTTCTTCCATGGAGTTAGTGACCTTGACGAGGCTAGCAGCAGAAGGGAATAAAACCAAAGATCTCCCATCACCAGTCCCAAAAAGCCCCCGTCTCCTGGAGCTGCGCAGCAGACGCAGCTGACCCGCCGGCTCTCGGGTTCTGCTCCGGAGCAAGGTGGGATGCCAAGAGGTGCCTTGGTGAGCGGCCAGAAGGGACCTCTGCCCTCTCCTCCCCTCATCGCTCAGTCCCCATAGCATAAAGCATTACGTATGCTTTCCTGGGGATAAAACAGCTCTTTTGCGGGATAAAACCCTCCAGGCTTGCATAAACCACGTGCGCTGCTCTGCGTCCTGAACTTCGGCTAGGTCACCAAAGTGAGATTTTAAGCTATTTCATTTTGACTCCATCTGAACCTGCAGCTCCTGACACAACGGAGATATTAAGGCTGGGAGCCGCCTGCTGCAGACCAAGGTGATGATAGCGTTCCCAGCAGAACAACCAAATGAGGGCTGCCTGGGATTCATTACAAAAGCAGATTAAATAATATTAAATATTTTTAGTGCTGCAATAGCACAGCTGTAAGACATGAAGAAATGGGAGCAATCCTTTAAGTGTGTCATGGAAAGCCATTACTTCTGCTGAGGAATAAAAACCAGACAAACATGGGGTGGGGGAGAACAGCCTCAATTGGCCACAGGATTTACAGATTGGATTTTAACAGTTTTGTGATTATTCCATAGATAATAAAAGATTTAATACTCAAAATAGTTTCACAACATCCATATAACAGGCAAGCCAATGCTAAACATCAGTGTTATTTCAGACTAATGCGGTCAGGTTTTTTATTGAATTTTTCACTACCTGGTTAAGTCTTTTAAGGTGATAAATAGATCGACAAAAGACAAATGGCTGAAACCTTTACCTCATTTTTTTTTTTTTCCTAAGCTAGCATCATAAAAAAAAAGTAATAAAGCTCCTT
Organism: Pelecanoides urinatrix; assembly: GCA_013400755.1. Classification (NCBI taxonomy): domain Eukaryota; kingdom Metazoa; phylum Chordata; class Aves; order Procellariiformes; family Procellariidae; genus Pelecanoides; species Pelecanoides urinatrix. The sequence goes on from VZTQ01004857.1 coordinate 86,180, forward strand.
CAGCTGGCTTTGAAGCCAGGCTGTGTCGTCTGGAAAGGGAAACTCGCCCTCCCCGAGGGCTCTGCCGGAGCAGCGAGACGACACGGAGCCAGCGCACACCTTCCCCTCGGAGCTCGTGCTCCCAGGGTCCCCGAGCTCTGGTCCCCAAGCTCCAGTCCCCATGGTCCCACCACCAATCGCTCCCTACAGAGGTGGCACCGGTGCACAGCAATGCAAAACCTGCCTGATTTCTGCAGATCCTGCAGCCAGGGCAAGGAGCACTGCCCCAGGCAGGCATCAATGCTGGGGAAAAGAGAGGCTGAGGAAACAAGGGGAAGCTCGTAACGGCCTTCAGGCCCAGAAAAGCAGATCTAGGTGTGATGCTGGACCAGCACCGGGGGCCTCTGTCACACACCTCTGCCAGCAATGGCATGGCTGGACGCAGGGGAGCCACAGGGCAATGGTGCAGAAGGACGGAGCTACCTGCCTGGGGTTGTGGTGTCCATGGACATGGCCAGTCCCGCAAACGGTCTACAGCAAAACTAATATATCTACCGCAAAGACAATCAGGAGCCAGGACTAAAACGGAAAGCCAAGTTACCTGGGAGCATCAACAGAGCATGGCTAACACCTCCCTTTTCTTTTATAACTCACAAGAGTGGATATGAACAAGGAATTTCTTTACATTATCTTTTGCAGTAGGTTTACAGCTGCTCCGACGCAGAGAGAGAAGCTTCTTGCTACAGAAACCCATCAACATTCATGAAGGAGAAGAGCCACGCTACGTATTTCTTTTCTTATCAACATATTTGCATAAGCAATTTTGGGGGGATAGAAACATATGCATATATTGAGGATGGACAACATAGTAGTACAATTTACTACATTCCTCCAGTCATGCATAATTCCTGAGAAATAAACACACAGTTTATACGAAGAGATAAAATACAGGAGAGGAGCAGAGATGGTGACACATGAAACGCTAACACTGAAAAATGGAAGTCAGCCAAAAATCAGTTAGTTTGTCCTAACAAGGATAACGTTATATTTTCTTCGGAGAAAAACACACTGAAACGGGGAGGCTGCTCTTCTGCCATTCACTCTGGTCTTTCTCTACAAAAAAAAAAAAAAAGTAATGTATTTTCAGGAAAGGACTAAATAGTATGGGCCACATAAGAGAATAAAGCAGAGCAGTGGAGCAAAGCCTGCTGCGGCTCCTTGCAGACCTCGTCCTCGCAGAGCAAACCCTGGGTTGGAAGGACAGAGTCCGTCCCCGATGGGGAGAGGACCCATGGGAACCCCTTCTCCGACGAGCTGTGTTGCAGCACAGCATCCCCGAGGAGCAGAGGGAAGGCTGGGAAGAGAAAGCAGAGCTTTGGGTCTTGCAAAAGCTACTCTTTAATTACTCGAGGACACAAAGATTTAGTCATCCAACAAATGGATTCTTCCCCGGGCAGACGCACAGGGTTTAATGGTTAAATACAGCAGTTTTATGTATAGTTTTAAAGACCACACACACACACACACAAAATCAGCGGTAAGCAGGGAGAACAGCGCGTGCTTCAGTTGCAGGGGGCACAGAAACTGGTGCAGCATCATACTGGAGGGCCGGGAGAGCCCACTGCTCCTCCGATGGCTTTTCTAGTTATGGTTTCCAGCATTTTAAAACCTGGCTTTGCCAAATGTCTCAGTCGACACTTATTTTAGTTTGCATATAGCACGAGATGTTAAAGGAGCGTTTTCCAAAAGCAAGTCTCAGCAACTCAGCTTTTATAAGGCCAGCAGGTCCGATGCTTCCCAGTCCACATTTTTATGTCCCATCCTGAAAAACAAATTAAACTCAACCGCCAGCTCTGCTCTTAGACATTCAGAAACTAAGTCTTCTCCCTGCCTGAGTGTTAAAATCCCAGCCAAGCAACACAAGCTGACAGCTCACGCTGCCGGGGTGCCCCGCTCCCCGTCTCCTCTCCCCACGGAGCGGCTGGATCCGGCACCGTCTGCTCGGCCCCTTCCCGGCTGCCACCCGCAAACCAACCCCCAAGTGCCAACAGCAACGCTGCCGTCCCTGGCTTTGGCGACCCAGGGCTGCAAGATGCGTTCGGTGTTGCAGGCAGGGGGTTGCGTTCCAAAAAAGCTAACCCCCCAAAAAAACCCACCCCCCCAAAAAACAAAAATCATTTTGTGCACAAAGACTTTTTTTTTTTTAAAGGGAAGTAATGCGTTCAGAGCCTGCAAACGTTACAGTCCCTGTACTGCCTGAGCATTTAAACACACAGAGGGATTTCAAAAAACCCACTACTACACTCCATTTATATTCTTTCCTGAGAAGAAAACTTATCTTTGAATTATCTTTGGAGAAGCAGTCAGGATATCCTCAGTCTGTTTTTCAGGGGCTTTCCTTGAAACACTTCCTTCGCTGAGCTTAAATAAATTCTTTTGCTATTGAGGAAAACCATTGTTCCGGGGAGATGGAGTGTGGCTTTGCACACAGGTCTTAAGCAGATTTATTTATTTTTAATTCCATGCTTACATATCTATGGTTCTGAAACTCAAAAGCTTGTTTTCGAGTATCCCTGCAGCCTCCTGCCAGCTGTGCAGAGCGGGTCTCTCAGGCCGGGTGAGCTCACAGCCCACAGGGTCACTGAAGACCCTTGTCCCACCCGGGCACACTACAGGGCTTATATTAAGAGTATTTTGAGGGAAAAAAAAAAAAAAATCTGTAGTAGAAATGCTCCTCTTCTTAGAATGGCAACAGCTGGAACAACTCAGCAGCATCAAGACACTGCAAGTTTCATCAATCTGCAGTGATGTATGTGAATATTCACATGTGCATATGTGAATACATGAACACAAAAATAAATCCATCTCGGCTACTTTTCACGCTGGCCACAAGTGGCCACGTGGCGGGGCAGGAGTTAACAGCCATCATCCCTTTTATTTCCTCTCACGTTTCCGCTGTCACCAGAGACCAGGGGACACTGACAGACCCCAGGTCTGCTGCAGCGTATCGGTCCTAAAGAAACGGCACAAAGCTTGCAGGGAGTCGCTCTGTGAACCACATCCACGCGTTCGGTGGGGTGAGGTACAGGTCTGGACTTTCTGTAATGGACAGGCAGAAGTCTCATGAACTGTCTAGACGGGGCAGCGGGCTCTTGCAGGCTGCAGGAATCCAAATACCGCAGCAGCCGAGGCCGTGCGCGAAGCCAGGACGGGTGGGTTCGTCCCGCTCTCGCCACGGCCGACTTGCCAGTCTTTACCTTTACGATTCCCCTTCTGAAAAATAAAATCACATCCTCCCACTCCACTTCGCTGCCCAAGGTCGCTTGGCTTAGAAGCATTTAAGACCGCTGGTACCTGAAACAGGAGATGTCCGAGTAGAGGGTAATGCCATGTCAAACGTCTTACTTGGGAATTAGTTACCACTCCGGATCTGCAACGCAGCAGCTTTCAGCTGCTGGTTTTCTATCGCTGGTCTCCACCACCAGCCACTTCTCTGGGCGCAACAGCAAAAAGGCAGCTGGAAAAATGATCTTGATGGCTCCAATCCTGAGCTCCTTAATTTAAATTTGAAGACAGCCCATCATTGCAATAAACAAAACAGCTTTTACACTTTCACACAGGGTATTATTAAACAGATCATATATAATAAGAGTGCAAAGCACTTACATTACGCAACTGCTATGACTATTTTCACCACCTGCCAGTATGAAGCTCTCCAAGTCAAACAAATAATTCATTGAATTATTACACACAGTTTCGCACCTAATTAAGGCTCACAATTATTTAAGGCTCCCTTTGTTGGACAGTGGAAGTGACTGAACTGGAGTCACTCAGGAAAAGAACAAGAAATATTGTAGATAAATTAATCTTAACAGGGTCATATCGCTTGTTAAAAAGCTAAAAACCCCTTTCTTTTTAATTACCAGTTGTAACCTCAGGCTTTAGGAGGAAGAAATTAAGATTAAGCTGGTTATTAAGTTACAAATGTGTGCAACAGAAGGTACTAACCAATCCAACAGGGCACCGGGAAGCAGCGGTGAGGGTATCACTACACCCCATGTCCATGGGGCTAAATGAAAATCTGCAGAGTGACACCGAGCCCTGGGAATAATCGAGCTTTAAACCCCTCAGCAACTTTGCAGGCAGTATCTATGAACAGTTAACAGTACCAAAAGTTTCCATCAATTTTAGATGGAAACAAAAAGTAGCCTTGGACTTACACGTTCAGTGACTTAAATAAGTGCTCGTTAGCAATCAGACACGTTAAAGCAGGTGAAACGCCTTCCAAAGCTGGCAACTGGAATGCCTGGAAAGGGGATTTGCTGTTGTGTTTTCCGAGAGAGCGAAACAAAAAGGCGACGCCAAACCAACGCTGACCCGACCCGGGCGCTGCTGGGCGGGCACCGACCCCCCGGCGCCCGCGGGACCGATCCTCTGCGACGAGTCAGCTTCTGCTCATTGCGCCTAACCTCGCGCGAGTTATTCTAAAGACCAGATTCATTATTGCGGATTCTTTTTTTTTTTTTTTAAATCCCTACCCACTGCAGAGCAGAACATCTCGTCTGCCAATTAAGCCAGGGCTACATCCAGACAGTTTTAATTCCGATGGATGAAAAACGGATTACTTTAACGCAACTGTGATCTCCTTTTAATAACTAACAGATCAAGCACAGCAGAGCCACTTTCCTATTTGGAAGGAGACAACGGAAAGAAAAAAAACCTTCAGGAAACATAACATTTCGTACTCGCGCCTGCACTAAGGCTGGTTTTTGGCTACCGAGCCACCTCGTCCTCAGCTGGGGAGTAACCCCGTCCCCTGCGTCTGCTGCAGACACGGGGACGTTGGACCAATTTGGTGACCTTCTGACCACAAGCAGCCATCCCAGTTTGTTTTTCCCCTTGCACTGTAATGCTGTCACAGGTACAGGGTAACCGACGGGCGAGCAGGCAGAGAACGTGATCCAAATTCTGGATCTGGGATGCTGGATCGCAAGGACAGCCTACACTCTCCAAACGATTTGCGAGGCAGGAAGGAAATAAAATGTGATGGACTATTTTTCTCTAATATAACCCTTGTTAGTCGATCTGCAGCTGGTAGTTAAGTGCTTCCTTTTCCTCCCTAAATATAGATGAAATGCTCAGCATGGAACAACTTCAACGCCTTTCACCCAACCTCTTGAGCCTTCTGCAAGCGCAGCCAGGACGCACGTGAAGCTTCACGTCCCATCTGAGCCCCCACGGTACAGACATGGGAAAACCCAGGGGGAAGGAAAAGGCCGATTCCCTCTTTGCTGGGAAGATTTCTTGCTTGATGGAGAGGGATGAGCACCTTTGGCCAAGCTACTATCTCCCCCCAACTCAATTCAAACTACCCATGACACCCGCCTCGGAGGTACCCCGTGTACCCTCAGCACTGCAATTTGGTTATGGGAAATGAAATGATTACAGGGACCTTCCTGAAAGCATCTGCCTTGGGTCATTTTGTGGGTGCCAGGCTCACCCTGCTGCGCTGGAGAACACCACGCGAACCCAGACCACATCCACCGCGGAAATAACCCGCCCGGTGAGACAAGGGAGGTCCGGGGCACAGCACCACATCTGCACCACGAGGGAACGTCCGGATCCAGGGCACGGACTTGGATCTGCTTGTGGAAGCCACGTGTATCCATTTATTAAGGCAATAAAGGATGACGGCAGCCACTTTTCTGACCCCACCAGCCATTCATTTCACCCTTTTAACTGAGACCTCCAAAGAGAGCGAAAAGCAAGAGGATTTCAGGACTATTCCCTGTGCTCTGCAGGCTAATTGACAGGGAAATCAATCCCAGCGTCTGAGGGAAGAGGCAGGGATGCTCACACGTACTAGCAGACTTGCTAAGGACCAGACCAAGCAGCAGCACACGATACAAACTGCACTAACAAGGAACTCGTGGCTGTAAAGCAACAGGGAGAACGTGGCTGGAAAACAACCCACTTGCAAAAGCGAGGTAGATATTTAAATGAACGTAACAGGAGATAATTGGCAGGTGAGCGTTTCAACACAATGGAGTGGGTGGTAAACACACACCTAAAGCAAATTCAACGAAGTGGGGCAGAGGGTTTTATTCTAGAAATTACCAAGATGCTAACTTTCGTTCAAAAAAATCTTTGCTGCAAGGCAGCTGCAGCACATTCCCCCTTCTTGGGCACTTGTTATGGTCATCTGGAGGATACATTTATTGTTACAACCCAGGAAAAGCAGCCGCCTAAGGTCTCTCTCTGGAAAAGGTTACTTGAATTAACTGTTAAATTATAAAGTTGCCACTGTCTCAATATCTCAGCCAATTAGTTCAAAAGCGCTGTAATAAATTAGATTTTTTGTACCATGGTGTTTATAGGATTTGCGACAAAGCAAACACAATTTCTCAAGAATTTAGCGCTATTGCTAAAGAAAGGAATCAAAGAGGATGGAGCCAAAAGGCGCCGGGCGCTCTCACGGAGAGAAGGAAACCAGCATGGGGGGGAGCGGAGAGCTGGGAGGAGGATGCAGGAAAGACGGGGAAGAGCCCACAGCAAGCTCAACCCGGCTGTCCTCGCTTCTCCTTCAGGCTTACGATAGAAGCTGATACCCAGGTGACCAAAAAAAAAACCCAAAAGGAAATACCAGTAACTAATGGTTTTTCAGGTCACGGGTGCAGGTGTTCTCTGTGTTATTTTTTAGGGCTCTGTGAGGGGTAACTGGAAAACAAACATTTTGCTGTAAGGCTTCAGTTTATGATACCTTTTAAGCTCTCCTGGGATAGTGCAGGAGTGCCAGATCTCCGAGGTTAAGTGGGACACTTCTCACCTCCCGAGACTCGCCGAGTCCCGAAGGCTTTCGCAAGCACCTCACCCGTCACTGCAGAAAGACGCTCAGGCTCCAGGAACCCGCTTCTGGTCCGCAGGAGGGAAAAAAAAGGGTGTGTGTGTGTGGGAGGAGACTTGGAAGCCTAATGGTAGATTTTTAAGACACTGAAGTACCGCAAAAATGCAACAGCCCCTATCCCTGCATCACATTTCCCAAGAAAAGATAACACCAGACATACAAACTGCAGCTTCCTCCACCAAAAATCCCTTTTTCTCCCTAAATCCCTGGCCTTAGGAGACTTCAGAGCCTAAGTCCTAAACTATTATTCATCAAGTGAGCAGGTGCCAATCAGTGATTCTCCATATATGAAGGAGCAGAGGCTGCAAGCAAGATGCATTATTTCTCTGACATTTCCAGACTCTTTTGTACAGGCTGGCATTTCAATATTGGTGTTTAAAATTATTAATATCAGCATTGTTTGAACACCTCAAAACTCAGACCTAGAAGAACATAGTGAAATAAATCGTATTTCCTAATGATTTTTATTACCGTCTTCCTGCAACTCCTTAACTTTTTAAAGAAACCATTGATTTCACAATTACTCACTACAGTTTGATTGTTCCCAGAGTACAGGTTTTCTGCAAATAATATACACTGAAAAATTTTATTCTCCACTGGAGCCTGAAATTCAGAATTAAACGTAATAGAAATAAATTTATTTTTTATTAGTTATTTTAGTACTGAGTATACATTGTTTCTAAAAGACGCCCTCTCCTAACGGCTTTGGAAAGCAAAGCAGCTGTTGAACTCCTCCTGGGTCGGTATTAATTTATTCTTGTTACTAACTGCGTTACTTAAATTAAGCATCAATAAGTTAGGTGGCAATCTGTTTCCTTTCTTTCCCCGGGCCCTTCACCTTAGAACGGAAAAGAATATTTTGCATTCAAGGATTTGCTCAGGCACAGTTGCCAGTGGCAACAACCAAGACTGAGACTGTAAATAAAGTAACTATAAGGTGAGTTAAAACAAAAATAGTGCCAGGTATCCCATTTTTCTCTGCTCCTTTACAGCTGTTCCCATAAAACTGCAAATTGCAAAAGCAAGCAACAATTTTGTAACTGTGCAGATTTTTTCAACAATGAGATTCTAATAATTTTCAAACATGGATTTAAAACATTTTGGATCTTTTTCAAGTGGTGATTTTAACCAGTTATTCCCCTGTGCGTACCGTGAATGACCTCGCATGGAAAGCCCTACACCGCCACTCGCTAAAACCAGCTCCCATTTAAGCGAGGGATGCGAGAGCGCTCGTGACTTCAGCAAACACCAGCGAAAAATATGCAGAGAGCAAAATCATCACAATTAGCATAATAAGTAGCTGCTCCATCAGTTGCCTAGCTAGCACATTATTATACACTTTTATTATCTTTCTATTAAGCTTTTCTAAAGCTCAGAAAGAGAAATTGTACTTGATATTTTTCATATCCTGCATCCTTTAAAATTTTTTTTTTTTTTTTGGCATTTCACTTGCGTTCCAAATTGTGTTGATGGTATTTATGAAGGAACCCAAGTTTCAAACAAAACATTTCACACACACACAGGCTGCTGAGACACGCTTGGCCTGCGAAGCACTGGAGTAGTGTAAAGGGATGCTGGATGGGTGTCAGAAGGCAGCACCACTACCTCTTCTCCATCGTTAGGATGGAGAACACGTATAATTGTTCTAGCTGCTTCATTTGTCCTGCAAAACAGTTTTGCAGAAAGGCAGCTCCAGTTCAAAAGGAAAGCATCCTCTGTTAACATCCACATATCACTGTCTTTTTCCAGAATTATTCCTCCAAAGGAAGAAAAATACATTATCTTAACTCTGGTTGAAAGGAAGGAGGTCTACAGTTCTGGCAGGTATCACGAAGATCCAGAAGAGGAAAAACACAACCCTAGCCTATTCTGGCATAACTTCCTTAGCAAGCTGTCCACACCACTGAAAACCACAATGAAAATATAGAAAGAAGACAAAGGCAGCTGACCCACCGACACAGGATTTGTTCTTGTCTTTCGCAGAAGGCAAAGCGAGTATGACAAAGCACAGCAGATACTGCACTGAACTCCTCCTGGAGCCGTCAAATGCTTCTTGCCCGGGCTGCCGCAGTAGTGCTGCGACCGGCTGCAACGCACGGCGGCTTCGGTAACTATTCCACAACCCTCTCTGCAACACATGCTGCTTTTTTTTTTCCCCCCAGACATATACACCTAACTCTAGAGAGAAAACGTGTTGAAACAAGGTAATTGTGCAACACTTCCAAGGAGAAGATACAGCGCCTGGTCCCACCCTGGCACAGTCTCACCTTCTTGTGAGCTATCAGGAGGCAGTTGGAGTGTTCGTGCTCGCAGGCGATTTCATAGTCGGGGACGAGGTCGGCCAGCTCCTGGACAAAGCGAACCACCTCCTCGTGCCAGGGGACGTTGGCCATGGTGAGGTTGCTGGCCGAGCTCTCGCCGCAGTACGTCACGCCCTGAGAAGAAACATGGAAACCGTCAGCTTAACCCTTCACGAGCTCAGGGCAGCGCCGGCACATCAGCCACCGCAACCCCCGAACACAGTCTGGTTTGCCCCCCGCTTCACACCGTATCTGATGGAAAGGTAACAAATTTGGAGATGGCATCAAAAATCGGTCTCTCCCTCTGTGACACATCACCAAACTACTGTGCGCCCAGCTTCCCCAGCGGTAAAACACAGGTTCGACTTTATCCTGGAAAGCAGCTTTAAAGGCATTCGAACGGAGGATGCTCATGCTCGTGCTCCTGAGCTACCAAGGGACCTTCGAGAAGGTTTTGAAACATGACATGCCTGGAAGAAAGTCTCACAAACAACCAATGCAAGAAGTCAGTGGGACACTTCTAGAGGTAACTCTCCTATGTGCCGCAGAGGTAAAGACCTCTCCCCTTCCAAGCCAAGGCTGCGATTTCTGCCTCTGTCCTCTAGTATCCATATAAATCTCGTTCCAGGCCCTTGTAAACCATCCCACGTGCCCTCCTCCCTCACTGTGCCTGGGGAAGCTCCCCCGGCTGTACAGGGCTGGCTCTCCCTGCTTCCAGCTGCTCAATTTAATTATGAGAGAATTAAAACCATCTATTTTAGCTGCAGACGATTGCTGTAACTACCCCAGATCAAGAGCATTTTGGCAGATGAAAAGACAGTCCCTGCACTCTGAAACCCACTTTCTGTCTTCCCCGTGGTGCCCATGCAACGAGACCCAGGTAACCCTAACCTGGAGCACTACGAATATCAATAACATTTGAGATTTTGAGTAAAACGCTCAGTTCTCTTCATATGATTGTTTGGAGTTTGAGATCTCAAGGTTCTTCCTGACTACTGGTCATTTTATAGGGCAAAAATAGGATCCTCCCCATGTTGGTGTAAGAAATGGGCATTTCCAAAGCATTGTGCATCCACGCGCCGATGGGCTGGGCAGGGTCCCGCGGGCAGCGGTGCCCAGCCCAAGCGCTGGCAGAGATGTGGCTCAGTAGGAGAAAGGTGTAGATGCAGATGCTGGCAGGGTAGCAGCAGCTTGAGCCCCGAGAAACAGCAGATTTCTTTTAAACGTCTTTCCTTCCAAAGAAAAGGGGGAGAAAAGTGTACGATTTTTGAGAGCACAAAGAGCAAAATCACAAAAAAAAAAAAAAGGTGCAAAAGTGGAAGAAAGCAGAGGATGCCTGCGAGCCTTGAGATCTTCTGAAGACAAGTGCTAATTTTTAGGTTACAACCAGAGGGATGGAATTGGGCTTTCAAGGTGCAGAAATGGTGAATTTGCATGGTCTGGTGCCACATCACCCTTTCTCTTCTCTAAGACACCTTTGCTAAACCAGAAGCAACTCCACAGGGCTGAAAGCATCTTCACTGGGGGCAAAACCAGAGTTTCCCCAGAAGGAACAGGACTTTGCTTCTGCCCCTCTGCTCTGAGCTGTTTTTCCGCAGTAGCCAAGCACCTAACGATCCTTAACGAAGCCAGCAAGTAGCACCTCTGGGAGGGATGTGCTCTTACCCTCCTTTTACAGTCTGGAAAAAAGGGAGACAAAGATTTGCACGGGGCCGTGGGGGAAGCTGTGGGGGAGGAAGGACGGCCGCCCTGGACAGCATCACAGCGCTGCTGAAACCTCGTCTTCCTAATCCAGCTGCTTCACCCCTGGTCTGCTCCTCTCCGCGGCAGCACTGCTCATCCAACTCCCAGTTAGGACAAGACTTCCCAAAGTGCAAGAAAATTTCAAGGCTAGAGGAAGGGGCTGCTCTTTGCTGTTCATTCACCCCTTGGGAGGCAGAAGCAGCCCAGTTGCTCAGCGATGAGCTCGCTGTTTAGAGGTGACCACGGCGCAGACCACGAGAACTCATCGCGCTCTGCAACTGCCTGAAGGGAGGTTGGAGCGAGGGGGGGTCGGTCTCTTCTGCCAAGTAACAGTGATAGGACGAGAGGAAACGGCCTCAAGTTGTGCCAGGGGAGGTTTAGGTTGGACATGAGGAGAAATTTCTTCACTGAAATGGTGGTCAGGCCTTGGCATAGGCTGCCCAGGGCAGTGGTGGAGTCCCCATCCCTGGAGGGATTTAAAAGACGCGGAGATGAGGCGCTTGGGGACATGGTTTAGTGGGCATGGGGGAGTTGGGTTGACGGTTGGACTCGATGATCCTAGAGGTCTTTTCCAACCTTAGTGATTCTATGATTCTATGATTCTATGGTATTGAGCTGGCTCTGCTGCTACCTCCAGCGATTCAAGGTTCCACCAAGACCCTTGACGCTGGCATGAAAGGATGAACACGAAGCCTCATATGGCCAAGTGCTTCTAGAAACCAGGTGGAGAACTCTGCTCAGCCTCCTCCATGTAGCTAAGGAAACACAAGTCACCAGTTTCCAAGATTATTCTTTAATTCTCTGGCTTGGTATCGGCAGCTCGGCTCATGTGGAGCTCTGCAGGCTGCTCACCAAGTGCCTGCCGGGGGGGTGGTAGCATTTTAAGGAAGATATTGAGCATCCTCCTCCCTGCTTTTCCCCCCAGACCGCACCTACAGGAGAAGAAGCTACAGCAACTGCCGGGCATTCAGAGCTCCAGACCCTTGTTNCCCAAACCCTTTTTAAAAAAAAAAAAAAAAAAAAAAATAGAGACTGGGGGCACTTGTCCAAACTGCTCCATGTCCCCCCTGGATAGCGAGGGCCGTGAGCTAGATACAAAAATAACATTGGCACAGTAAACTGTGCAAACAGAGTCAGTAGACACAGAGCTTATCTTTCAGGGCTGAGTACACGAGCAAACACCCAAAAATATTTTGGGTGCATTTGTAAAAACTCCCTCCAGCTTATCTCACTCTTACTATCTTTTGCTTAAATTAATTCAGTAAATACTGAGAACTGTTTGGAGAAAAGTCCACCTCTGCCTGCGTCTCCCGCACACACAGAGGGAGGTTGAAAATCCAGGCTTAAGTTGGTGCTGTAGAGAAACTCTTATTTACTGATGAGTAGAATTGACTTGATGACATTAAAAAGCAGCTTGTGTTGGTTTGGTCAAAGGCCACCAGAACAATCGAGGAATTTCTATAATCCTACCACTCCACAAAGAGTCCGTGCTGCTTTGTGAAACGCTGAGAGCTGAAATAATCGCCCCAGAGCGAACGTCCACAGGAAACATCGAGGGATTTTTTTACAAGATCGATTTGCACTGATGGCGGATCTCCCACCCGATGCCGTCTGCCAGCCGAAAGGCCAGCACCATCGCTCACACACCCCAAAGCCCCCACTGCTCTAAAGGTCACACAGTGCCGGCACANGCACCCCAAAGCCCCCACTGCTCCCGACTTGGCAGAAGTAAAGGTCACACAGTGCCGGCACATTGAATCTGCACCCAAAAAAAAAAGCTAGTCCGTGGGGGGGGAAGTCCCCAGCTCGTGCTGGGGATGTGACGAGCACCACGAGCATCCCTTGGGCAGAGCACGGAGAGAAGTTTCCCACCGCACATCGGTCTGCGAAGCTCTGTAGCTCACCAGTGTGAGCGGGCAGCAGCACGAGTCTGTGGGGAAACAGCTTTTCTGATCGTTTTTTAGAAGCACGCTCAAAACTAGTCGCTAATTTAGAAGTGGCATTGTTCAAAAGACGCCTTCATCTCAGATTTAATTGTATGAAGTCAGCAGAGATACTGGGTTCTGGCTCAAGCCCCCGATAGAGCAAACGGACCGAAAGAGAGCACGTCGGAGCGGGACACGTGTTCCCGCTGTGCCCTACGCAACGCCAAGACACGAGCACTGCTGGTTTGGGTGATCCACTTGCAACAGAAGCTGAGGTCCTCGGGTCACTGCAACACCCCCCTGCAGCAGCCAGCTCCGTGCCCTGCGACGATCACCGGGCAGTGAATGCAACCCCTCCAGTTCTCCCACACCCCACTCCGCACAACTTCAGCCTCATCGTTTTGAGACCAGCTGCTCTTAATTTGGAGATTTGATCACTCCAACCTCCTGAATTACTGATTTAGTCTTAGCCATGACCTCAAATTCACTACTGCCTTGCTTCATCTTTAATTAAGTTCGTAAAATTCTCATAAATGAGCTCAGCAATATGTGGCTTGCTGAGATGTATTTTTTCTGATTTCTTTCTTTCCAGATCCAATTCATTAAAGGCTCATCCAACTGGTTTAACCTGTAGTATCGCAACACAGGTCACAAACCCACCAGCACCCAAAGGGGCAAACTCACACAAGAAACTGCTTTTCTTCTAGACAAAAGCCCAACTCCTCTGTACCTCTCTAGGCGGTTTCATCACCTTTGCTCTTTGGCTGGGCTGTTTTATTCCAGTCACAAAATCCCATCAAGCACCGGTCTTTAAAATAGAGCGCACACAATTTTATGGATTATTATCTTTTGCATTCTCATGTTTTTCCTCTGCGAAGAACACTTCTGCTTCTTTTAAATGGCATTTGCAGCCACACTATGTTTATGGCACCTGGTCCCCGCTGACGCTGCGCTCCCCAGCCCCAATTCACGTACATGAAATTTGAACATGTCATGTACAGCAAGAGAGACAGATCCTTTGCAAACACTTAAAATTAGAACAAGGTGAACCACACAGTGCTTAAATAGGGCTACAAAAGAAAAAGATTCATGCTAATTAGAAACTGTACAAGTTTTGGAAGCAATTACTTTCTCGCTGGCAAATTTATGAGGGATTTCCTCTATTAATCTGCCCAAGGACAGGGTGTTAGAGCCGCGCACCATAACTCAGAGCCAGGGTGGAAGCAGGTTGACTGTGCACAACCGCAGACAAGTCGGGGGAGTGCTAAACAGGGAAGTACATTAATTTTTTAGCCTGGCTTTGAAAGTCTGAAAAAGATTTTAAATGTTCTTATATTAGAGCAGCCAGCCACGCAAATAATAGGATGTGTATCTCCAGATTTCAGCTGCATAGACGCAGCTCCATATAGCAATATTTTCCCTGCGTTCATTATAGAGATTATGATTTGAGCAGCATGAAAAATGTATGACTACAGAGGGGGAAAATTCTTAGGAAGCTACAACATGACTCATTCTTTTAATAAACTTCAAAGATATCATTTACAAGCAAAGAAAGAGCAGAGGCAAATGGAATAACTAAGTGCTCGGATGGCTGATTAATTCACAAGCACAAATCAATGAAAATCAGCTTAGCAGCACACCGAATGAGAGCACATCAGCTTTCAACTTCCCCAACTTCTTAAAACTTGAGTTAATTAACTGTGCTGATACCACTTAAAAAATGTGAACAGTTGATTAGGGCGGTCATGTTAAATTTTTCAGTAATACACGAAGACAGTTATTAAGACGTCAAGTAGGAAAGGAAAAGAAACCATTCTATTGTACATCCTAAGCTCTTACACCAACTTCCCTGCAGTAGCAACATTAACGATGCTGTCTCTTAATTAGTCTTTAATAAGGGTGCTTTTAGCATCCTAATCATGCCACATAGCTTTGACCAAATACCTTGAAACGCAGAAGCCTTTTGAAAAGCATCTCAGCTATTCTTGGTTGTGCCGGTACGAATCCAGAGCAACCGCACTGGCTGTGCTCTGGATTCCTGCGCTGCTGTAACGGAGCCGAGCGTGCACAACTGTACTGAAGCAACGCCTTGTGCCAAGATGATTATCGCTGCAGCGAGAAGCATGAGAAGCGCATTTCTTCCACTGTGATCTGGCTCCTTGCCGGAGATCTCGACAGCCAGCGATCATTTTAATCCACGGGGCTATAAAGGAAAGATTCCTGGGGAACTAAATATGACAGCGCTTTGTTTCTCAACTCAGAAACTCCAGGCTTCCCAACTTAATTACTGAACAAGAGACTTTTCTTAACTCCTAGCCCACAAATTACAAATTTGTTTAATTGAGGCTCATGTGAATTAACAGAAGAACAAAGTGTCGGCCAAGCTGCTGAGTGACAGAGCCACTGTTTAAAAACTGGGGCAATCCTGACCCAAGACAAATATAAAAAGCCTCAAATGACATGTTGATAGATTGCACTCTCTGCAATAAAAATGCTTACGATCCGAGCATCAGCATTGTCCAAATTATATACACAAGTTCTCATGCACGTCTGCTCCTCTCTGGAGTGGATTCAGGCTCGTTGGTTGTTTTTAATAATCGCTTTCAAGTTGATTTAACAAAGGACATTGGTTTAATTTGTGTCAGTTAAATCTGAAAAGCAGGAATGGAAATGGTTAGTTACGCAGCATAACCCCAATATTTAACACCAGCTCTCCAGATGCACCGCACGTATGGATGGCTACATGCAGATCGGTGCTACAGCAGCTCATAAATCTTCAGCAGCTCCCCTGAAGTCAAAGCAACTCCTCCTGTAAAAGCTAAACCTGAAATGCTGGTCACAGCCTTTCATTCCAGCTCTTCAAAATGCACCATACAGATATCGAGAGAGAAACGGCCCCTGTTAAATCACCCACCCCCCCTGCTCCTTACGCCCAGTTAAAGCGAGATTGCAGAGAGGGAGGTGGAAGGAGTAGAAAGACTTAGCCTGGAAGGCAGGAGGTGAATTTTCAGCCAGTGACCTGCTTTGCTGTGACTCACTCCTACCCTGCCTCAGTTTCCCCAGCTGCAAAACACAGTACATGGTGCTAGCCCTTCTCCTGCAAGCAAGTACCCAGAGCCACGGACAGAAAGTTATTATTTACAGACTATTAATTGAGCACAGCAACACCAGGCCATCACACACAACCAGTCTCCACATGTTCTTTATTTTCTACAGCTTCCCTTGGTCATATCTAAAAGCCTCACAAGCCTAATGCAATTTCCATGCCCTGCGCTTCCCACTTATTTTGGATATTGAAACATTATTCCCACTTATTTTGGATATTGAAACACAAAAAGTAGATGAGAACAATCCATTTTAGCTCGGATTTTCATCAGGCTTACGTTTGCACGCAAGCCCAGTGCTGGACTGCAAAAATTCCTCCTCAATTTCAGAAAGGTATTTGTATCAACACAGGTTTGGACGGAAGACCGACTTTTTGATGAAGGGTCACTTGAAAAAAATCAAAATTTAATCATTCACCTAAGTTTGCAATGAAACTTGTTATCAAGCCTTACTATGTACCCGCAGGATGAAGAAACCCACTGATGTCAGACACATCTACTCGTAACTTGTAACCTTGCGCTGGATCATCAGAAATAGCCAGCGGGGTCCCTGCTCCGCCACCCGTAACAGACGGAGCGGCTGTCAGCAGAGGCAGCTCGGGACCCAGCCGAAGGCGTCTCGCCGCGGCAGTCCCAGGCAACTGTGATTTATCCCGCAGAGCCAGACCCCTCGGGTGCCCGGCCGAGAGCTGGGGAGGTGGCACAGGGCCCGCACAGCCCGGGCAGCCCTGCCACGGCCCCCCGGCACCGTCCCCGCCTCGGCTTACCCATGGGGTAGGCAGGATGCTGCACCCACGGCTCGCAAGAGAACAGCAAGCGGTCAGTGGGGTTTTTTTTGTTTGGATTTGTTTTATAGCAGGCACTAGGACAGGAGATTTTTTAACTTCACCTTCTCTTCATCTAAATGCGGACCGGAATGGCAGCAGGACTCCGAATAGCTTTTTGACAGGTGGGGACAATCGCCTCTTGCTGCATGCAATTAAAAACTCATTAAAGCAAAGCTCATTTTCCTCATTATTTTAAGCACTTAAATAATCTTTACTGTTTAATATGACAAGACTGAGCAGACTGGGACAGATACTTCCCTTTGGTCCTTCCTTCCAGATATTTACTTGCTCATTTTAATCTTGTAGCAAAGCTTCAGACGCCAGGAGCAGGAGCTGCAGTCCCAGAACATCGTCCCTTAACTCCGCCGGACAACGAGCCCACCCACCAGCACGAGCTCAGCGCAGGGGTGCTGCGCTGGAGCCGGAGCTGCAGAACAATCATCAGGGACAAGTGCTTTCAAGTGGCTGAAAACTGATTTCACAAGGGCTTGAGGAAATTCTGTGCAGCGCCACGACACTCCTCTCCGCTCTGCCCAAGTCCTGCCCTCGGCCAGCACCATGGTATGAACAGCCCTCGAACAAAGAACAAGCCAGGTAGGCTTTTTTTTAATTTTCTTAAATTGAAATGGATGGGGAGAAGCAGCAAGGCTTTGCTCAGGCCGGACGCTATGCTGCTACTGAGAGCTGCGAGACGAAGTTTCACTTTAGCAAACAAAGACCACTTCCCCAGGGATGTTGTTCCGCTTGCGGCTCTGATCGGAGCAACCAGATCTCCCTCATCAGCTCTGAAACGCAAAGCCGCGTTTGCCAGGCTGAGCACTGGGCGCGCGCGCTTGCGTACGTACGTACGACCTTACAGCTACTGACAGCGCGGAGGGGACGCGTGGACACAGCCACAGCTGAACGTGCAGGTGGGCCCAGCTGCTCCGTGATCCGTCTGCCACCGCCAAAGGCCCACAGAGGGTTTCTGTCCGCTCATCCGGCCCTGCACGACCGTGACCCTGCAGCACACTCCACTCGCGCGCCTGAACGGGGCCTTCAGGACCCACTTGCGTTCTGCTTCAAAATCCTTTGACCCCTTTGGTTTAAGAAGGGATACAAATGGCAAAACACTGCACGTCAACGCAAGCCTCTGGCTTTTAAAACAAAGAGAGGGTAACATTGCAAAAAGATGAGTTTCACATTCTCGATCTTAAATATAACCATCAACTCTGAACAACTGTGACAGTGACATCACAGCGTTAAAACAGACTAAGGCAATAAATAAAATGGATGCGTATTTAATAACCACATGACCGATTCTTCATTTACTTGGGTTTTCCACAAGGGTAATCAAGGCTAATTTCTATTGGCTTAAATAAGAGAATAGGGTCCCACAGAGTTACACCGCTGTAAAATACTCATGTAAATGAGAACAAGTATTAAGCCCTGCAAGAATCTAAATCTTTATCCACTCCACCCCGTGA
The DNA here is from genome assembly GCA_013400755.1 of Pelecanoides urinatrix. Lineage (NCBI taxonomy): Eukaryota > Metazoa > Chordata > Aves > Procellariiformes > Procellariidae > Pelecanoides > Pelecanoides urinatrix. The sequence goes on from VZTQ01004857.1 coordinate 104,428, forward strand.
GTCTCTCCAGAGCAACAGGGGATTAGCTACATCCATTTTAAATTAACGTCATTTATCTCAAGTATTTAACTTGAGGAAATCCCGCTGAGATGCGCCTCATTTTCTGGTAGATGCTTTGCAGTCTATCTTGTAGTATTTTTTTTGTTTATTTGCTTTGAGCAGGACCTGATTTTTGCCTTTGTAACCTATCACACCGGGGTTTTGGAAAAAAAGTGCTAAGCCTATCCACATGCCAAACAGATTCTTCAGTATGCTTCATTCTTAAAGGAACACAAGAAATTACTTTTAATCAAAAATATCAAGTCTTTTGAGGAAAATTCCTAGGTCACAAATGCTGCGTGAACACCACAGTTACGCACTGGCAGGAGTTTTTGTCCAAGTGCATGCAAGGGAATACCGACAGCAATAACGAGGGCCAGATTCGAACACACCTCAACCCTACCTGTCTTCCTTTGGGTCAGAATTTAACTCCCGGCTTTATGTACTATTGTATCCAGCATCACTCTGAACGCTGTGGGATTATACCCGTGTGATCCCTCTGCTTACGTACACTTTGCCTGCACAACCGCAAACGCCCAGGCTTTGGGGGGGCATGATGCAGCCCCTCTTCTGCTGTTCTCCTTCGCTGAGAAGAGCTGCTCACCGTTTATCCTAGAGCAGTCAAATGTCGCAGGAACAGAGACCCCGGCTCTCCGCTCCACCCCGCAGGGGCACGGGCAGAAGCAACGAAGCACCTTGAAGCGTTCTCGCCTCCCGTTTGCTCAACGGCGCAGCTCAGACGCCTCTGAAACCGCTGCAGCAGCCACCTGCACCAGCCGTCCTGCCGTAAGAGAAGGCTGATCTCATGGGTAGGACGAGAGCTTTGCGAACCAGGATTAAAGATCATCAAGTGAAAAGTTAAAGTCAGACCACGGGGTAAGGGGCTGAGCGCAGGCAGAGCAGCAACACGAACACCTCCAGCAGCGCGGGGTCACCCCACCCCACCAGCAATCAGTCGACGCTCCAGAGGAGGACAGGCGGGTAAGGAAGCCCTCCTTAAGATGGCATCCCCTCTGCCAGCCTCTCCTCTCGGTACGTGGCTGGACTCCCTCGCTACCCCGCAGCAACCCAGCTCGTCGTTCATCAGCCACTCCAGAATACACCGCTTGCTCCTTCTGGACAAGAAAAGGGAAAAATTGGTTCCACGCTTGAGGTGAGAAACCATGTAATCCCCTCACATTTCAAAGTCACAGACAGTGCAGCAGGAGGAGGAAGACACTGCGCCTCCCTGCCAAGCCAAATCTTCCGCACTTTAGAGATGCTGCTGTTCAGCAGGAACTGGCAGATGAAATTATGCGAAACAAATAAGGCCACTGACTGGGCTAACACTGTGTTTAGTGTGAGCGACTTGCCCTCTGCAGAGCACCAAGGGCCCACCTTTTGGAACATTACACTTGCTCTGAAGAGGCAAGGAAGAAAGGCAACTTTGTTAAAAAACCCTTGCTCTCCCATAAAAACATCTCATATAAAAATCTGTGAGCAAGACCTTTCGTCCAACTTACGGTCTATTTAAACACAACCTAGTGCCAAGCAAATCCCCTGCTCCAGGGAAGCCATCACAAAATTTTGTGACTTTTAAAAGGGATGGAAATACCATTTAAACCCAAATGTTTTGTCAGCCCAGAGTTTCACCATTTGAGACAGCGATTAACATCAGTTGAGCTCCTGCTGCGAATGGGTGCTCCAGCAATGCTGCTGCCGACGGCGTGCTTCATGCTTCAAGTATATGAACCCTGCTTTCCTGTCTTCGAAATTAAGATAACGGGACAGCACAGCTCTATTTAAAAGCTCAATTAAATGGAAAAAAATGGAGACTATTTCAGAGCCTGCTGGTGAACGAGGTGGAGCAGCGCCCTTACAATTCATTTCTGCTGCTGAAGCTGAAAAGGAATTCTTGTACTCAGCTGCTCACTTCTGTCTTGCGGGGCTCAGCTGCTGTCAGACTTGCTGTATGGTTTTGAGAGCTTTGTAAAATCGTCCTCCCTCCACTAGACTGGAAACGAAGAACAAACTGTAGAAGGCGTTTTTTGGACTTTGATTATACAGATGGCAATGAAGTTGTGAAATGTTGTACTGTGGTTTTTAATGAGAGGTGTAACCAGGGAAGGGAAGACTTTCGCCATCGCTCCCAGCCTAAGTAGAGCAACTAGCAGAGATGAGGGAGAGATGCTGCATCCTTTGAAAAGGCTTAAACCTGAGTGTCCCTGACTATTGCTCTTGGGATTGGAAAGACAAGAGATTTTCCACATGCCAACTACAGACTGCTTTTTGTGGCCAGTATAGGCACAATACTAAACCATTCATGGAAGAAGAAACCGAGACCTGAGATGTTCTGTCCCTTAGCTTGAAGACACCATGATCTGACAAAGATCAGCGTCCTGGTAGACACTTCTGTCCTCCAGCACTTGCAGAACTTCACTGACCTGCTGGAATATTTCTGAAAAAAATGACATTTAGATCAAAGCATCCTCCTTGCAAATTTAATTAAGTAACACTAAACAGCATACTTTTAAAAAAAAAAAAAAAATTTAAAAAAAAAAAAAAAATTTAAAAAAAAAAAAAAAATTTAAAAAAAAAAAAAAAAACAAAAAAAAACAAAAAAGCAAACTGCAAACTTACACTCACATCCGTCCACGAAAAGACCCAAACCCACCCAACAGCACGTGGCCAGCAGGTGCCAGGTGCACCCTTCCTGGTCCTGCACCCCTCTGAACCCCCTTTGCAGCTGGTGTTGGCAGGTACACGAGTGATGCTGACCCCCCAGATCCGCGACCGCGCTACGTGGTTTTGGGGAATGTCACGCAGCCCCTCTCTGCCTCAGTTCACACTTTTGCAAACAGGGCGAAGTGTTCAATACATATCCCTTCCTCAGAGAAAGTCCTCGCTGGTTGAGATCTGAAAAGCACTTTGAAGCCCTTGGAGTGCAACGACGACATTTTCAGGTGAAGCAATCCGGGCAGGAGCCCGTCCCAGCCAGAGGAGTGCCAGCAGTACATCTATGACCACCTTGGGGATATCTCTACGACCACCTCTTTTCTCACTTATTTCCCCAGCCGTCCAAGGCATGATTTTGCCAGGGAACAGCCACCGGGAGAGCTGAGCTCCAGCTGAGAGCTGGGGAACCACGACCGCGATGCTGAATCCTTCCCCAGGCAGAGGGAACGGCATCCCGCTGCCTCGCAGGAGGCAGATGTTCGCCCTGGAGAGCGCTCAGGGGAATCTGCGCTCAGAAACATTGATTAACTTACACCTGACTCATTTGACTAATTAAAGTTGCTACACGTGACAGAGCAGTTTAAGCAGCACGTAAGCTGACAGCCTCGTGCTCCACGCTGCTGCGCGCGCTGATCCCTGCCCTCCCGGCACGGGGGAGGAAAGGATCTGGTACTTCCAGGCTGCAGTAAGAGTCAGGGGACGCGAAGGGGGAAGGGCCCCGTGGGAGCAGTCCTCCTGCTAGGTTTTACCCGAGGAATATAAAACAGTCTGATACACATTGTAAAACTGAAGCTTTTTCCCCAAACCATACTCAAAATCTTATTTTCTATTAAGCTATCAACTTCAGCAGCACATTCAGAGAGAAAGAAACCTCTCAATACTGATAATATCAAAACCTTTGGGTTTTGTTTCATAAGGAAATTGCAGCAAACTCCAGGTTTTTTTCTTCAAAGCAGCAGTAAATAAAGGTTAAAAAAAAGGAAAGAGAGAAAGAAAACAGAAAAGAGAAAGGAAAGAGAAAGTCCAGAAGTAACAGAGCTGCAAAAATACAGACTTGAGCTAAATGTGCTGGTCTGCAGGGGAACTGCTGGATGAAAATGCTCATAGTGATTCTTTACAGAACACTTTGTAATGTGCCTTTTTTACATTCTCTATATACCAAATTGATTAATCCCAAGATAAAGAACCTTCTGCCCTGCTGTATCTCACATGCTCCTGTTAGTACTCTTCCAGTTCCAGAGGGTAATATTTCCCCCCTGTTTTGCACAACCTGACAAATACCACATCAGTAAGCCAGACATTATCACCTTTTCCCCTGGCAGAATTCAAAGGATGGGAAGAATAATGCTACGAACTACCAGCTTGTCCCAGAATATTTTGTTTAAAATGATGGTTGACAGAAAAGAAGGAATATCTATTTATCACTCTCTGCTTTCATGAGAAGTACAAAAAAGACCAGAGGGTTATGATTCCGTTGGGCAGAAATTGATACTGGCGGGTACAAAGCTTGTCTTGCATAACACTGAAGACTACTACACAAATGCACACATAAAATATTAGAAACCTGGCTGCCTAACTTTAAAAATAAGAGATAAGTTCCTTATGCATCACTTAAATCTTTGTAAGAACTGCATTTACTTGTGTAAGTTTAAGACCGGAGGGGGTGGGGGTGGGAAATGGGGAGGAAAAAAGTAAAACGCTGATGGAAAAAACCAAAATAGCTCCATGCAGCTCACCTTGACCTCGATGAAGTCTGGTTTACCGAGGGATATCAGGTCAGCATAGGCTTTGAGATCATCCACATTCCAAGCTTTCACCAGTGTCAGCCTATAAACAGTGCGCTGTTGCTGAAATAAAGGAAAAATTATATTAGTAACACATTCTGACACAGGGAGGATGTTCCAGCCTTCCATGCAGCTTCAAACAGGGGGAAAAAAAAATTAATTAATTTATTCCAAGAACCCAGGGGCTTAAACAAACCAGACCTAAACCAGGAGCTACCTCACTTGTTCTTTCAAGAAAGCTACTTGCAGCATCCATGAGCTGAGCCACCTTTCGCTGTACAAAGGACTTATCTTTCCTCTATATATCCCAGGCACTGTGTTTGTACAGGGGCTTTAACTTTATGAGAAAGTAACCAGGAAGTTTACCTCTCTGATTTGCTTCCCCAGACACGAAATCTCACCATTAGTTGCTATACAGATATTTTACCTCCTCCAGCTGGATCCTCTGGCATTGGTGACATTTGGACAGGATGAACAAGAATACATAAACCATTACCTGCCCCTGCCTGTGAACTTTTCCTGCACATGAGGTACGATATCACAGATAAAAGCCTCTCCTCTGATCAGTTATGCAGAACATTTTATTGGAAGCACAAAGTGACAATTAAAATCACAACCAGGAAACATGCAAATACCCTACTTACGACCTAGCCTTACAAAAAGCGTGGTGCAAACCATGAGGAACAAACACAGCAGCTGCAGCGCTAACGCCTCCAACAGCGGCATCCCCCCCCCATCCCCCTCCGCAGCCGGGCAGCTGGGTTTCTGCCTGGCAGCATCCCGGCACGGACCGTCCTCTCCATCCCGCTGCTGAGCGCGCAGCCCCTCATCACACCGGTGCCTCCCCAGGGTGCCCAGACCGGACTCAGCTCTGCGCACAGTGGCAGGCAGCACTCCGGGAACTCCGCTCCTTGGAGATATTCTGGTTTTCTCTCTAAGGGTTGCTCGGCGAAGAAGTTACTGGTGACAAAAGGACTTCTACGATCAATATAAGCACTTGGCTATGGAACAAAACCAGTCTCACTGCCTACATCTGCTTGTTTCCATCTTTCCCCTCTCCTTCCCTTCATCTTCCAGTAATGTTTTATTTCACTTATCTCTGGAATTTATTTGTAGAGCAATCTCCCAGCAAAATTGGTTTTTGAATTAACTCATTTTCCTTCCTTGGCACACCATAGACTATAAAACGTGACAAAAGCACCAGTTTAGCCAGAGCGAAAGGGCACCGTAACAAATCCATGGCAACCCAAGACTCCACACTGGGGCCAGGCTGTGTCCCAGGACTGGGACTTCACAGCGCAGCAAGGGCTGGAATCAAGTTCTCCTGCTCCAGAAAGTCCAGGCTTAGACTCAGGTTGAGTTAGAGATTCTCCCTTACCTACTACCCATGACATGCCCGCGGCACACGGTTACCTGAATTTCAGTGCCCCGTGTGGGAAGCATGCACATTATTCAGTTTATTACATTTTTCAACCCAAAAGGATAAGCTAATAAGGAGATTTGCTACTGAACTGAGCTTCCCATCACTAAACCCCAGCCGTTTCCCACTGCGACACCTCTGACAGCATCCACTGGCCAGGGCACAGCAGGGACAGCTCCCAGACTCCAAGTTCCAGTCCAAGGCTATGAAAAAGTTCACGCTATTACCCCTCCCCAGATAAAAGGGATAATTCCCAGTACTAACCCCCCATCTAGCCATGTTTTACTTCTTCAGAGACTCTGACCTACATGCCACATAAGTGAATTTTCCTCTGTATAAAAATCAAAACTTTACTTACCTAAACCACATTTCTATGTTTTCCACAGTGAAAAAAAAAAAGAAATATACATTTTCTACACCAGTTTGCTATGGAAACATTCCAGATTATTTACTAACAAATAACAAGGACAAACAAATAAAAACCAGGAGCACCTTCTTCCTCCCGCTAACATCTGAACACAGCCAGGGGCAGGTCTTTAGGGTACACAGATACAGAGACCTAAACCCAGCGCAGGCAGAAGCGTCCCCGCGCACGCGCTGCCTGTCGCCTGTCAGCTGGGGAACCTCAAGCACCAGGGAAACCAGCAAAATTCTCCGGGGGATAAACATGAGGGAGGATTCGATACCTACAAGGAGTCAGGGGTTTGGGAAAATAAACTAGAGGTGGAGCTTCTTTTAAAAAAAGTCTGTGGAGAGTAACTTTAAAGAATTAATTGAGAGAATGATTATTGAAGGCCAAATATTAGAAGAATTAAAATATGTGATGTAGCTTATAAGCACATACTTAAGAACAAGAGATTGCAGCTCTTATGATTTGAACGAACTGGCAAAAGAAAGGTTCAGGCCAAAAGGCAACAGGCAAGTATGAAATCATCAGTTAATTATTAAAGAGAAAAACAATGGAGAAGCTAATACCAAAAAAAAAAAAAAAAAAAGCATCAATGGCCGTATAACAGGGAAAGAAGCCAGAGGGAAAATAGCTAACAAGAGGAAAAACTCTGATACGCGCACACCTGTCCATCATCTGAAGTGATCAGATACCCAATTAATTGAGAAATGTCTCCCCAAAGGTCAGCTCGCAGCGGTAAACAAATGCAGGCAGCTTCAAGGCAACAGTAAATAAAATCACATTTTTAACACCAGCCCCTACCAAAGGCTGCTGGTCCAGACCCAGTCCTCACTGGGAGGTCAGTTCCCAGTGCAATCATTGGAGTGGGGAGTCCACCACGGAGTGACGCCTTTAGGGGTGTCTCTCTTTCTGGCAGTGTGGTTTTGTGCTAAAATTAAGAGCAGATTTCTGGACGTCTGTCGTGCATGGAAAACGTCGCTTGGCAATGAGCACAGAGCGAGCGGGACAGCGCATCCTGCTAAATCCAGCACAAGCAGCATCGCCACTGCTGGCTGAATACTCTGCAGCAGCAGAGGGTATAAAAAAGGCAAAAAAGAAAAGGAAATCTCAGCCTTAACACAGAGAAATAAGACACAGGAAATCCATTTGTGGGATGAAAGTCTTAGAAAATCCACTTGATCTTCAGACAGCAGACACTTGCCATTTGGGGAACTTGAACATGACATGCAGATAGTGGGAGACCGGACCAGGCAGAAACTGGTCTCAAGTGGTGGAATTAAGGGTAGTGAATGATATCAACAGATGTAAGGAAAGCTCCTATAGGTTAATGAAAAATATCTATACCTAGCCCAAGTGTGAAGTGGATCGACTAGAGCTTTGCACATCACCTCTGCTGAGCGGCGAGGGCAGGGTCTTTAGGTAAGCGAAGTGCTGGCGGTTTAGGAGGGCATCTGCTACCGCGGAGGGGACACGCGTCACAAGTGTCACTTACGGTACTGCCACGCTGCTTGGAGCAAGCTTAGGAAATGCCACCAAGTGTTGTCCCAAGGTTCAATTCCTTTACGAGATCTCCAAAAGGATGAAAAACATTTTCTAAAGGCTGGAAAGGACCACTTGCAGCAATAAAAAAAATAAATAGCATCTTAGCAGCAAAAATTGAAGTCAACTGATGGGAGGGAGATGACTGGGTTGGGAGGGACCTTTCATCGGAGGACCCCTCTGTTTCTGGGGGTCACACTGGTTCACTCCTCCCTCCTGGCAGAAGAATGTGCCAAACACATCTACACCCCACAGGAGACCATACTGGAGGGGACTGCCTGCAGCTCACGTTTCTTGCCAGAATATAGATATAAGCAATGTATTTTTTAAAACTCCAAGTCTATTCTATTAAAAATGGATGAAATCAAATTGCAAAGATTAACATACACAATTATTAAAGAAGAAAGAAATACACACTTGGTTGTTATTTGCCAATCCTCAGCCCTGCACTTATGGCCATCACCGGGACTTCTCTCCCTGGGACAGCTCTCCTGCGGGCAGCACGGAGGAAGGTTTCTTGCTCGCTCTTGCACAAGTGGCTCAATCCTCTGCTGACGCAGAATACAGGGGTCCCCTGGGGTTCACAAACAGCGGACTGACCCTATGGAGCCCTGCCTCCTCCTGGGATCACAGGCACAGCCTCCAGCACTTGTCGACTTCTTTTATACGCTCCTGGGTGTTTCTCAAATCATCCCTGCAACTGCCAGAGCAGATGGGGAAGGTTCAGGGAAGGCCACGAATTGCTGACAGCAACTGGAAGAGCTGCCCTGCTTCCCGGTGGCTGCCACCAACACAAAGGGAGGCTGTGCTGTGAAAGCTGCTGGTGGTTGTGATGTGGAAAGCTGGCGCACAGCCACCACCAGCTGCTTCTGGCTCGGAGCAGGGGGACACGCACGCAGGCGTGACCAGAACCCAACCGGACCAGCAAAAATTTGGCAGAAATACAAACGTTTGCAAAAAATCTTACGTTAGCAGAGGAGATCCATGTGCCATGACCAGCACCAAGCAGAGTGCCGGCCCGCCCTCCCCTTTGCTCCGGTGTCTGAAGTCCAGGCACTTGTCATCTTGCAAGCCAGGGTGAGCGGGGACACCCTCTGCCCAGCACCTCTGCGCCTGCAAGTGCTGGGACCATCTCCCTTAGAGTCATAGAACAGTTGGGGTTGGGAGGGACCTTTCAAGGTCACCTAGTCCACCCCCCTGCCAGGGGCAGGGACATCTTCAACCAGACCCGGTTGCTCAGAGCCCCGTCCAACCTGACCTGGAATGTTCCCGGGGATGGGGCATCTACCACCTCTCTGGGCACCCTGTGCCAGGGTTTCACCACCCTCGTTGTGAAAAATTTCTTCCTTACATCTAGTCTGAATCTCCTCTCTTTTAGTTTAAAATCATTCCCCCTTGTCCTGTCACAACAGGCCCTGCTAAAAAGTTCCTCTCTAATCTGAAAAATGGTTTTTAGGGGCTAATCCCTAATCACCCTCCATGCTTTGTTCGTACAACTAACTGTTCTCTCTCTCACTTTGGAACTGGGCTGAAGCACGCAAACACTTTTCCTGTGAAAAAAATATTTATTTTACACTCATTCTGCAGAGGGACTAAACATAAAATGCCACCAAAAATGGTTCGAAGCTCAGGCTGACAGGCTGAACGCACGAGGAGCGCTGGCAGAGCTGAGTAAATGCAATACTGCAAGAACAGTTTTGTGGAGAGGATGAAACCTTATCAGTTTACTTTTATCACAACATTTTCTAGCGTACATTAAGTACAATGCTTCAGCGAGCATTTCTTCTTACAGCAATGAACGCCTGCATGAAGGGAAGGGTTTTCTCCTGTTTCAATCTCATTTTTAATACTCTCCAATATACATCCTAGATCATTTTAGTAGTCTAACTTTAAAGTTCAAGTACTTCATAAAACTAAAACTGCTACAAGTGCATTAAAAGGGCTTTTTCCCCTATAGGGCAGCACTAACTGACAAGTAATAACTGCAGTCCGTGTGTATTATCCATCACTTCAATAACTGAACTATCACAAAAACTGTATTAACTAATCACGACCAGTGGTGAAAGAAACAGGTAAAGAAACTAAAACATTGCCAAAGGGATACAGAAAAAAGTAGAAAAACCAGAAATTAATATTGCAACTGAAGAAACCTCTTTCCAGAGGGCAACATCTCTCAAGAGTTGTCTGCACAGAGAGAAAAGCCACTTTAAAAAAGTGGTAGAAGGGATCAAAATGAGTAAGGGCCTAATACCGCAAAATGTTATACAAGTAATCCTTACAGACTGCCGGCAGCACAAATACACAATCTTGTTTTATTAATGTATTATTTGTATTTGGTTGTACAATAGGGCCCCAGGAGATCCTCTTATAAGCACTGAAAAACAAGAAATAAGAGCTTAAGCCCTGAGAATTTAGTGATCTAAAACATCAGGATATAAAACCAGACTGCAATGCTTCACGCCCCGCGTTTCCAGGAAAAGCAACCATTATTTCACTTCAGACAGCCATCAGAATAACATTAGCGGAAAAGAGAAAGTTAATACGATAACGAGCCTTTCGAATGGGTGAAAGTTGAGGGTGTGGAACCGCGTCTATTTTATGCCAAAAAAGCTCTTTATGCAGACGATCAGCCCCCAGGAAGGGGCAGTTCTGGGGCCCAGCAGGACCACGTGTGCCCATGGGGTGGGAAAGGAAAATAAGAGATGGGAAAGAAAACACGAGAACGTGCCCTTGTAAATAAATACCTGGTGGGGGGAGCGAAGCGGAGGGAGCCAGGCTCTTCCCAGCAACGCCCAGGGAAAGGGCAAGAGGCAACGGGCACTGGCTGAAGCACAGAAAATTTTTTTTTTAAACAAAATTTCTAGAGGGAGGGTTACTGAACACCAGAAGGGGTTGCCTGGAGAGGTTGAGGAGTCTCCATACTTGGAGACACTCAGCACTCAACCCACGGAGCTGGTCCTGCTCTGCGCAGGAAGGCTGGACCAGCCCATCTCCAGAGGTGCCTCCCCACCTCGACAGCTCCCATCCTGCCCATCTGGGAGCTGCAGATTTTTCTCAAGTGCCTTTCAGGAGGAGAACCAAGGGCAGCACGCAGACCTCCTCCATGGAGGAGGATAACAAGCTTTTAGAGAAGGTTCCCTTAGATCGGGCAAGCATTGGCACAAAACAACAATTTGGGAGGGCAACAGACAGCGCAAGGAGCAGCCAAGCAGCCTAATTACAGCTGGAATGGGAACCCTACTGCCGATCAGGTTATAATCAAGGGAGATTAAATAACCAGCAATTCAAACCTCAACGCAGAGCTGGGAGCACAGCGAGAAGAGCAGTTGAGCATGCTGAAGCAAATCTATTCAAAGCTGGGGAAGTCAGAATAACTTTTAAAGTAAGACTATGAAAAAACAGAGTTCGTCAGGGCAGTTACGTGGCACGATGCCTGCAGGTCTGCATGGAAAGCAGGATGGATCCTCGCCCCAACGCAAGCCTCTGCTCTGAGCACAAGGGTGCTGATCCAGCCTGAGCAAGAGGAGAGCATTCAGCAGCAATCGTCAGCCTTTTCTGACTGAGATCATGGCTGAAGAACATGCTCTACAAAGAGCTGATCGCAGAAACAGAATAACTGACTATTAATTTTTTCAGTTGTGAACACTCAAAAGCCAAATGAAGCCTCTGGCTGCACTCCAGGTCCAACCGGTGTCCTCACGGGGCCACAGGAGAACATTGCACTGGACTTCTCGATGCTTCTGCTCCAATCTGCAGCTAAGTGATGGAAGAGAGGTCATCTCTGTCTCTGCAAGGGACACAAAACTGTTGCGTGGCTGCAGGTCACAGCGCATTCACCGTGCAGCCATGAGGGCTAACGATGGAGGAGTCAGGCCCTGCCGAAAAGCTCAGCAGCCTCCCAAGAGGTTAAGTAACATCACCGCTGGGCTCCTCCAGACACGTGTGCTCCGTGCCCCAGGGAGCAGCATCCCTGGAGGACCACCCTCCTCTGCCAGGAAATCCCTTCTCTGTCCCAAAGCTCAGCGATGCTTTTACTCTTGCCCTTGGTACATCAGTGACCCAGGAGGAGATGCTACTGTATCAGCACTGGTNGCCAGAGCACATCATCGTAACGGCAACAAGCACAGGTCACAAGGCACATCGGAAGCACAAAGCCCATCCTTAAGAGCGGCCAAAATAGCACCAGGAAGGGCCCGTGCTGCTGCTCAAGGACACAGCATGGGGGTTCTGCGAGTCCCTCACACTGGGAGATGTTCCTTCAGGGTAGTGCACAGCGCTCGGGAGCAAAGGGACAACGTGATTCTGTGATCTTGCCCAGTTCTGATGAATTTCTCCAACTCTCAATCCACAATCTCAGGTAAAGAAGGCAGTTAATGGGAGGCTTTTTTGTCCCACAACAGGACACTGAGCATATGGGTAGAAACTGAGCAATTTTATACAAATACCCCTCGACTTCCCAAACCTTTGCTCAGGTTATCACAGCAGACTTCTCTAAAATATAGCCCATGCAGTTTCTTTAGGATTGTATGTGATAGTTGGTCCATTAAAGGCACTTTAATACAGAATATTGTCCAAGAAATATCTTAAAAGAAGGAAAAACACTGAGAACCACTTTGGCACATACCACTCTATGACTTGTTCCCCCAAGTCTTTAAAATCTTACTCTTCAGAGGACACATAAACCACATCAGTGTTGACAGCACGCTCAAGGAAGAGATATTGCCCTTTCTCTCTCATTGTTTTCTGAAAACTATGTGGCAACTGTCACCCTTTTATAATGGGGTCTCAAAAATGCAAGTCAAGAGGGGCCAGCTCAGCCCTCTGTTCCCCAAACAACTTCTGTTCCCCCTCAAGTAGTTGTCCCTTACTTGAGGACAAAGTAGACTTGAAGACAAAGGAACAAAGAACCAACCTGGGGAAAAGCAATATTTTCCCTTCAGGCAACTCTCGCTAAAATCTTTCCAAGCTACCCCAAAAAGCATTGCATCCTTTGAATGCCAGGATGGGGCACAAGGAAAAAAAATAAACTTCACAGGGTGAGGGAAGGATACTTATTATAACAACAACAACAAAAAAATTCATTAACTGGACCCGAGATCCTCGTCTCTCACTCAGCAGAGAAAGAGACCAAAATTTTTGTCTCAGGAGTGTCTCTGCCTTGGCCCCAGCAACAGCAGTGCCCCATGGCCAGAGCTCAAAGTCGTGATCGGCGCCAGCAGACGGGGACGTGGCTCCTTCCCTCCGTCCTCTGCAGGGTGGCCGAGAGCCGGGTGAAGCCCGGCCGAGTCGCCCGCCTGCTGCCCGCCGGCAGCTGACGCCGGGACACAGCCAGGCGCCGCGGCAGCTCCGCAGCCCGGCTCGGGGGGCAGCGGGGGGACCCCCCAGCCACGCCAAGCCCGGCGCGAAGCCCGGCCCTCGGAGCAGCACGCAGCAGCACTGACGCTTCTGCCTGCTTCCCAAGGCGGTTACATTTGCCTTTGAAACCATCCTAAAATTTTCCTAGTCCTATAACATTTGCAAATGAGCATTTTCTGCATGCGCATATTTTGCCGATGGCCAAATCTCAAAGCCAAACCACGGAACGCACCTCAGACCGAACCCGAGCCCACAAGGTTACGCTGCTCTCCCGGCATCTGCTGGCCCAGCAGACGTTAAAATAAAGGATTCACACGTCACTTTGACAAAGTGCTCCCTTCTTGCTTCAATAACCAAGAGGGATTGGGGCTGCTTTTTTTTTTTTTTTTTATAATTTCTTTTTAATTCCCTCCTCCTCAACATTCATCTTTTCGTAGATCAAATATAATTATTCTTCATAAAACATCCCAGGTCTAATCTCAGGAGGAAGAGGGAGGGGTGAACACGTCAACCATGCTGCAAAGAGCAGTTTGCTGATTGATGCGAGTTCAGCTGGGGCAGAGGAGCATCTCCCCTCCCCAGCCGGGGCAGGGATTCAGCAGGAGCAGGACTGGACCTCATGGGGCTGCGGAAGGCTGGGACAAAGGGCAAAGAGTAGACAAAAACCTCCTCCAAACCATGCACTGAGGTCTGACAAGACCCTTACCTTGGACCGTGTCACTTGAACTTGCTCTTTTGATAAAGCAGCGTAACAGTGTCCTACCATTTGGAAATAAACACAACAAACCCCAGATTTCTACTCACTAGCTTAAAGCCAGATACTCTGAACACTCATATACCTTGCTTAGATATAGATAAAATAATTTTATTGCTAGAAAAATGACATTTCATTCACAGACAGCTCAACATAAATCCATATTTTGCAGCTAATGAAACCATTATTTGTCAACAGAAACACTGCTTTGCTTAAACGGGAAAAGCTCTCTTGGGGGAAAAGAAATTATGGTGCAGACTGTAAACAAAAATTGCTCTTTCACACAACTTCACAGATCCTTTGCAGGTATTAGATGAAGAACGGGAAGCCACTTCAAAAGCCAGCTTCTTAGTTTCATTAATATTTCTTATTCCCTGCAATGAAAGGCTCGACCTGCAAACTGATTTCATGACACATTTTCAGAGCTTCCCAGCTGGCAAGGACCTGCTCTGATCACGATATCAAACAGCCTAAAAACTGAAACGCACGTGCGATCCCGCAGCCCGGCGCAGCGCTGGTGCTCCTGGCAGGCGAGCTGCTCCTTCCGAGGGACGGCCCCTGCAAAGGCAGAAGCCGTCCTCCCCGAAGACTTGATTCGGTTCCCTTCTTCAGGTTATGCAACGCCTTACTAAGTGAGCGAGTCCTGAATAAAGATATCAAAGCGATTTTCACACTTGGAAATTACTTGTCACAGGGATGCAATCAGGAAAAGAAAAAAATAAAAAACCTTGCAGCCAAGTATCTATTCACCATATTCAATAACACACATCTTTATGCATAAAACCCCACGAAGGATAAAAGATCCAAAACACAGCAAAAGGAAATCTCAAATGCCAACACAGCCCAAATTTCACAGCTTTCCAAACCCTTCCAGTTCAGCCTGGAGACAGAGTCTCTCTAAGAGGACTGGAGATCACCTCTGCCTCTCCTGAACCCAGCACTGCTGAGCCTCCAGGCTCCCAGAAGCTCTGCAGATGAGCTGTGGCACCCATCACGCTCCAGGAGAACATCATCAAGGAAAGACTCAGTGCCCTTGAAAGGACAGCAGATTAATCTACTCTTTTGGCAACCAGGACCCTCCCCTTAAATAAAGAGCTCATCACTTCATTCGGGCTCATCTATCACTACACAACCAGCCCTGAACACGGGCACTGGAGAGGTGACATCCTCCTGAAAGTCACGTTGCAAACACCTGGAAGCATTCTGCTGGGCAGATTTGCACAGCAGAGGAAGTTTTTTCCCCTTCAAAGATTAACTCAGCACAGAGCACAAAAGTTTTCAGCTTCCCTTCTTCAGGCTAATACAGCAAAAAACCTGAATAGGTTATGCTGCGTAGGTATCTACTAAAAACATACATTGTTCAAGCACTTGCTATTAATACACCAGTTTAAAGCAAGTTGAGGCTTTGTCTTCATTGCTAAAAAAGGTGCATATTAGCACAGGATAATTAACACATTAGCTACTCTGCTGTAAAACCAGAGCAAAGCTCAGAACTTTGATTTTACTGCTAGAAAAGTGAGAGTGCTCAACCCCAGCATTTACCTGCGGATCAGCACCGAAGCCCTTGGTCTTCACCCAAGATCTCACAGCATGACAGTTGTCCCCATGTCATCCCCAGGACCGAGGAGAAAACCAACCTCATCACCACCACCCTCTTTTTAAAGCAGCAAGCAAAGACCCTGCACTGGCTCCAGCTCAATATTCAAGTTCTAATGCCACAGAAACTAGGATGTAAGGTTGGTTTTGTTTGGTTTGTTGGTTTTTTTAAGTAAAAAACTTTTTAAAATACCCCCACAAACCTGGTACTATCTTTTCTGCAAAAGCCATTCCTGCTCTTTGCGAGAGAATCACGTAACAAAACCAATTACAAGGTGCAGACATCTAAATGGTGAGGGACTGGTCCTACATCTTATCTTGACACCTGGATTCCAAGTCAGTCCCCTCAGACAAAGGCCAAAAAACAAAGCAGACTGTAATTCTTTCAGCTTTAATATACACGTGTAAGAAACAAAATTGTCTCTATAAAGTATTATTATTCTGAGGTGCCAAGTCTGAAAGCCATATGAAATTTCTCATTCTTCTAGAGCCTTGAAAATAAGATGAAAAAATTGTCATGAATAATAATCACAGAAACATGAAAGCTGGACTTTGGGTTTGCACCAGTTTTTTTAAAGACAGAAATCAGTCAACATAACTGTTCATATCATACAAAATCGGTTTGTATTGACCAGCTTTGAAATTCTGCCTCGAAATAAAAAGACAACCCTGGAATGAGACAAGCATATCAGCACTAATTCCCAAGCCAGAATTTTAAACCAGAAAAGCCTCTCAGCCTGTGAGCAGTCCTGCTGATGTACGAAGCACAAGAATAAGCGATCCAGACTGGAACCAAGGAGAAAATAAATCAAATTTCATTATCTTACCTTCCTAAACCGGCATCCTAAGTCACATTCCCATTCATAATCATTCTTCCTGTACTTGCCACCTATTGCTTGTAATCTACTCTATTGCTTCACATTTCAGTAGAAATTAATCAGTTTATTTCGTTAAAAATCTCTAGAAATAAAACAAAGTACAGCAATAGCTTTATTCTGAGCCCTAAAAACATTTTTCTTCAGTAAATGCAGAACCATGACTGCTCCTTATCCATTTTCCATGGACTCATTTTTAATACACTTACACCTGTAAATCAGCACCAACAATATTCCAGTGATTAATTATTTCTTTTCAATATTTCTAGGGCAGTTGCAAGGAATTATCACATAAAATTTATACCATGGGAAAAAAGTCCAATGCAACATAACTTAAAATAGAAGAACAGCATTAAAACAGATCATATCAAATCATCAGCAAAAAAACACTTCAAGCTTGCTGTTAAACAGACCACACAGCCTGACGATATTTCCTTTCCTGGGGAAATAAGAGTATGTTTAACACCAAACAGCCACAAAAAGCATTAGCACGAGCCTGGGTAGCACTCCCACCGAGCCCTGCGCCAAGCAGTTGCTACAAGCAAAAATGGGCTCAAATTTGAGCAGAAAGTGAACTCGTGGGCAACAACTAAAAAGCCCTTTCACCAGGATAAAAGCCTTCAGCAACGCTCTGAGTTTGTGCCCAGGTCCCACTGACTTTGAAAGGACTTAAATCAGAAGCTTGACAGGGGATGCTCTTGCGAAGGCTCCCGAAGAAAGGCGAGATCAGGACCTTTTCCGCACAGGCGTCTTCCAATTAAGCACAGCCCAATTAAGCGGGGCCGCAGTCCCGCGGGTCGGAGCAGCAGCTGCCAGAGCAGCAGGGACCTGCCACGCAGTCACCAAGTGACAAGCACTTTGTCCAGCTCCAGCTGCTGCTCTTCAGCACAAAGTGAGGACGAGCACAGGAGCTCGGCTGGCAGCCGACCTGCTCGGCCCCTCGGCTCCATCCCATCTGCAAAAAAAGCCCCTTCTGCCAAAGAGGTGCAAAATCCAGAAGGATCTGACCATAAAAATTATTTCTATTTAAGCTGAGCAGGCACCTCCACTTTCACCCGGGCCAGCACTTTGCGTGCAAGGTACAGGACGGGGTAGTCTGGTCATGTGTGGGGAAGAGAATNCCGGCTCGTGTTCAGCCGCTGTCGACCAGCACCCCCAGGTCCTTCTCCTCTGGGCACTTTCCAGCCGCTCTTCCCCAAGCCTGGAGCGGTGCCTGGGGTTGTTGTGGCCCAAGGGCAGGACCCGGCACTTGGCCTTGTTGAACCTCCTCCATTGGCCTCGGCCCATCGATCCAGCCTGTCCAGGTCCCTCTGCAGAGCCTCCTGCCCTCCAGCAGATCAACACTCCCGCCCAGCTTGGTGTCATCTGCAAACTTACTGAGGGAGCACTCGATCCCCTCATCCAGATCGTTGAACAGGCATTCGATCCACTCCTGCGATGGGGAAAAGTTGAAATCACCCTCTGGGACTTCCCACACCCCCCTTTCATTTCACGTTCCCCAGAAGAGGCACATGTCCCAGCTACAGCTCCCTGCTGTCATGTCCCTCTAGCTCCATGACCCGGTGTCTCAGGCTTGGCTGCTTGGCCAACGATGAGGGCAGCTGCGGTACCTGCTGGGGTGTTCCTGGAGAGGCACCGCTTCAAACATCTCACTTCATCGTGCACAACTGTAACCCTGGCATTGCAAGGAAGTCAAGGGAAGGACCACATTAAAAACAAACTACAGACACGGAGGGGAGCCCCAGAGAGGGGGACAAGGAGGGAAGTTTGCTTTGAACAGTAATGTGCAAGATTTCTCAACGCACAGATTGGGGAACTTGAAAAAACCTGAATGGCATTCATTTGTAAAAAAAAAAAAAAAAAAAAAAAAAGAAAAAACAAAGAAAAAGAAGGATAAGAGCCGTTCAAAAACAGAGTCCAACTTTAGCTAAATGCTTCTGGCTGAAGAATGAAGTGAACATTCACCAAAGTCTCTTCAGATCCAACGGAGGAACCTAATCTCCCCCACATCAGCTGCCAGGTGTTCAGCATTTTTAAGCCATCCCAGCAGTTATTTATACATCAGCCAGAGACTTGGATGCTTCCTTACAGACCTCTGTAGTTGGAAATCTCAGTCAGGAAAACAACATCCCACTGAAATTTTGCAGGGCTCTAAAAGAATATTCCTCAAAATCAGTGCTTTTTGCTCAGCAATGGGGGATGCATGAAGGAAGAATAAACTGCATTTTAAATAATCCTGTAATAATGATGGTTTAAGTGAGCAATTGCAGGATAATGAAAAATGAAGAGGCATCACGTCTGTACGGTAAAAAGAGAATCCGTGGTTTGACCAAATGTCAGCACTTTCATGGGTATAACTCAGCGGGCAGCAGGCACGGCGCAGACCAGACGGCCGTGGGACTGACGGCACGGCACACAGGCTGGGCCGAAGCCGGGGAAGGGGCTATTGTATTTCAGAGAATAAACTGACGCTCGTTATCTCAGGAAACAACAAACCAGCAATGCAACTTCAAGAGTCAAATGATGAAAGCAGAGATTAATCCACCATAAAAACATAATTACCTTGTTAAAAATCACTCTCGCAGTCTGTGAAGCAAAGGATTTACAATATTTTTCTTCTGGGTTTTGTCCAAATCATCTAAAAATAGAACTGAACGCCCCACCATGATTTGCTGAAAACCCTGCCCATTTCATTTCACAAAGAACAACATGAACAAGGAGTCTGAAATAAATTTCTTTCTTATTGATTAAACAATCCTTGCAAGACTACTGCTCTCGTAAAGCCTTAACTCAAGAGTTAGGCTCTAAAGAAACAAGCATTACAGAAAGGTAATAGGTTTTAAACATTTTAATTGCCCATCCCATTAACCAGTCGAGCTCCCAGCTTGGGGACTGAGGGCGCTCCTGCTCGGTGCTGGGGCAGAGAGGGATGTGCCAGGAGGTGACGGGTGGAGAGGGGACATTCCCCATCCGAGCACGCACGGCAACGACGCTCCGCACGGGTGGGCTTGTGAAAGCAGCCCCTGGACAATGCTCAACACTCGGGGTCTGGAGATCAATCCTGCTGCAAAACAGCTGTTTGCCGGTGGCTGCTGCTAACCCCCCTCCACACACTTCTCACCAGCACCTACCCAAGTGTTCAGGAGCAGCACTGGGAGCCTTTCAGCAGCTCCTGCAGGCTTTTCGTCCTGAGCAGTTAGCCCCTGAGCTCAAACCTCAGGGAGCTGGACTCCTTTCAGTTCCCACCGGTTTACAGGATTACTCCCTACAGATATACTCTAGCAAAATTTGCAGAGCATCACTTCAGGGCAGGCAGCAGTACTTGAATTCCTCAGCCCCTGCCCCATCGTTTCCATCTGCTGAAAAAGTTTGCCCCCGTGGCTACCCCAGCCTGACAGCCCGGGTAGGTGAGCGCTGCGGGGCAGCACCCGGGGAGCTGCAGGCCGGCAGCTCACAACACAAGCATCGCTGCCGCGTGCAGAGGAGCCGCCGCTACGTTTCTGCCCAGCACTCCGCTCCCCTTGCAGCCACGCAAAGATGCGTCCAGCAATCCCCTGCAGGCAGCCATCTCTCTTGTCTCGACATGATGAAAACCACTACAAGCTCTTTTACACATCCCACCACCACTTGGTGAGCATCCCAGACTGCACCCCTGATCTGGACTGCTAATACCTACTAGGGGGGACGCCCCCCGTACACCAGCTCTAAGGAGGTCAGTCACTGGCATTAGCAAAATTCATCTCTTCTCAGCCCCACTCCTGCGCTTGATGTGCTCTCAAGTGCAGAGACATGAGCATGAAGTAACTGAGCATCTCTGAAAGCTACTGGATCAGATTCTCTTGAAGCATCATGCAAAACGTAAGAGCTCTCATTTGCCTCCATGCAGCATCCTGCCGCCCCCACCTCGCTCAAAGTGCGGTATTGCTCCATCAGACTTGCAAGTCGGTTCCCCACAGACAACTGCAACAGAAGCAATGCACGAAAATAGAGTATTTAGAGCAGAATTTGTGGCTCTGTTGCTCAATGCAAGAGATTCTTTCTCTTTTCTACTTTACCCAGCCTCTGTTGCATTGAGCTCAATGAAGAAGAAAAGAGAAAGAATCTCTTAACACAGATTGTAGAAGTAATCCAAAGACATGGCAAAAAACAGGGCTAGCGTTAGGGTTTATCAACCAGGTCCCGTTCCTGCAGAGCAGCCAGTTTCACAGACCTGCCTGAATGCAAACCTCAGGCGTGAGGCACCACACATTGCTGCTGATGCGCTCCATCTCCTCACCTAGTTTCACCGAGGCAGAGCTTTAACTGTTAAATTCCCCACCTTCCACAACTCTAACTTATCTGCCTCTCTGGCAGCCAGAACAAAAATGGCAACTTTCTGCTTGGGCAACTGACGGCCAGAGCCTCTGGCAGGAACGCTGCCTCGCAAGCGCCGGATGAAGAAGATAGCTATGCTATGCAGTCTTTACCTTCTGTAAAGGAGCGAGTCCAATCTGCAACAATAGTAAAATCTTGCACATTTCAAAGGCATTCATGAGCCTGATATATGGATTTTAAAATTAGGTTGCTTCTTAAAAAAAAAATCAGAACAAAGGGTTTAACAATGTCCTAAGTGTCTCTGGATGCACAGCGCGATTCTACTCCCCTTGGGGAGCCTGCCGCCGGGGGTACATGCTTGACATTACCTGAAACTCCGACATCTTGAATTAAAGCTTTCTTCTAGAGACATAGTCTCTACAAAAGCCTTCAGATCTTCCTACTTTCACAGAAAGCTGGACTCTTCAGAAGAGCCCTACGGGGAGCCAAGGCTCCTTAAGATTGTTAAGCAAATTTCAACGTACAAAGCCAGAATGAGATAAAGGCAATGAAGCAGACACACATTTTTGCAGGTCTGTAAACAGCTGTATTAGTGCTACGGATCATCAGTTCTCCAGTTCCAGGGCTCATCACCACCCATACTCTCTATGCTCCTCTGTTTTTAGAACTGAGCAGTTAGAGGAGATCATTTACAGTGCATCTAATATCAGTTCCTCCACCAAGCAGATTTATGAGCAGCCAAGTGCTCTTCTGGGATAACAAGAAAGCAAGATCCCCAAATTAGTCAGCATAGTAATTGCACCCAACTACTGCATTTAGAAATGGCTGAACAAATTTGAGAGAAGCTAAGCCTTACGCATCACAAGGGCCTTCATTGTGTAAAAAATGAAAAACAAATCACCTTTGATTTGCCAGTTTGCTTTGACCTTTTGTCACTGTTACTAATTACTGGCTTTCTGTATTCAAGTATGTACAAGACAATAAACTCCACAAATTTGTATGAAAGATGCTCCAGCATTTTTGCAGCTTCAGAGGAGACTCGAATTCCATGTGTTGTAGTTCCTGCATTTCTTACATTGGCAAATCTAACAGCAGTTGCATCCAAGGAGAAAGTGCAGCACTTGGCTCTCAAGCGCACAACTTGCAAGTCAACAAGGCTCCAGATGGGTCCCTTCAGCAGCTATGGAAACGATGGATGGGACACATGATTTGGGAGGTCACAGACTACCCCACTGATCACAACCATCACTTGCACCTACCAACAAGTGTCCAAAGTTACAATTACCCAACTTACAACACCAGATCCCTCTGGATTTTTAAGGGGAGAGAGCCATACAAAGGAACAGGGCCAAGGCACAATCATCTACACGCAACAAGGAAAACCAGCACTTCTTTACATGAGCTGGTTTACTGCTAAAAGTCAACGTGACAAAGGATGTTTAGGGTCAGATTCTGCTCTCGCTGCCACTCAGGTAACCCCAAGAAGCTGAAATGGGAACTGAGGAAGAAGATCACTTGACAAGCAGAACACTGAAGACACGACTGTTCCTTGAGCTCTATTACCATCTACCTGCTGCAGGATCCTGTCCTACAGGAGAACTGGAGGAAGAGACCGATCCCTCCTCAGCTGCTTCAGCCCCAAACCAACTAAATTAGTTCAAATCCCCTTCAGCAGCAGTTTGAGCCAAGCACGCCAATCTCACCCCGAAGCAGAGGAGAGCCTTCCCAGAGCCCACCCCACCAGATGACACACAGCAACGAACACCCTGGGGCACCAAGTCCATGTGTCACTTCAGCCAATTCTGCAAGCCCGGACCCAGCAGCCCGGCCTCTGTCATCCGAACACACCTGCACTGCTCAGTCCATCGTAGCTAACCCCTTACCAGAGCATTTCTCACCCCCTCCAAAGCAGTAAGTCTTCCTGATTTTATTTGCCTTGCATGAGTCCATGAGCATGTTCCCTCTGCTTCAGAGGAGCACCAGCACACCCATTACCACATACCCATTTTCTTGTTTGCAGTGTTTTCGCCTCAATTATACACTCACCTCATCCGAGGTGAGAAAATAGATCATTCTTGCAGATGCTTTGTCAACTCATCTTTCCTGAAACGTCAAATGGATAGATTCAGTGAACCCAATAAATGCTTCCTACCTGAATCATCATGCGAGAGCCATTGATAATCGGTCAGTGAGTAGAGAAATCCAACAGCTAATGCATTTAGCAGAATGGAATATTATGCAATGCTCTGCACAATCCCCATCTATGGCATTTGGCCCAGTTAGTTCAACTTTATAGGCTTAAATAAAAACATGTTTTAAAACCAAAGCGCAGATACAAGTTTCCTTTGCCTAGTTGCCACAAGCAAAATTTTAGGCTTGCTCTTTCCTTTTTAAGAGTTTGCATAAAAACACACACACGCTTTGTTTTCTCAGGGTGCTTTTACATGAAAACTACTGCTCTATTTCACAACTAAAGAATGAAAAAGTGAGAAGACGTCCCCAAAACCATAGAGCCTGTTGGGGTATCTGGGAGTTCTGGCTCCCAAAGCCAAGTCCCAGGGAACAGAGCAGCCCTTTGCTAGTCATTGGGTTAATAAATAACAGAAGGGCTGGAAGGGGGAATAGAGACTGGTTTGAACCAAGTTCTCTAAAAGCCAAGTCTGGTATCTCTCATGCAGTCTCTAAGGAAGAGCTCAAGGCAAAAGAAAGATCATGTTTAATAAAGGGTAAGAATAGCAAATGCTCCTTAAATGTTAAGTAGCAGAAAAGCTAGGCAAGCTAAATAATGCATGCTTATAAAGAGAAGGGTGGACTTGGAAGAGGAGGAGGAAGGCCCTCTGTTTCTCCCATTTACACTTCATACGTCGGAGCCCATTTCCAAAAGACATGAGAAGGGGGAGAAGTACCTTCTACCAAACAACGAGGGTGGCAGCCGGGCAGCCTCTCTGCAGCTCTGACTGCTCCCCTGGCAAGAACAAGCAGCAAACGAATACCCCATGGGCCTGGCTACCCCAAAGCACCAGGCAGTGATGAGGAGGGGGGGATCGATGTGGGATAATGGACAAAGCATTGGGCAAGGGCTAAAACAACACAGATTTTACCCCCACCTCTGCCTCAGGCTCGCTGGGTGGCCAGAGACACTTTGCCTTCCCCCCCAGCCTCACTGTCCTGTCTTCATAAGACACAGGAACAACCAGCAGCCTGGAATAACGTATTTTGATTGTGAAGTGTGTTTATGAACATTTTTCCCTTTTTCTTGCCTGCAAGCAAACCAAGAGGTACTGGAACCGACAGAAGAAATAAGATTTCACTCCCTCTGCAGCCAAGAATCTCGCTGAAGCCTCATTTGGATTGCTGCTTGCTGTAAGCTAAACTGAAAGGAGATGATGTATTTCAGAGACAATAACTTAATATTAAACATTGTACCTTTGTAACACTCATCATATTGCATTTCAAAAGGCTTACACCAGAAGTCTCATTACCAAAACCATTAAAACAAGCACACAGCTGGTGGAGAGCATTTACTGTGCAGGAGAGTCAAATTCTTCTCAATTTCTAGTAGCAAAATTGATTACTGATTCTAACATCTGTTGCAAATTTTACATTTAAATTTTCCTTAAAACGTCACTCAGCTCAGAAACATCAGACTAGGCTCTACAGACCAGCCCCCCTCCCCCAATAACCACAAATAATCACCATGCAAATCAAATGTGCTCTTTTCATAAAACCAATTGTTACTGTCATATATTATATAACAAGCACTAAAACGAGCTTAAGATGTAAACTCAATGTATTTACACTATGTTTGTAATCACATAGAAGCCAAGGGTAACTTTGAAGAAAGTATCACATTGGGGGAAAAAAAAAAAAGACTAAAGTAAACAGCACCAGATGCAAGCCTGAAAATGTTTAAATATGCAAGCTGGCGTCTTCATCATCCAGAAATGTAACAGGAACTACCTGTAAGCAGCGAGCAAATGCAGAACTGGAAGATGGTAACAGCAGACGTTTTTGTATTTTATATGCCTTTCTCTGGACAAACCATCTCTAGCATCTTCCAGCAAGGAGTACATAGCCACAGGCACCAAATCCATGCACTGTCAAATATGTGATATCCTAGGACAAGCAGAGCTAAGAATTTTCCATTTTGGTCCTTTTTTAATAGGAAAAGAAAGAAGAAGAAAAAAAAAAAAGAAAAAAGAGACATTTGCTACCCCTTGCCCACAGAGCCATGACCCTGTTTCTCTATGAAATCTTAATTGCCTTGAAGTAGAAAAAAATTGAGGGCAAGGTTTTACCCACAATCTAAAGCAAGAGTTGCATATGATGTCTAAAGACACAAGTCTAACTGAACTCCAGAAAGTGCCCATAAGCTGTTTCTTTTGCTTTTTGTGACCCTCCTGGAAGGACAGGAAGGAAAAGGTTCTGCTTCATCAGCAGTTCCTGCAGTGCCATAACATCTATTAACCTAAAGGGTTTTTCCCCTGTTTGCTTTGTGCATGGCTCCAATCTGTTTAAGAGAACATTGGCACCTGTCCCCTGAAAGTTAAAGCAGCTCAGCAGTGCCTACTTGGTGTCTGGCAGCACCGCGAGTACTGTAAGGGACAGTGATTCAAGCAGATTGGACAGGATTTATCATGATTGAGTCAAGAAGATACAGACAGAAGAGGTGACACCACGTCAAGGTTGGAAGAGTGCTCCTCGGAGCAAACACCAGAGACCTTTTCCCCAAGGCTCATCAAGCACATGAACGTCCATGGAGCCGCCACTTGCTTCAAGACTTGTCTTACTCTCAACAGGTGGGAAAAAACATGCTCAGAGATGTTGCAATGTAGCGTTGAACCACAAACAGGGCACGTTCTGCTGATATGTCCATCACCATCTTTCCTCCAGTTATTTTCAAAGAGCTTGGGTAGAAATCTCTAAGGACTTTGTCATACTAGGTCTCTGCATCCACACTTCATTTATCAGCAACTCGGTAGGGGATTCCCATTTGTCTTAGTCAACATCCCTATCACTTGGGAAAACACTTGGTGATTTATGGATGACAACAACAAGACCAACAGTTTTCAAAATTTCTCAGCCTACAGAATCTGGTCTAGTAACAGTGCAGGAAACAGAGCACAAAGTCAAAACTCAGATGGATCACAACTGCTGGTGGATGAGAGCTCAAAGAACACTGGTTCCTTATTTTCTTGCTCAGACAGCACATGTTTGGTTAATGGTATTTTTGAAAAACGCATCAACTTGATCATAAAACTTCAAGGTATGGAAAAATCTCCCTCTTGCCTCCTGACCTTCTGGACCCTCATTATTAATTTGTACCTCATTTCTCATTTGGATATAGCATTGCGAAGAAGCAATAGCTGGAAGAAATGCCTTTCAACAACTGGAACAGAGATTTCTCATCCTTAGGATGAGAATAAGGATTCACATCCTTAGTGTTTCCCCCAAGCGCTTGTCTATCAAGTCAAGTCACCTCTCAATCGTTCTGATGAACTCAAGGCTGTCAGAGGACGAGACTACAAGACTTCTCAAACGTGACGTTTGGAAAGGGTACATTCTAAATTGCACATGTCAATGTCTTTCTTTTTCCTCTCAATTTAATTTGGAGGGCAGAAGACACATGACAAGAACAAATGGAGCCTTCTGGGAGTCTACCTGCTGTTTAACAAACTCCTCTCTCAAGAAACATTTCTCAGCATAGAAAATTTAACATGAAGACCATCTCAATGAGAATCACTCTAGAAAGGACAAAACTTGCTCCAAATAGCAAGGGTTTTTTTGCTGTTTGTTGCAGAAAGAAATAACACAAGATTGTTTTTCTTTTATTCCTGAACCTCCTTTGAAAATGTTGTAGCAACTAGTCACACAACATGCCGTATGATGCTGTCAAATCATACTGGGAACAATTCATTATTAAATTCACTCCTTTATTAAGGGCTCAAGAACTTTGTGCAGAATTTCAGTTAAAATCGTTATCAGTATAATTACTCTCACAAGGGCAACTAATTTGAAACTCACCTCTTTGCTCAGGCCTTCCCATTTCTTTTTAACAAGAATCAGCCCGCTTTTTGGTGGCAGGAAAGAGAACATCCAAGAAGGACATTCTCACTCCTTTCTCATCCAGGACCATGTCCTCTCCTCTTTCTTTCTCCCAATCATCTATTTGGATTATCAGCATTTTGCAGCAGGACCTGTCTCTAGCCACCCATCCCCGCAGCACCGAGCTCGGAGCCCCGGCACAGCCAGCAGACACACAAGCAAGCGGGGTAACAGTGCCGGAACAGCGCTTGCCAAACAACACAACAGCACGCACAGCAAGGTACAGCTTGTGGTTTTAAAAACTCCCTTCGCCCATTTTTGTTTATTTTTCAAACGTGCAGAGATCAAACCTATCCTTGATTCTTATCAGCAGTGACTCATATCAACTGCAATGCCAGCTTGTTTCAGTCTCAGGAGAATTGAATAAGCCTGGATGGTTTGTCAGGCAGTGTGAAAATAGGGGACTTGTATTTTGTTTCCAGATATATTAGCATCACTTTCCCAACATAATGCATCAGCACTTCCCCACCTGTTCTGAAATAGGAGCTGTATTTCTCAAGAATCAGCAGATGCATTAGCTTTCACCACCTTTCATTCATCAGTCCTACACAACAGTGTTTAACATCACACATGAACACCAAGCAATGCGCTCAGAAGGAAAACAGAAAGGTGCTTCTGCCCAGAAGCACTTCAAGGTAATTTTTGGGTACCACAGCCATGTATAACGTTAAGAGAAAAACGTAACAAGCAGCAGTCTCCCCAAGACTTCTTGCTGTCCCCCGTGTGTGATGAGGCAATGCACAGCTGAGCAGGGGCTGGCAGGACCGTGCATTACCAACTGGAGCAACCATTAATTGGCTCTCGTGTTTGATCAGTGTTTCAAGGGCCCTTCAAAGTGCAGTTGCTTTGAGGAGAAAATGCACCTGCTAGCTGACCTTTTTCCTCTCCTCTCCGCCTTGACCAGAGTATTTTTAGCTGTATGGACAGACTTGCCAATACTTTCACCTTCAATTCTTTGCAAGGAAATTTCTGACAATACACAGCAACAAACGAACCATGTCTGTCCAGGGTCAAGAGAGGCAGAAGGAAAGAAATGATGGGCAAAAGTAAGTTCCCAAAAGACTTTCTCAATATTTTTGCCTTCAATATTTTAGCTCCCCTTCTTTCCGCAGCCTCCTCTACTCACACAGAAAACTTAGTAAGTTTGTACCTGGTTTCAGTAAGCTCAGTCTGGCTTGAGATTTTGCTTAACAAGATCAGCCGCACGCTTGCACACAAACAGCTTGATCAAGCTACTCACATGCATTTTCCAGAAGAAAGTGTCACTCAATTACACTGAGCCTCCCAGATGTACTAATGTAAGTACATTTGGCAGAAAATGGTCCAACACTGTCATCTCAGAAGGCAGAAAAACTCATTATTCAAATGAAACAGTCTCTCTCGTCTGTTCGTCTCAGCAGGTAACCTGTCAACTTCTGCCAAATCGGTAAACAATAGTATTTGCTTCCATCAGAGCAGAGTATCAGCAAATAAGAGAGGGAAGATATGCTCATGAAGCACTATTCTTATTAATTCATGTGATGCTGGGACCACGAGTGCTTCATTAATGACTACAAAAACTCTTACACGGTAGACTAAGTTCTGAGCTGACAGCAGCAGACATGATCCCGTGGGCCTTCAGGTCACTGTTCAGCTGCCTCAGACGGACACAAACTACTACAAACCACTGACAGTATAAAGGGTCGCCCTTGCTATTATGCTCAGATCTACTGTTTTGGGTAAATCTTCCAGAAATAAGCAGATTTTTATGTAGCAGGAGGGCAACTAGAGCTAGTAAACTCCAGCATACACATTTTAACATCCTTTACGTACTGCAGTTTCAAGAGAACCTTTGAGAACCAGTGTTAAGTGCCACATGGGGAGTTATGACTCTTCCTAGGCTTCCCTGAATTTCCAGTTTTCCTTCAGGAACCTGCTTTCAGTGTAAATGCTTCATTAGGAAATCTTCTATTATTTTATAATCTCTTCATCTTTCATAGCATCTTACATTCACAGCAGAGTTTACTGTCCCATTTGATGCACATTCTGCTCTCCTTTTGTCATTAAATTTCTCCCCGCATGGAAAACTGATCAAACTTGCTGGACTTCATACATCTTAATGTACAAAACATGTAAATATGCTCCCAGCACATGCAGAACCCACTCCACAGTCCATCTTAAGCCTCTCAAGTCTTCTACTTTTGTCCTGAGTAGGTAAAGTGCAGAAGTAAAAAACAAAAAAAAATTTAAAAATACATTCTTAACTAGGTACCTTTTCAGACAAGGCCTTTAAACTGTCTAGAAACCTCTGCCAGAAATCCTTGAAGAGGGGTCGATCAATTTTCTTCAGGCTCTCTTTGGTGCTGGCATCCACACTGACATACAGCTGCGTTACTGGCTCAAGGTTCCTTGGAAATAAAAAGGAGAAGGGAATTGTTGTTTTCAGACGTTTCTGCTAGCTGAATTAGTGTTTTCCTACCAAAGCAGACATAAAATACAGTATCTCCGACCAAGCTGCTCTGCTGGTCCAGTAGTGACAGGAAATACACAGTATTTACAGGGAAAACTATCAAAGTCCAGTGGTTCATCTCTGCCAAGCGACCATCATTTTAATAGCAAGACGTTACAGTCTACTTCCAACAAATAATACACTCCAAAGCTAAGAACAGCACATACAGTGGCCATCGCTGACATTTTAATTATCTTTTCCCCACTGAAAAGAGGAAACTGGAACTTATTTCACTGAGTGAACTGGAACATATTTCACTCCAGTGTAGCTGTAACACATTCAGAAAGGCTTTCGAAAGCAGGCTGCCAGGGGTTCACGCGAGGCACTGAAAGGCTCTTCTTCTCACCACAGCCCCCATGGTTAAAAACCATAAAGCTCAGCCCCTTCCCCAAGTTCTATTTGTCCTGGCCCATGGAAAAATAATCCCATTCAATAGAAACACAGCCATAATTCAGCCATTTTCTACTGCTGGACACATTGAACTTACCTGACCTGCAGCTGGCATCATCAGTCAAATAATTTTTTGAAGGAAAGTCAAAGCTGTTTTTAGAAAATAAAACTAAGCACAATCACCCAACATGTTCTCCTTCCACTTCTAAGGCTCTTATTTCATATGAATCCTGCAGTATAGTTTTTCTGGTCACATAACGCCGGTGAGCACAGCATCTGTGAGCCCAACACTGGTACCTTCTAAAAAGATTAAACCTCCTCTGCTGTGTGAAGAGCCTGGGTCGAGCCTAATCCTTCCATAAACCCCAAGGGTATAAAGGAGAAGCAGCAACACTGCAGTCCATTAGTAAAGGGATAATGAAGGGCATTAAGAGGAACAACCTAAAACGAGTTCCCTTGTCACAGACAAAACTGATAAAGCCAGCGAGTGTAACACACATTCACCCCTCACGGTGTCTCCGAGATGAAATGACAGCATCCCAATTGCACCGCGTTACTCTTTAGCACTGAACAGTTTTAAGACAACATTTTGCAAGCGTTTTTTGTGAAGTCTGTTAATGAGCAGGCTCTAGTCCCAGCTTGATTTAGTTCTTTACAGAAGAGGAGAAAAAATCAGAAACTATTGTTTAGCTGCCCAACAGTGCCAACTAAAAATACACCAACCCCCCTGCCCTCCCCAAAGGTGACAAAGTGACAAGAACAGTCCAGAATGAGACCGAGCAGATCTTGGTGTCCAGAAAAATCCACTTAACATGGACACTCAAACAACCTACCTAAACATATTCTCTCTGTACGTATTTAGACAGAAGAATTAAATAGCCCAGAACAAATTTAACATTTTAGGTTTTGTAAACAAGCTTGTCTGGACTGGCAGCCCAAAGCCACAATCTCCAAAAATGACCAAGTGTTCTAGGCATAAGTGGATTGAAGTACCCAGTTTCAAAGAACACAGCCAAAATACTTTTTTCTTTACTTAATGCTGCATTTGCCTAATTAAAAGGGGCCCCACTGAAGATGGAGCGAGTGTTTTTCAAAACATGAGCCTTTCAAAACCTCTTCCCTGAAGATCAATCCTAAGGACAGGCAAGAGTCAGACTCTCACTGTTATACTGGAGAAAATTAAGGAATTAGAAGAGATCCCAAGGAGGGATTTCTGCCCCACACTGCTCCAAAACAGAGTGGTCCACAGGGCTCTGCCATGGCTGGAGCAGAGCCAGGACGACCTCATGCTCTGCCAAACGGGAACAAGGAGAAAAGGCCGTCCTGGGTCCAGCCAGCACCAGGGAGAAGCAGAGCACAAACTGATGTTCCCAGAACAC
Organism: Pelecanoides urinatrix; assembly: GCA_013400755.1. Classification (NCBI taxonomy): domain Eukaryota; kingdom Metazoa; phylum Chordata; class Aves; order Procellariiformes; family Procellariidae; genus Pelecanoides; species Pelecanoides urinatrix. The sequence goes on from VZTQ01004857.1 coordinate 135,590, forward strand.
AGCTACATTTCATAATTAACAGGAAATTTAACTGCATGGTACTAGGATGGATTTTCCAATGTTCCTCCTTAATTTTTGGTTGTAATTTCCAAGCTAGCTTAGACAGCTGAGATCGCATCCAGGAGATCAAATTCACGGCATTTACCACCTACGGACTTGGGCAGAAATCATGACCGAGTAGCACCGTACAACTCAAGAGCAATAAATTGACTTCAGGCCACCAGCCACAAGGTGGTTTCACAAGCCAGACAGGACACAGCCTAGTCAATGATACAAAGAACAGAAACATCAATATAATAAAAATGAGCATTTGCTTATATGTAATAATAAGCATCTGCTCATTATTATTACTGATGCTTATAAATGCAAACACATACGCAAGGTTCTTGTTCACAGCCACTAATCAGAAACAAGAGGAGGAAGAGGACAAGAGCCAGGTAACTCTTCAGTACAAGCCCACATGCTATAAAACCTCCTTCACTTCATGAAAACACGTGTGTGCCTGCAGGCAGACAAAGCTGCAGTCCAAATATGAAAGGAGGAAGAGGAGAGGAGGGAGGAAGGCACAGGCAGCACCACGCTGGAGACCGGAGCCAGCGGGCCCCTCTTCTAAACCCAGCGAACACCCCAGGCCACACTCCCCGTTTGCTGGATGCCAGAGGTCGTGCTGCCTATTTTAGGACTAACTTTTAGACTATAGCTCCCCTCTGCTGACAAGGGAAAAGTGAGCTTGGTGCACACTTCTAGTCCCGTATTAAGCAAATCATTTGCTTTGATAAGCCAAAGATCAGCTGCAATTTTTAAGACAGCAAGACTAGCGTTTTATCACTTTCTTTTTTGTTTCTTTTTGAAAACATTCAGCAGATCCTAAGAAATGCAGCTTCAAAATATAGTGTGTGCTCTCTTTTTAAAATGCTATTTTTAGGAAAGAGCAATTTCTGTCTATCAGGCACATAATACATGACTTAAAGTAACTTGATTACACAATTATTCAATCATTTGGAATGCTTTTGTAGTGTATAATTACTCACTCAAAAATTGCATGCCCTCCCTGCTCACTGCCACATTCAGGCCACGAGAAGGAAGTGAAAAGGAAGCTCTACCAGAAAGTGCCAACACGGAGAGACATGGAGCTGAAATGACAAGCTGAGCGACATACCCAAACCACCCCAACACGCTGACACAGCTCCAGGGCTGGACTTTGTCAGTGTTATTAGCTGACTGTATTCTGATGCGTTCCCAGCTACCTTGCAGCTCGCACTGCGTGCCGCGTTTCCTTGATTTCGTTAAAAGCAGCCTGGATGCTCAAGAACATCAGAAACAGGCATTCTTTGCATTTATAAAGACTCCTTCGGAGTTCGTTAAAACATCGTGAACGTTTAGCTCAAGCCCCTCTGAGAGGGAGGTTAAAAACTACTGATCCCACTCCTGCAGATGAGCGTGCGCTTTTCACCTGTTCTTATCTTGCACTGTGGGTCCTGCTGGGGATGCTGGGCTGTATAGATCTTTGCTTTGAGCCGTTACGGCTGGTCTTATGGAGTTAGGGCAAAGATCAGACTGCAAGAGAAGCACACAAACCAAAAAGGCAATTTATGAGTTCAGTTTCCTGCTCTAGCTGTCAGAAACACTCACACCAGTTATCCATGTCCCCAAGCACAAAACACAGCTCACTCGCTGTTCTCCTTCCCTCACACCTCCAAGAAGTACTATATTACATTCTCTTCACTTTCAAAAGTAATCATGCTTTAAGAGATACAGAAAAGAAAATCAAATTGGGGGAGAGAAAGAGACGAGAAAGAGCATGAGGAGATTAAGGTTAAAATCAAATAGATGCTGAATGGGCTTTTTCATTGTCCATGCTCATGCAGAGCTGACTCTGATGAGGAATAAAATGGAATTAAAACACAGGTCAGTACTCAGATGTTTTAGTAGGGAGATATTTTGTCCAACTCTTACCTAATCTCATCTGGGAACTGTGCATTTGTAACCAGGAAACTAGAGATGCTGTGCTGGTGCAGGAGCTTCACGAAGCGGTTGATCTCCGGGTACATGATGGGCTCTCCCACCAGCGAGAGTGCGCAGTGCTTTGCTGTCATTGCTTCCTCAAAGCGATCTGCTTTTACTCCTGACACGCCTGCAAAAAGAGGGAAAACAGGCTTAAACCAACTAAACCCCCTTCCCAAACCATGCATCCATATCTAAAATACACCCTGGCACACGGAAGGCTGAGCAAAGCCAGCTGAAGTCCTCCTGAACCAGAGGGGACAGCAGGCCACAGCCAGCGCCCACCGAGCCAGCTCTGCAGGAATCCTCAAAACAGCAAACGCTCGGACACGCGGAGCTCGGGGCTTTGTGCGCCCTGTCAACTACTGCAATTTTCTAGTAACATTTGAGTCAAGCTTTCCCTTACTCCGGCCTCAATGATGCTGCCTGAACGCTGAGACAGAAACACAAGAGCCAGTCTAATGCCACGTCAAGCAGGTGTCTTAAAAAAGAAAACCAGCTCATGTCTGCCTCTGCTGCTGAGCCCCCGTGGTCCCCCAGCCCAGGAGGGCCAGCGCCCCGGGGAGCTGGGCACGCTTCGCCAAGCGCAGCACCAACAGCCAGGTCTGAATTCATATGGGCAACCACATGACGTGCAGCTCCACAGAGGACGCGTTCAAAAAGAAAACCCAAACAACACTGTCCTGAACAGTGAGAGACATTTCAGAAGGAAGAGGAAAACACAAGGAGCTCAACCGTAGCGTCCACGTGAAAATGCTATTTGCAGGTTTAACCAGTCTGAGTCACATTTATTATACCCATGGGAGGGCAGGGGAGAGGAGAATACTCCTCCAGCCCATCCGTATCCAACCAAGTGCTCAGAACCCCGTGTGAAATCATCTGACTACAAACAAGCTTTTGTTCCAAATATGTCACTTCACATTTCCTTGACATGCCTTGATGTACTCGAATAATATCTGAGGTTTTAGATTGGGGGTTGGTCTGTTTTAAAAAAACAAAGACTTGAGTTTGAAACCAGGTCCTCAGCTTACCTCTCGTTGCCTAGACGCTGGAGCTCAAGCAGTACAGAAAATTACATGCTATGCTGCAAAGCCAAGATAAAAAAGAGGTGTTCGTGGATATTGCTTCAGCCTCATGTAGAAAAGCTGGTTTGCGATCAGAGCGAAGCTTAGTTCATTTTAAACCAGCCAGGCTCAGTCCTGAGTAAGTGACAGGACTAATGGTTATTCTGCAGAAACTTGACAGTACTAAATGAGAACTTTATTTGAAAAGAAAGAAGCGTCTCAACCACACACTGAGATTAAAGGACTAACTTTCATATTCCTAAAGCTACTGTAAGTCATTTTTGGAATTAATTAATTTCTGTCTCTCAGCATCTTGCAATTGGACTACGATAATTACCGTGCCAGCTTTATAAGTAGACAGAAAAATATTTCAACATCACGTAAAGTTTGAGAGTAACTTTCTCAAAACAGTTTACAGCAAATCTGGCATATAGTAAATACACTCCAGAGGAGGGTAGAGGTTTTGTATGCAATTATTTGATCATATAAATCACAAGCTAGACTTGGATAAACTAAACAGGATTAGTGGGTATTCCACGGAGCGCATGAACCCTCCTGCACTTTTGGCTGCCATACCGCTACAGCACTCAACCGCTGCTTCTGTAGAGAAGCCTCCTTCTGTCTTCAGTCAATGAACTCCAGCAAAGCCAGAGCCTGGGCAGATTTTGTACGGCATGCAGCAGGTCCAACGCGGGTGCAGGAGCTTGGAGCCGTAGGAGCTCGAGAAGCCTCTGTAAGAGGCCGTGGAGCACAGCTTTCAGCTCCTGCCGAGCTCAGATCTCAGCAGAGCATGCAGCCAAGCCTGCTTTGATCAGGGCATCTCCTTTGAAAAGCCGATTCCAGCTGCTCTCCTACTGGTGCACTTTAATTTGGGAAAGAAAAGCATCATCTGGCACATCACCCTAGAGAGGCTGGTTGTTGACTTTGGGTACCCCTCTGCAAGTACCTGTGCACCAGTCGTCACAAGTGCCTGGGCGACTCAGAGACTCTTTTACCTACCCTTACAGCAAGACACACAGCTAGTCTCAAGATTTCCTAGTTCAGGTCATGCATTTCTGTTTGTTTTTTCATTTTTCCCCAAGTTGAACTAGGGCTGTGTTATCAGAGACTCCCACTCTCCTATTTTTGAGTTATGTTTCCATTCTGTCTGTGCCCTTCACAAGGGCACAAAGATTTACTAGTCACTACTTAGAAAATGTATCCATCAAATAAACTACTTCACCCCTTCCCACCTTAGCTCCCTATCAGTAAGATGTCTCTCCATCAGTTATTCCGAATGAGAATTATGTGACATTAACGTCTATGGTTTTCAAAACCAGTACAAACTATGGCAGCAATAAAAGAGAAGATGACATATCATCATCTCTAAAAGCATGCACGGGGACTTTTACAGGATAGAGGGCTATCTTCTAGGATATCCTATAGGATAGAGGGTCCCCAAGAATTCTTCCGTTCCTTCAAAGAAGATCTCATTTTTACTGTAATGCATGGAATTAATAAAGCATCAGATTAGCTCACCATTTCCTTTGGCACACAGAGATGTCTGTACGTGTGTACCTGAAAAACCTGTGGTACTGGTACTAGGAAGAGCACCAGTTTATTCAGAGAGCTTTGGGTATTATCTGAGCAGAATTACCAGACACTCAAGAGCTTTCAGGCTCTCCAACTGAGACATTTTCCCCATGCTTTTCTTCTCCAATAGCCCAAACGGTCTGGTCTGCTCTACGTTGGGGGTCAGTGTTCAAACATCTCGGCAGACGTGCACAGCACCCTGCTGGAAACTCCTCTGGATGCCCGAGGGTGCCCAGCCAGCGCCGCAGCGCCCAGCTGCAGCCCGTCCTCCCTCTTCCACAGAGCCATCTAGTCCATCTCACTGCTCAAGCCTTGGGGTGGTTTGGGGGTTTTGGGCGGTTTTTTTCTTTTAAAATCAATCATAATAAAATCTGACCTATTTGCCAAGTGCTGCTAAGTTTGCTGGAAGCGGACAGTCATGTTTTCTGCCTGAGGCACTTCCAACCTGGGCAGAGTACAGCTCCGGCACGGCACACAGGGGACTTCTGTCCTGCAAGACACTGCGCATCTTTTAACTCTCCCTGGCTTCAGCCTACCACACAGCGTTTCAACTCAATTTTGCTTTCACTGATTCTACTCTAACAATATTTTCACATACACCTCAGGGAAGCAACAATGTAAAATTCACAGAAAGTAACAGCAAACCACTGGGCTTTTCTTACTGATTTTTCTTCTCCTTAATAAACCTTTTGCTTTTAGGCTCCCAAGACAGGAAGCATGTTGCCATCTATCACTCTGGAAAAAGTAACACATCTTTTCTTTTTCCACTTTGCAGCACGGTTCTAGTCCAGAGCCTGTTTTTTTTTTTTGTCTTTCTCCTTTCACAGTTCCAGGTCAAGGGTAACTGTGCTGAGGATGCACATGCAAGTTGCAGAGAATATTTAAGAATTTGTTTAATGGAAAATAAGCTCCAAAAAGAGAGAACTGGGATGTCCTTACAGGCCTCTCGACACTTTGGGAATATTTTTGGATGCTGCCAAGTCCATCTATAATCTTTCCCTCTCCCCAACTCTTTTTGGGAAGACACCAGGGGGTAGTAAGGGAAGGAGAGGGTTATTCCTTAGTCTGAAGTTGGGTTTAAACAGATTCCTGCACTCAGCTTTCAAAAGAAGGCAGGGCTTTCAAGCATCTGCAAAATAACTTTTGCTTTTCACCTTTCTTCAGCGCAAACACCACAGGTTTCTGCCATACAGGGGCAACACTTCCATCACACCGCACCACTGCTGCACCGCTCAAGGGCAACTCCTACCCTCCATACTCCACCAGCAACTGCATGCAAGTCTAGTCACCACTTTGAACAACATGTGGCTTCTTCCCAAGCAAATATAAATGCCTATTTCGAGTCAAGCCCTGCCTCATAAAAAGGAGGGGGGTTGTTATTGTTTAAGACTTTCAATTTTAACAATCATAACAAAAGTCACAGAACTACTGGTTAGGAGGGGCTCCTGCAGGTCTCTAGTCCAGCCTCCTGCTCAGAGAGGACAATTGCCAACACTGGACCAGAGCGATAATGGCTTTACTTAAGGCTTGAAAGCCTCCAAGATTGGAAGGCCCCCCACCTCTCCAGGCACCATCTTGGCTGAACAAGCTTATTTTGATGTCTGACTTGAACCTCCTAAACAGATACGCAAGTCTGCTGTCCCTTGTTCTACCATGGCAGGTGAGTCTCCTCCCAGCATGGGGAGCGGCTGAGGGAGCTGGGATTGTTTAGTCTGGAGAAGAGGAGGCTGAGGGGAGACCTCATCGTGCTCTACAACTGCCTGAAGGGAGGTTGTAGTGAGGTGGGGGTTGGTCTCTTCTCCCAAGTAACAGCGATAGGACGAGAGGAAATGGCCTCAAGTTGCGCCAAGGAAGGTTTAGGCTGGACATTAGGAAAAAATTCTTTACTGAAAGAGTGGTCAGGCCTTGGAACAGGCTGCCCAGGGAAGTGGTGGAATCACCATCCCTGGAGGTATTTAAAAGACGTGTAGATGAGGTGCTCAAGGACATGGTTTAGTGGGCATGGGGGTGTTGGGTTGACGGTTGGACTCGATGACCTGAAAGGTCTTTTCCAACCTTAATGATTCTATGATTCTATAACACTCATACAGAACCTTCCACTTCTTGCTGAACTCCACACGCATCTATTGGCCCAATAAAAGTGTTTCTCAAGTAGTAAAGCTGTGCCATTGAGTGTGCCTGCCACCCTCCCTAAATTAGCATCACCTGCAAAGTTGCTGAGGGTGCATTCAGTATCATCATCCCCATCATCTGTTGATGGAGATGTTGTACAACGCAGGTTCCTGGATCAACCCCTGAAGTGCCCTGCTTGTTATCCGCCACCAAACTGACCTCGCGCTATTGATCACAATCCTTTCAGCATGCCCAGCCACATTTCAACTCATCTAAGAGCCTAGCTATCCAGAANGGGCAACTCCTACCCTCCATACTCCACCAGCAACTGCATGCAAGTCTAGTCACCACTTTGAACAACATGTGGCTTCTTCCCAAGCAAATATAAATGCCTATTTCGAGTCAAGCCCTGCCTCATAAAAAGGAGGGGGGTTGTTATTGTTTAAGACTTTCAATTTTAACAATCATAACAAAAGTCACAGAACTACTGGTTAGGAGGGGCTCCTGCAGGTCTCTAGTCCAGCCTCCTGCTCAGAGAGGACAATTGCCAACACTGGACCAGAGCGATAATGGCTTTACTTAAGGCTTGAAAGCCTCCAAGATTGGAAGGCCCCCCACCTCTCCAGGCACCATCTTGGCTGAACAAGCTTATTTTGATGTCTGACTTGAACCTCCTAAACAGATACGCAAGTCTGCTGTCCCTTGTTCTACCATGGCAGGTGAGTCTCCTCCCAGCATGGGGAGCGGCTGAGGGAGCTGGGATTGTTTAGTCTGGAGAAGAAGAGGCTCAGGGGAGACCTCATCGTGCTCTACAACTGCCTGAAGGGAGGTTGTAGTGAGGTGGGGGTTGGTCTCTTCTCCCAAGTAACAGCGATAGGACGAGAGGAAATGGCCTCAAGTTGCGCCAAGGAAGGTTTAGGCTGGACATTAGGAAAAAATTCTTTACTGAAAGAGTGGTCAGGCCTTGGAACAGGCTGCCCAGGGAAGTGGTGGAATCACCATCCCTGGAGGTATTTAAAAGACGTGTAGATGAGGTGCTCAAGGACATGGTTTAGTGGGCATGGGGGTGTTGGGTTGACGGTTGGACTCGATGACCTGAAAGGTCTTTTCCAACCTTAATGATTCTATGATTCTATAACACTCATACAGAACCTTCCACTTCTTGCTGAACTCCACACGCATCTATTGGCCCAATAAAAGTGTTTCTCAAGTAGTAAAGCTGTGCCATTGAGTGTGCCTGCCACCCTCCCTAAATTAGCATCACCTGCAAAGTTGCTGAGGGTGCATTCAGTATCATCATCCCCATCATCTGTTGATGGAGATGTTGTACAACGCAGGTTCCTGGATCAACCCCTGAAGTGCCCTGCTTGTTATCCGCCACCAAACTGACCTCGCGCTATTGATCACAATCCTTTCAGCATGCCCAGCCACATTTCAACTCATCTAAGAGCCTAGCTATCCAGAACAGACTGAATAAAAGAGCAGAGTTTGAAAAGTGCTCAGTGCCTTAAGTGTTAAACATGAACATTCGTGTTTATAGCTGTTAATAGTCTTCTATGGTTGTTATAGCCTTCCAGACAAAATTTGACATCCCACATGCTCTTCACTTATGCAAATCACCTGTACCCAAACGCCTGCTGTGCCGGGACTGCATCCCACCAGCTGAGTTAACGGGCAGCCATGAATCCCTGCAGCAGCTGCGGCCCAGCCGGTCAGGCAGCACCGCTGCAGGCATCCTGCCTTAACTCAGCACCCGCCCAACACTGCCCACATGGCTGCGGTGCAGAAGAAACCCCGGGGCTAGGGAATGAGACCTGCGCTTCCTTACAGACTGCCCTGCCTCCGGCACTGACAGCTCTGCTTTGCTCAGTCTGCAGGAAGATGCACTACTGACCAACTACCTCCTCCACTGACTCCCCTCATCTCGCTACCTCTTCCCCAAGGAAAGCTTCCCCTACCAAATTAGCATCATCTTTCCCTCTCCCACTACAGCACCTTCACTGCTTTCCCCTGGACAGGCTCTAGAGCTGCGATCCAGTCCACCGGACCACACGTGTGCAACGGGCAGAGCGCAGCCAGGTCTGGTTCAGCTGCTCCCGATCCAGTTTCAGCACAGGAGCTCCAGGGGAACTGACTTTCCTGGAGCTGCTGGTCTGGGAGCGCAAGATGATTCAAACCAGCCACTTGATGAAAATGAAGCTCATGAGGCCCTAACTTGAGTTATTTTTCCGCCTATTATATAACTCCAGTGAATGAGACAGAGCACCTCTGCTCTGCTGACAGAGGGGTTTTTTGCCTGTCACATTTTTAATCCATTGGGTTCTCTCTGTGCACAGCCAACATAAACAAACGGGTTCCCAAAATGACAGCCAAGACTAAGGCTCATCTTGCACATTTTATGGATGCTTCATTCCACTCCTGCTGCTCACACAGCCTCCGCTGTCAGCTAGGAAGAGCAGAGTCCTAGACCTGCCCTGCCAAGCTGGCCAGCCCTCCCAGCACACAAAGCTGCCCTTGGCAGAGTAACCAAGTTTATCACATTTGGGAAAAAAAGAAAAAAAACCAACCATTTATAGATACAGATACTTAATGAATAAATAACAAATTCATAAGGAGTTCCTATGGGAAGCAAAGTACAGTACTTTTTAGAGGTGCTGTGTAACTGCAGCTTCAGTCACAAACAGATGTACTGAATAATTCCTGAAAATAATAATACCCTGAATGCTACTGCTCACTCATTAATAAGAAAAATGCAATCTAGACGTTTCAGAGCTAACACAAAAGCTCCCAGGGGATTAAGGCTAGACAGTATATTTCCTATCAGGTTAGAGTTTGATTCCTTTTGCCTTCTACCTGCCCTCACTTTTACGTAAGAATCAAGATTCCTCATCATCCAGACCAGCTTTAACCACTGCAGAAGCGTCCACGCACAGTTGAGGAAAAGGATATGACAACTACCAAGATGCACAAGAGGCAACTCCACTCTACTCCCTCAAGGAAGCAGTAGATACCCAGTGGCTGACTCGTGTTCTAATGTCAAAAACAAGGCAGAACATCTCAGAAAACACTAACTGTGCCCCAAAAATTTCTTCTCACTTACCCATCTTTCTGATACTGTAAATCTCATGCCTCCTTCCCAGCATTTCACAGATGACCAGAACGCTTTCATCTATATTTTGAAGGTGCAACTGCTGGCTACCTTCCGAAAGCATCATTAATGGAAAAGAAGTGGGAGAAGTTACCTTTGAACTGCTTGATCATATTCTGATGGTTCTCAATAGCCTCCTGCAAGATCATTTCAGGTTGGTCCATCTTCCATCGCCACTCTGTGCCCACAGGATTTGTATGATGTCTGAAGGAAAAAGAGACGGAGTTATCCACTGTCGTTTGTAACATACATGGAAGAACCCACCTGTCGCCCTGGTGACTCTGACATTGTTTAATAATATTAAAAGCAACAAGAAATTCTCAGCAATATCCTGCTTCTGACACAACTTTCAGATGTCATCTTTGAACACCATTCTCATACCCCCCTCCTTCCAGGCTCTGGTCTCCGCAGAAGGAAGAACGGACCTTGCAGTTTATACTAAACTTAACATACCTATTCTGAATCACAAGTAAGAGGTTTCTAAGCTAAAATGATGCTCTGCAGCCAGAAAGACCTCTGTGAAGAAAGGAAAACTGGTTCTACCTCCTCTTCTGACCATTGCTGTGCAAAGCACTACTAAAGGAAGGTCCTAAGCCATTTTTAGTTCCATTGCGAAGGTACCAACTGCTACCCTGAGAACAGGATTTGTGTCTAACCCAATCTTTGTGTAATGCTCTAGTAACAAGACAGATGAAGGCAGACTACTTCAAACTATATGAAGAGACCAGGAAGTTTGCAGTATGCCGGAGACGCACTGCTGGTGGGTCTGGGCAATCTCCCAGCTTTACTCAATAGGGGCTTCTCATCACTTTTGAGATCTGCTAGCTACCGCATTACTGAAACCCAAATGCAAAAAATAAAAATGAAATGTTAATTTCTCGAGACAAGCAGATTGCGGGATAAAAAACACTGATCTTCCATCTGAAGGACAGCTTATGTCACACTGGGTTAGGAAGCCAACCTCGTCTACCCAGAAAGGACCACTGTGTACCCATATTTTGTTTTCTTCAGAAATGGAAAAAGCCTACCCTGGCAAATCCACCCAAGCACCTGGAAGATGTATGGAGCTTCTCCCCATTCTCTATTTCATTAGCATGAGAGGATGTCACAAAGCCATCATAAGTCAACTGGAAAAAAATGCATCCTGACCAGCAAATGAAATATTACAAGCAACTGGTGTGGTATCCATCACGCTCACACCTGGACAAACACAACCCAGAGAGAGCCTGCACAAGGGCACAGCCCCCCCCCGGTGAGAGGAATTTCCCACTAACCCTGCTGCACTTAGATTGGTATCGAACAGGGGCAATTCAGCCTTTAAGTATCATCCTAAGAAAATCAACGAATGTCTGTGCTTTCACCTCCTTGTTCTCTCTCCATCTTCTCCTGCTTTTTTCCAAAACATGCTACAAAAGTTCCTCCACTTTTCCCCTACCATTTCTACTGCAGCTCATAGAATAATTTATTAATAGAAGAACAGCATATTTTGCAGCGTCTTTCAAAATAGCACTATTGGATTAACATAGCTCTGGATAAGGAAACAAGATCAAGCAATACATACTCCTGAAACTCTGTTTTCTGACCAGCTGATCTCTGTTTCCTCTACCACTCTCCATCATCCCTGGAAGTCAGCCGTGGAGACGACTGTGAGGTTACCTGCCGTATTCAGCCTTCCAGCTACACAGGCGTTAGGACATGACGCCCAGCATTTAACTAAAGGAGAAAAGACACAGGGAAGCACTTTTTCAGAATAAAGTGGCTGGTCCAGTGCTTACTGAAGACAATCAAAAGACTCCCACGGACTTCTCCAAGTGAGAAAGACCTGCAGCTCCATACTTTGACAGTGCCAAAACACACAAATTCTAGACCCAGCATCAATAAAACAGCCCTTTGGCCCAAACATTTCTTCATCTACTTCAAGAGCAAAGATTCAAACACTGCTCTCAAACTACTTTACCGTCTCAAAGATCCTTTAAGCTAAAACAGCTTTGCTTTTTGAATTTCCCTTTTTTTTTTTCTGTCTGCCAACATGGAAAGTTTTCTGAATGCCAACTATAAAAAGGCATTTATAAAACCCTCACACATTTAACTACATAACTTGTACCTTGTATATTTAATAGAGCAAGTTGGCAGAAAATCAATAGGGTCTTGATGCGTGCTGGACAGCTATTAATTATTAGTGTCTAACAATCCTTGAATGGTTAACACATTCTAACTGTTTAATAAACATACCAGGTCATGTCTACAAAGCAGCTTATTTGGCAAAAAGCAGTTTTTCTTCTAATAGGGGGGGAAAAAGCAGTGTCTTGTGGCTATTGAGATTGTTTCACAGTCCCAGGCACAGACAGAAGCTCACTGTCACCTTCCCATTCCCCTGCAGGCTCTGTGACCCCCCGCATCATCTGCCGCACCAAGTCTTGAGCAGGTAATTGTGCATGGTATTCCTTCCCTTCCAAAAATAACACAAGCAAAAAAAAGTCTCACCCAAAACCACACACACCAGAAGACCCTTATTTTATTAGAGATTCCAGGTGTGAAACAGGTTTGATTTGATACTTCAGAGACAAGCCATCACTGCCACAGCACCCCACCACCATGGAGCAACGCAAGACTGCACAAGATGTGATGGGGAGCTCCCAGCTCGCTCCCGCTCTCCCCTGGCTAACACGACTGCCCCCAATCCAGCCTTATCTGCCTTCTCATCAGACCTGTGATCTACCTGTATTATTTGCCAGCATTACCAAAACGTCCCTGGCAGTCAGTCAGACCCCCGTGAAGAAGGTGTACTCTTCAGTGGGGCAGTGCATCCCCCTCCCCAATCACTTGTGTATTATTTTAATAAGTCAGCTTTTGCTTGATACCCTCTTTTTAAATGGGTGCTCTCTTCTGTGAGCGATGCTTAGTATTATGAAGTCTTTCAAGAAACTTTGAGGGAAAATGCAGCATGGGTATAAAGTATCATTTACTCCAGGGATCAACTGATTGATGTTGATACCTGGTGGGGAACATGAAGGTGGAGAAACGCTGGCGGCAGTGAACATGAAAGGACAGAGCACATCGCTCCCAGGAAGGGACGGGAGGGAAAGAGCAGAACAAAACCAAAAGAGTTCAAGAAAGCAGACTTCAGTGAACCCCAAGAACCGGCAGGTGAGATCCCAGAAGAGAAGAGTTTAAGGGCAAAGGAGTTCAGGAGAACTGGTAGGTTTTTTAAACCCTATTAAGACAGAAGTGCAAACTGCGGCAATAAAAAGCAAAGATATGAAGAGCAGCAAGAAACCAATCTGGCAGAATCACAGGCTCTTCTGCAACCTTGCAATCCTCCAGCTGAAAATAAAAGGAAGAGCACAAGAATACAGGGTCATAATCAGAAAGGTCAAGGCAGAAAATCAGATACAACTAGCAAAGAACATACACAAGGGCTAACAAGAAAGACCTTCCTATAATGATGTGAGAAGTAAGACGAAGACCAAGGAAAAAGCTTGTCCACTACACAAGCAAACAATGTTTAATGTTTCTCTGTGATGACAAGAAACCTGTTTGCACCTTTTCTTCTACTTTTTCCAGATGGCAATGTGAAGAACCCAGATTGGACTAAGAAGAGGACAGGTTAGAGAAGGTTAATCTAAATGAAATGTTTTCACTCGGATGGTTAAACTCACCCCAGAGCATGCTGGATGAATTGGCTGACAGTATCAGAGTCGCTAGCAACAAGCTGAAAGTTTGTGAGGAGCATGTAAAAGTGATTTAAAACACACTGGAAAAGTGCAAATGCAATGCCCACTTTAGCAGGAGCCAAAGATTTCTATACCAGCCCCTCTTAACTTCCCGTTCCTCAGGACATACTGCATTAAATAAGTGTTTATGAGCCCCAGACCACAGCACTGAGATAGGTAACAGCCAACACGAACCTGCTGAGAACGTTTCATGCCAAGACCATCCTTGGTCCTTGTAGGCAAAGGGAAAGGAGAAGAGGTTGAGCTTTTGACACCATCCTACCCAATATTCTCATAATCTGCCCAGAGAAAGGCTCTGTAAGTAGCACTGTTTTGTAAGAGAGCACAAACCAGGGTGGAAAACTTGAATCAAAGATTAGTCACCACTGGTTGAGTAGGACACTAGATCTATCCCAAAAGGTATCTGCAGGGTTGTGTCCTGGACTGGTCCTATTCAGCATCTCCCAAGAGTTGAATGACGGCTCAGGAGGCAGGCTTACCACATCTGAGGTGGAACCAACCTGGCTGGAGATGCAAACTCAGGGAGGACAACGTGCAATTAAAAAAATCACCACGGTTTTGCTATTACATAGTCATAACTTGCATTTGACTGCAAAATGCCTCTGCAGGGATAAAGTAAAGACTTCAAGTCTCTCAGATTTATTTTCTACAAATCAGATGACACTTCAGAAAGGAAAAGAAAGAGAAGTTTTGATAGGAACAACAAATAAAAAACCCCTACCCAGACTGCTGTCTGAGGAAGAGGAACACAATGGCTCTATAGAAATCTCATGTTAAATAACAGACAATTATTTCTCATGTTGCTCTGGGCAATATTTTTTTAGCTGCAGAAATGAGAAAAATAATGGTTTATTATGAATAATTCAGGAAGAGAAAAAAGCTTTTCAAAAGGTGTGGAATTATTCCTAAATGCTGATAAATTTAAACAATTCTAGAGAAGAAAAAAATTGGGGAAACAAGGCTGAAGTCCAATGTTTGGATATCTGAACATCCAAAGAAAACTCTCATTATAAAATGACAAAATATTCAGTATTTTCAAAAGAAAATTTGGACTTTCCTCATATTTTTAAATAACTTAAATAAAAAGATTTTTCAGAAACAGGTGAAAAAGCCAAAAATGAATTGATGACTTTTAGATTAAACAAAATAAATCCACCTGTAACTTCTACATTTTCACTAAGAGTGCATGGCAGCTGAACCCTCACTAACTTCCTAAGGTTTTTCAAATCAGTTGCTCAATCAAAATCAATTTAGTCTTCTCCTTGTGAGATCACTTGGTCATATTACAACACCTGGCAGCAACTCATGATAGTACCCACAGTGAGGACTTCAGACCAGGTTGGTTTTGCCAGTTCCTCTGAACTGAGAGAGAACTGAACTTCAGAAGACTTTTAGAAGAACCCACTTCTGGTATTGGGCACTGGTGAGGCCGCATCTTGAATCCTGGGTTCAGTTTTGGGCCCCTCACGACAAGAAGGACATTGAGGGGCTGGAGCGTGTCCAGAGAAGGGCAACGGAGCTGGGGAAGGGCCTGGAGCACAAGTCTGATGGGGAGCGGCTGAGGGAACTGGGGGTGTTCAGCCTGGAGAAGAGGAGGCTGAGGGGAGACCTCATCGCGCTCTGCAACTGCCTGAAGGGAGGTTGGAGCGAGGGGGGGTCGGTCTCTTCTGCCAAGTAACAGCGATAGGACGAGAGGAAACGGCCTCAAGTTGTGCCAAGGGAGGTTTAGGTTGGACATGAGGAGAAATTTCTTCACTGAAAGAGTGGTCAGGCCTTGGCACAGGCTGCCCAGGGCAGTGGTGGAGTCCCCATCCCTGGAGGGATTTAAAAGACGTGTAGATGTGGCACTTGGGGACATGGTTTAGTGGTGGACTTGGCAGTGTCAGGTATATGGTTGGACTCGATAATCTTAAAGGTCTTTTCCAACCTAAATGATTCTATGATTCTTTTCTAACTCACACTTCTGAAATCTTAAGGATGGAAGATGCCCCATACTGAAAACTACATACCAACTCTGAGAACTGTTCACTTTTTTTAAGAGAAGCACGGTTTCTAGAAAGGCAGGCAATGCTGAGCACCTCCCAGAAGTCTGCCCTGGCCTTGTGTCAATGTATTNCTTTTGACACCATCCTACCCAATATTCTCATAATCTGCCCAGAGAAAGGCTCTGTAAGTAGCACTGTTTTATAAGAGAGCACAAACCAGGGTGGAAAACTTGAATCAAAGATTAGTCACCACTGGTTGAGTAGGACACTAGATCTATCCCAAAAGGTATCTGCAGGGTTGTGTCCTGGACTGGTCCTATTCAGCATCTCCCAAGAGTTGAATGACGGCTCAGGAGGCAGGCTTACCACATCTGAGGTGGAACCAACCTGGCTGGAGATGCAAACTCAGGGAGGACAACGTGCAATTAAAAAAATCACCACGGTTTTGCTATTACATAGTCATAACTTGCATTTGACTGCAAAATGCCTCTGCAGGGATAAAGTAAAGACTTCAAGTCTCTCAGATTTATTTTCTACAAATCAGATGACACTTCAGAAAGGAAAAGAAAGAGAAGTTTTGATAGGAACAACAAATAAAAAACCCCTACCCAGACTGCTGTCTGAGGAAGAGGAACACAATGGCTCTATAGAAATCTCATGTTAAATAACAGACAATTATTTCTCATGTTGCTCTGGGCAATATTTTTTTAGCTGCAGAAATGAGAAAAATAATGGTTTATTATGAATAATTCAGGAAGAGAAAAAAGCTTTTCAAAAGGTGTGGAATTATTCCTAAATGCTGATAAATTTAAACAATTCTAGAGAAGAAAAAAATTGGGGAAACAAGGCTGAAGTCCAATGTTTGGATATCTGAACATCCAAAGAAAACTCTCATTATAAAATGACAAAATATTCAGTATTTTCAAAAGAAAATTTGGACTTTTCTCATATTTTTAAATAACTTAAATAAAAAGATTTTTCAGAAACAGGTGAAAAAGCCCAAAATGAATTGATGACTTTTAGATTAAACAAAATAAATCCACCTGTAACTTCTACATTTTCACTAAGAGTGCATGGCAGCTGAACCCTCACTAACTTCCTAAGGTTTTTCAAATCAGTTGCTCAATCAAAATCAATTTAGTCTTCTCCTTGTGAGATCACTTGGTCATATTACAACACCTGGCAGCAACTCATGATAGTACCCACAGTGAGGACTTCAGACCAGGTTGGTTTTGCCAGTTCCTCTGAACTGAGAGAGAACTGAACTTCAGAAAACTTTTAGAAGAACCCACTTCTGGTATNCCCAATGTTCCTTCCCAGCGAACCACGCTCAGCACAATCTCAAAGATTATTTCAGAACTAGCTTGTGTGTCAGGACGTACAAGGTTGCTTTTAAAGCCCATGATCACTCCATCACCTTACTGATTACCGTAACTGGGTACCAAGTCACCAACCACCTGCAGCAACTATTAAGACACGTGAGCATTTCATAGCCAATAACCTGGAACCAGTAGTGAATATATGTAAACTAATAACAACAACTACAAAAGCCTTCAATGAGTCCAAGACCAGGAAAACACGCACTGCTATAAGATGAAAAGCATAGATTTCAATCCCTGTAAGTTGTTGGCAGGGTACTTTTTCTTCCTATCATAACCCTTTTGCATAACAGGAATGAAAATACTGCCCACTGCACAGTATAAGCTGGGAATCCTCACAGGGCAGATACTACTCTGGGGACGAAGTGCATTTACAGGGACCTTACCCCCACGCTGCTGTGCCTGATTTGGCAAAACAGTGTCTGACCAACACCGAGAGCCGCCCCGGGCAGCACGCCCGTTTGCACAGTACTGAGCAACTGATGCAACCCCGTCCTGCCCAAACATCGGGCACCAGCAGCGTTGTCAGCGCCTCAGCGAAGCGCCAACGCTCCCGCTCCCACTAAGCGCCCAGCCGAGACAGTCACCAGGTCTGCTCCCACCTCGCCTGATGGGCCACATCAACGTTTTCTCCTAGAAATGCCTCAGATTATTACAGTGCTGGCAGACAGCATAAAGACACCAAGACTTTTTTTTTTTTAAACCATTGACAGAGGCATGAACTAGCTATATTCTGTGATCTCCTGTCCCCCACCCCATTTACATGGTTACTTCAAGAGCTCCTGGAAGACAGACAGGCTCAACGGACAACAAACCAGTGAAGAATCAAATCTGAAGAAAACAATGAACGTTGGGTCACAATATATTAATCTGTAAACAAAAAATAACCAAACTGAAACATTGGAAGAAGAGAGTATTAACTTAGCAGAACAAGGATGGGAGACTGGAGATGCAGAGAGACTCTTTGAGCTTTCAGGCTCAAGTTCCAAGTTTTACAAACCTGCAGTGTTTGATATCATAATATTTCACATTTCCCTGAAGAATTTAGCCTCTGGGGTCAGGTTACTTAATGAGAAGAAGCTTTTGTTTTAAGCTGTTTTCAGTTTCTTCTTAATTTTTTAAAGACGTTATTAAGTACCTCTCCTATGGGAGATAATTAATCTCTTCATTTTGCAGGGCTTACTGTGATCACTGGCTTTTGGCCACACACTTATTTAGATCGTCTGAACAGAACTTTAGCTGTTGTCTACTGAACAAATTAAAGCTGAAACCTTCCAGTACAGGTATAAACACCATAGAGTTACAGAAGAAGAAATATGAACTAATTTCTTTACGGGATATTTCACTCTGTCTGGTTTGCCTCCTCCTCAGATGCAAAAATAATAAAGCCTATTAATTTAAATCTTATTTAGCTGTTCCATCTCTCCACAGTAATTGATTGGGCTTTAGACACTCTGCCAGAAAACATAATCAAATCAGGTTTGCCTGGTGATTGTGCCGCAATACACCGTGTCAGAAAGCCTCGGTCCCCACACTTTCTCTAATTGATTAAAAGATTTGGTCACTTGCACATTTCCATTTAGACAATTAAGCTAAAGAGACACTACAAACACAGCGAGACCAGCTGAGAGCAATAATGGATAGCAACAGACTATTTTTGCAGTGAGAATTATGACTTAGGGATGTTGCAGTAATTAAGGTGTTTCTTCCCCCCCCACCATTGCTCTTGATGCAATGCCCTCGGGAGTTGAACACAGCGCGATTGCTGCCTTGCGGGAGCAACACCACACAAATGAACAACCTGCTTTTCCTGCCTCCCAAAGAAGCTGTCACGCTAAAAACCTGCATCACCAAACTCCCAGCCAGCTCTCTGAAGGGGAGAGGCAGGGAAGCACGAGCCAGCGGTCACACCAGTAAGGGGGCACTGGCAGGCCTGGTATCTACCAGGGACGTACCGCTTCCAGGGACGAGGAGGAGAAGGAAGGTCTCCAGTGCAGAGTCAAGCTACATCTTTTACAAAACCCTAACTTTCTGAGTGTGTTTGGATGCTGGCTCCACCCGTGATTCCTGCTTCAGGGCCAAAATGTGTCAGTCAGGACCAGCCAACTACGATGACATCCAATCTCCAGGGAAAGCGTCTGAACTGCAGCATTTCTTGCCAAAGTGAGGAAGAGAAAACAAACAGGCTCCTTGGCCTTTTCCTCAGCAATCCTGGGAGAGCTGCAGTGGTTATGCAGTTAGAAACACTGGCAGACTCTACAAATGTCAAAATCCTGAAAGAAGAGATCAGGAAAAAAAAAAAAAAAAGAATCACAGCGAACTTATCTGCAACTTGGTGTGCAGAGCTGCACAAGACCAGCAAGGGATAAAACCTGTATCAAAAACATTTTGCCAACAGCAGATCAAAACTATCACTTCATACGTCTCCAGCAGCACAGATAGTAACTGCTAATAAGAATGCAACATGCTCATCCTACCCAGCCAGCGGTGCCTGTGATTCTACATTTACATTAAGAATCTGCAAGGCATGGTGGATTTAAAATTAAAAAAAATATATATATAGATAGTCCTGGCTGCAGGGTTTGTGAACTGTGCTGACATGCAACTGGTAGGGAGGAGGATGGGTATGGAAGCGTCCTCTTCTACACCAAACTAACCTGACCTGGCACAGCTCACAGACCCACGAAGGCTGTAGCAGCCCAAGCACAGGCTCTGAAAAAGCCACCAAAGCAGAGAAAGCTTCTTTCAGTTCTGCTTTATGTCAAGCTTAACGTGTACATAAAGTGAACCTTGGGATGAGTCTCAAACTGAGCCTTAAGTCTTCCAACCCAGTAGAGGTCTGAGAAGAGAAGACAGACAGCTGCAGTCCATATGGAAAAGTCCAACAACTGCAACACATTTCACCCACAGAAAGTAAATAAACAAGAATATTTTTCAGCACAGTCCCCTGGAAAGCTGTTTCCTTGCATTCAGGTTGTTACCATTAGTAAAATAAGCATTCTAGCATTCATTATCATTAGGGCTACTGTTTCCAGGATTCCTCTTAGAAGCGACAAATGACAGCTACAGGATGACGAGTTAGAGGCACACAGAAGGTATCACACATGGTGATTTATCCCAATTACTGCACTTTTCAATTTACACTTGTTTGACTTCCCCAGTTCAGTCCCATACTGCAGACACAGACTGCTGCTGCTAAGAAATACCAGAGTTGGGTCATTTTGAAGGGAAATAGTGTTAAATGGTCTGCAGTGCAACACTAGGAACAAAATGCCTCATTCTGGTGATGTTATTGCTTTCAATTTGGTGTTTATGTACCTTCTGTGTAGGGACAGAGGGATAATATGCATGGCAATCTTCTTCCTACTAGTACAGTCACCACTGCAGAATTAAATGCACCATTGCTAGCTGATACATTGGAAAAAAGGAATGAGCAGTACATTTTTCTTCCCAGTCATTAGATTGCTCTGAAGAAAAGCAGCAAAACTCGCACATTAAACATGCCATTTGCTGTGTCCTTTCAAACTAGGATATGATGAAAGCCCATCAAGAGCACCAGTTAACATTTTGGTATAGACTCCCAAATGCAAACTTAACAGGATGACCAGTGTCTAGAACTTATACTTAACACTAACATGGGAGACAGCTTCAAAGTGCCTTCAAAATTACAGCAGTCCTTTTGCACCGATGCTGTCATTTAAATAGTCTCATGAAATATTTGCATTATTAAAACTTGAAGACTATGAAAGACGGAAAATGGTACTCAGAGGAATTTGGCTATTTTCACATGGAAATATTGGGATGTTGGACACTCAGGCTTAGGGATGGAATGGGTGTTACTGGCAGCCAGTCCCCTGGGGTAGGCATAAATACCAAAGGAAGCACAGCCCCCATGGTTTGAATTAGCTAGCAAGGTAGAAGACAAAAGAGCTCAAAGAATAACCTCCACGTCCTCCCACTCAGTACGCTTTCACGTCACTGCTTTCATTTCTACTGAGCCTCTCAGTCTCTCTCTCACTGATCCCATCCTGCACTCCCCCAGCCTAGCAAAAACCTCCCTCGGAATCCAGGCATTGCGGTGAGTAAGCAGTGCTGCAGCAGCTCACAGTTCAGATCCAGGCAAAGCTCATTTCCTTTAGAGAATTAACAACGAAGTAATTCCTCTGAGAAAAGGAGGCATTTTACTGACTGAAATAGAAAGTCATTTATTAGCTACTGTTTTAGGAAGGCAACAGTTACTAAGTCATCACTTTTCACTCACTGAGAATGCAATTGAATTGGTGGGGGTAAAGGTACTTTAAATAAGAAAAATGGTCCAATTTCAAAACAAAGATACTCGCACTGCTTAGCACCTTGATGGCTTTGCACAACATGAGGCAGCCCATGTTCTCCAGAGCACCAGGAGCCATGGGGGGTCTCAGGCAGTGATCTTCAGAGGGAACCAAACCTCTGTGAAGTGCTTGGAGCAGGCGGCAGTGGGAATTGCAGGGCGGTAGATGGAGAGGTGTCTGTCTCCTGCCTCCCCGATTCCTCCTTCCACGGGTCTCCAGCTAGTCTGAACTTGCTGGGGCCCAAGACCTGGCTGCACAGGAGACGGTTCTAGGGGAGGTGGGACTGGGGAGCCCCCAGATCCTCTTCAGCCTCTGAGCTGTGGAGCCCCTCCCCAGCTCACCCCCTGCCATCCCTGCCCCACGGGCTCCCCGGCTCTCAGAAGGGGAGGAGTACAGGGAGGAAGGGGGAGCAACGCAAATCCTTCCTCCCCCAATTTCCAAGCGAAAAGGTCACACAGGTCTAGGTTTGAGGAACAGGAGAGGGACAGAGTAGAACAGAGCCCCCAAAATAAAACTGCATCAGTATTTTACCTCCAGCAAAAGACACATTTGTTTGCACAAGCCAGGCTCGGCGTGGCCTCCATGCAGCGGTGGCTCTCAATTCCGTAAAACGTGTGTTTGTAGCAGCCTCCTCTGCCTCGAAGCATCGACTAGCAACAAAGAAAGACACATACAAATACCAAGAAAGTTAAAACACACCATCTGTAACCAAACTGAGGGCAGAGGTTTGAAATCTGCTCCCTGAGCATAGCTGCAGTTTCCAGTCACTGGCAACTTTGGTGTTCGAAGTCACTTGTGACAGACATTGCAAGCGAGGTCACGGCTGCAGAGCAAGTCTGAATAATGACAGATGCAGAAAGAAATTCATAGCATGCAAATCAGTACACAGTCTGATCGTTTATATACGTCCTTACAGAAACAAGGCATTTATGATGTCAAATTTACAACTGTTTTAAAGGAGAGAAACTTTCACATAATCAATAACTTCTCACTTGCAACCACAGCCTAACAATGTGCTTTACTGAAGCTTTTAACTGAATCAGCCAACAAAAGAAAGCAGGTGAAGCCACTTAAGCTGCAAGAAATATTATTGTAAAAGTCCGCTAAAGAGTAACAAGGATCAATCTCAAGGCTGCACTACTGAACACTCAATTCTTTTCATTTGTCTAATACGGTATTTCTTCTAGCACTAAATTAAATAAATACCCTGACCTTATAAACCTTCATTCACACCAGTCAGCGGCTCCAGCAGGACGCTGCACTTTCCTCCACAGCAGAACCGCAGCAGCCTTCCCACTGGGATTTCTCCTATTTAGCATGCAAGTTGCTTGGAGCAAAGACTGTCTTTCTTTATCTCAGTTAAATAATAATAAATGAGAAGAAATCTTTACTACTCTCAAGGGAAAATTTGAAATATGACATAGCAACTTTTAATCTATCTTGATCTACCTGAAGAGTCCTGGTGACCCAAGAGAAAGCCTCCACTGAGCAGCAGGGAAAGAATATACAGGTAACCCCTAGCATATGCACAGCCTTGTTATACAGTTGGGAGATTAAACAAAATGGAAAATGCTCTTTATTCTACCCATCCCTCAAACAATAGAGATTTCAGCAGATTCACAAATTCTAGGACAGCAAGTTACATTTTGGATTTCATAAGATAGGCAAATCACACTCTTCCTAAAATTTGCAGGTTTTATGCTCTTTTCCCAAATATGATAGAACACAATCACTTTCATCTGAGATATCGCTATGAAACTCTACTTAATACTAATCCTTCTAGCCCTGCTCCTGCTTTCCACTGATACAAATCTCAAACAAGCCTCCTGAAGATATTCACATATTGGTGTGAATCTGAGTCAAAGCCACTGCCTGTAACCAATTTCAGCTCAATTTATTAGAACACTTTACATTCAAATTCCTGCTTAAGTTAAAAATAGTATGGTCCTATCTAAGCACAGAGCTGCTATTTATTTTGTGAAATGGCTTTACAGTGCTGCATTAAATTATGGTTCTTTAATAAAAATAGGTTCTCTGGTTTTCTCTCTCAGTCACAGCACTGATGAAGTTTGACAAGTTTTTCTTTAAACATTTCATGGCCTTCTCTGACACTAAAACCGATAGCAGGGAGAAATATTTGGAAGAGTAAACAGCAGAACCATCAGTGGGATCAGTACGTCTCACAAATATTCATGACAATACAGCAGTGGGCTCTTTAAACTGTTCACAAGAACAAGTCTTTTGATGAGACAGTTCATTGATACCAGGCATTTCAATAAGAAAACCTCACTGCAGCCACCCACTTCGCTGATTTGCCATTCAAAGAGCTCTTTTCAAAAATAAACAAAGTTAATCATGCAGCAAAAGAGAGCTGAGAGACCACAGAACTGATCACTGCCACAGCGCAAGAATTAGAGAAGTGCTGGCATTTTAATGAGGTGATGATTCCCATAGTTTATCATCCCACGAATGCTGAAGGCTTTAGTATGTTATATCAATGTTACTCTCCAAACGTATAAATAACATTAGAGACCAGCTTTCAACTTCTGAGCTTCCTGGGGACCTGCAAAGGACAGGCAAACCAATAAACATACTGAGGTGGCTGAAGTTGGTTCTACAGGGCTCTGTGCCTCTGCTGGGAATGTTTTTAAGTCTGCAAACTACTTGAAAAGCTTACGCAGCCTACAATACACAACTGCAGGGCTTGCAGGATGACTTTTTTCATATATACGTGTACATACACACACAGAGACATATTATACACAACTATATACATACACACTCCCACAGAGTAATTTTTAAGAAGTCCTAGCATGAACAAGGGACAGTTACCTCGCTATCTAAATCTTACTTGACAAACGCTGAAAACCAGTGGAGGAGCACCGACTGTCGCAAACCAGATACATCAGTCACAGAACAACAGGTTCTGGTGCCCTTGTGTGCCCATTCGAGTGTAATGACGGACTGTGTTATCTTATTTTCAGAAGACCTCACACTGGTGAAGTAACCTTCCCGCTTTTCTCTGCGGTGTTCTGCTGCTGCCACATATTGCAGTAAGCAGGAGATATTTTAGCAGACAGCAGAATAACAGGAAAAACAACAGAAAATGATGTTCCCAGCTCTTTGCCATGGTCGCATTCTCACTCTTCACAGCAGGATTTTAATAGCTTGAAATGCAAAACTACAGCTTGGAAGACAAAATTTGTTTTCGTGCAAGTAATATCACATTTTTAAAGGATATTTCATCTGGCAATTGTAATACCTGAATAAGTCTCTAGCTTTTTTTTTTCTTAATTTATAAAATGAGAAAAGAAAAGAGACCATACCTTTGTCCACCGGCAGAGCTTCACCCCAGAATGGCTTCCAATCAGCTTGTAACCTGAAAACAAGAAAGAAATCAAACCATCAATTTTAACTTGCAATAATTGATGCCCAAAGCGTATCAATTGGTACACAAAATTATTAAACATCACCGTCTCAATGCTGCTCTTCCCTGTCGGCCCCAAGGTGACACTACCAAGACGTCAGTGCCCACCCCCTCCCCGTTTGATTCTGGGGGCCTGCACAGCAGCGCAAAGGCCACGGCCACCCAAGGGACTGCGGCCAACTTGAAACCATTTCTCTTAGCGGGAGATTTATTTATATTCCTCAGTCTTGTGTGAATCAGAGGGTGGCCACAAGACTTCTCCATGCAACAGGTCTAGCCCAGCGATGCGAGACATCTGCACTGACCCCAGGGGATGCACACGGAGGGAACAGAACCAGAAGCGTCTCCCTGGCCCTAAGCAGCCGCCCCAGGACCGACTCTTCCCCAGGACGGAGGAGACACACTCCCACTGCTCCCCAGCAGGTCTGACCAAGCCTGGAGAACGACATCTGACTCGCAGTGCCGTTGTGAGAGTGGAGGAAGAGAACTGAAAAGCAGGGCTCAGCTTGAACCCAAACTTCACAGGTTCACCAATTTCACCAATTCCATCTCCACTGGCCACGGTGGAGCCACAGTGAAGGAGCCGCTTCTCTGTGCCCAGAGAAAAGCTGATTTCACATCACTTCCCTGTTCCCCAGCCAAGATCAACACAATTTCATTTAAATTTATTGGTCCAGGAGGATTAATTCCACAACGTTCGTTAAGCACTAAGTACTATTATTATCCAAACTGCTTGAGTTAGGTTATTTTCCTCTTTGAAAAAAGTGCTTAGAGACCAATATGTCTGAAGGATTAAAAGTCACTTCAAAATCAGCATAAAAATAAGAGGGATTTGAGAAGTCTCACTGTGTCATTCACACAGTAGTGTTTATACGTCAATGGCCTGGTTGTCCCCAAACCCAGCACGTCTCAACTAGCCGCTTTAGGCTAAGGCTTATATTGACACTTTCGAGGGAAATCAAATTTTAGGTAGCAAGTCTCCTTCCTGCCAACCAGCATGAACTTAACAGGGAAAAAAGCCCTCTGTTCAGCAGAACTGGCCTTCACCTCCTACAACAAAAGGTGGCACAATTACCCTGCCCTGCTCACTTGTCACCGTGCACCTCTTGCACAGCAAGGTCCAGGGAAGTGCCGCTGCACCCCAAAGTCCCCTCCACCTCCAAGGGCACTGAGCCAGCCGGGAACTACAGTGACAGCAGATGCCACATCAGCTGCACCAGCTCAAAATCAAACCATGTGAAGACACACGTGGCTAACAAGGAATCATACAGCATCTAGAGCACACCGCTCTAGTTACTCTGCCACTTAAATCCAGCAGAGATCTGCCCAGGCTCCTCTTTCTTCTTGACCTGATGTTTGTTCCTGCCTCCTCACGCTGGCTCTAACCTTGCTGGGGGGTGAGGACATGCGCAGTTCTAGCCTGATCGGTTCCCTGAGGTTCTCCAGGAGACTGTATGAACACTTGGGAGGTGGCTGGCAGGACCGAGCCGTAGGGACCCCCTGTTAAACAGCAAAGGGACCAATTGCCAGATTAAGTGAGGCTTTGGCAACCTCAATGCCAGGCTGCTCCCATGTCCTGAACTCCCTCTCCCCCTCCAGCCCAGTGGGAATGGACAATATTTCAACCTTTTCCTCCCTAAATGAATAACTCCCCAAGCCTCACAAGCACTTTCAGGGTTAAGTCAATATAGCAAGAAAGAACAAACTGCTGTAAGCCAAAAAGCCTTCATAGCAGATCATCCAATCCTTTCCTGGAGAAAGACATCACTGTAACCCTGATCAGCCCTTCTGACATGGAACTGATAGTCTCCAAAGCCACAAGCAACACTGGGGACACCATTATCTAGGACTGGATGAAACCCAGAAGACCTTGTGGCAACTTCTGGCTGACACTTGTCAGAGGCACAGCCAAGTACGCACAACTGCATTTGGCTGTATCACTCATCTCCTCCCACCCTGGGTCTGTCCTGCCTATTTCTTCTGCATTTCTTTGCGAACAGGCTTGTCCAGCAAGGTCTAGTCTCAACCAAGGTCTCCCTGCTAGAATTCATGTCCTCACAGGATTTCTTGACGAGCGTGGAAAAGGGTGATACATTCCTCCTCCCTCTAATACAGCTGTCCAAGCCAGACTCTTTGCTGATGTCAACCAGCACAGCCCTTGCCGTGTTTTTTTCCATTTTTCAGAATCCAGCAACAGCATTCACGTAAGATTATTCTTTCACAGATCGCTTGTCAGTAGACGTAATATGGCTGCTTTAAAATGGGTTTTAGATTAAAATTAAATTGGAAATAGGACATGCTTGCCCAGATCTGCTACTGAGTTGTTTGAGAGAAGAGAGGAAGCAGCTAAATTGAGCAAGGTGCCAAGCTCCGGAGCCCAAAGCTGCGGCATTTTCTCTTAAGTTACTTAAATCAACTTCCACCATGTGGAGCGCCCACAGCTTCCTATAAAGGCCAAGAAAATTGTACACGTTCAACATCAAAACAGAGTCTTAAAAACTTCAGCCAGCTTTAGTGATGAGAAGGGGTTTACTCATCTTGTTTGCTGCTGCCAGGAGTCACAGCTATGGTTACAGGAAGAAACAGCATATACTTGCAGAACTTCTTAAATGCACTGCACGAAGCTGCTGAACTTGGGCCTTCACTGGGTAACTCTGGTAGAAAGCGTGGTTCACAGCCATCGTGGCGAACACTGGTTGTGCTATACTTTTTCAGACTTGGAAATTAGATAAAATATCAGTGACCAAGGCCAAACACTCTTTACACATCTACTCTAGGTGAGCAGAGTCCTTCCACCTCTGTAAAGCCCATTTCTTCAAGTACTTGCTTTCCTGCTGGCTACTAACACAGGCAGCAAACCAATTCGGGCTAAAAGGAAGGGTTAAGCAAGAACCAAGCAGCACTGAGTTTCAAACCAAATACAGGAGAAAACGTGTTCAAGAACTAGTCTGAGGGTCTTCTCAGTTCTGTTTCCACATCGCAGCTTCTGCTGAACAACCCTTTTGAAGGCTCAGGCTAGCTCATCTCCTCCATCAGCTCTGCCACAACTTCACTGGGGCTCTGCCAAGGCAAATGGTGGTTGAATCAAATCTTACTGATGGACCAGAAATTTGCACCTATGTACGCCAGGACTCACTGTGAACACATTCACTTCTTTGCTCTTAAGACATATTACTTGTGAGCAATAACTCTAAGTGGATATTTGGATACAACACCTTCCAAACAATAGTGTGTTGTCTTGATGGGACTCTGCTCACAGTCCTTATGTATCTTCAGATACTAAGGCTGAACAAAACCAATCCATTTATTATTTCTACAGCCTAATATTCAAAGGATCCCTTAAATAATAAGCAGGCTCAAAGTAATCAGCTCAATTCCTGACTAAAGGCACAACAACGTCTGATCAGAAGTCTGTGTGTTAGTTGATCCTGCTCTAGATGATAAATTGAATAACCTAGAAGCCTGCCAAACTTCACTGAAATTAAGTGTCATTTTTAACTATAAAAAGACATGAATTAAGCTTTTAAACAAGCTTTTGGGTGAAATGAGTGTTATCAGGCAATAACGCTAGGCTGATAAACGTTTGGTGATTACTTACCCTGACAATCCAACTGGATTTTAATAGACCACAGACAGACTTTTAACCAAAGAGATGCCAGCATCGCAGACAGTGACTGCTCCATTGTCTGGGCCAAAACTGTTCTGCAACCGTTTAAAACTACACTGCAGCATTTCAACTCTATCATGTAAATAATAGTTTTAAAAGTCCACTCTCTGAAACTCAAAAAATTCATCAAGCCCCTGAGACAGGACACTGCTATGTATATACCCATGTCATGTTCCATGATATCAAGATATTCTGGTTGTGGTTTTGCTAGTTTACCAGTGCCCTACACATAACAAATCTTTCTAAGCTCCTGAACGTGGATGAATTATGTGCATGTGAGCGATTATGTTATTTTAATTTTGAAAGCAGAACAGATATAGCTAAGATAAACCGAATTTCTACAAGTACAACTGTCCATATCAGAAGCAGTATCATATCTGCACAGTCTAAAAAAAAAAATGCATCTGTAAGACAGCCGTACTGAACAGCTCTCAAAGATTGCTGAATATCCCAACATGGCAACATGTCCAGAAGAAAACCCAAAGGCACCTTCCAGTACAGATCTCTACACCACCAAAAGCTTGCTTCAACAGAAGACTTTGAAAGCACAAAGCAAAAGATTTAATTACGCAAGAATGAAGTAGATCAGTGGTTGAAAAAATCCCCAAAAGGTACAAGAAAAAGGCTTAGCCATCCTCTTCTGAGAGTCCAGTCACCGTAAGCTTGGTAAATGCCACTCTGATGTCACATTGTGCTTCACAAACTCAAATGACTTTCAGAAGGCTTTTCTTCTGAGAAGAGTAATTACAGCTGGCAAGTCACTATGGTTCTATCAAGCAATCTCCTTAAATAAAAGCCCTCTGGTTTGAAGCAACAATTACCTGTTAAAGCTGAAACTCAGTGCAGAAAGGGGATCTTCACACTAGGAGAATGTTTACAGGGAAAAAAGTTTCCAATTTCCTGCTGCTTTGCAAGAGTGCAGTTTAAATGGGCCAGAGCCGAAGGTCAGCGACACAGCAGTAATCCCTCACCAGCACTAGGGACCATTCGAAAGTTGTAACGCAACTGCTGCACTTGAGCCACTGCCCAAAAGACAGTGCTCTGACTAAAGCTAGAAAATTAATAAGAAAAAAAAACAACAAGAAATGTCACTGGGGAAAAGAACCTGTTCAAATTATATCAGTATTTTATACCAAAATAGAAAGAAGTGGAATCTGGGCAGTGGAATTTTTCAGATTACCCAAGCACTAGAGGAGAAACCTCCAGTTTCATTCCTAGCATTGCTCACTCTTCAAGAAACCCTTGCCAAGCCCATCAAAACCTACTCTTTAGGTTTTCTCTTCTTTTGAAATAGAAGAAAGTACTCTTAAAATTTGTGGAAGGACTTGCTTCCATGAACTCAAAGCAGGAGTGAGGACACGAGAAAGGATTACAGGACTGTACCTTGTATGCAAAAATACTGTCATTCCAAAATGGATGGAAAGTTTGCTCTTTCAGTGGAGCTGCTGAAATGCTGCTTCAGATCCTTCTCATCGTACACAAAATGAAGAACATCTTGAACGTTTTTAACACATAGTAAAAGCCTACTAAGGTTAGTGAAAGAAATACAGCCACTGCAGCAGGCAAACCAAACCTAACCTAGTATCAAGAAAATGAGACTGGCAAAGTTCAAGAGTGGGAATGCCAGTAGCTATAATAAATTCCAGCCTCAACACAGCTGATCATAAAAGAGCTGAAGAATTCTTAAAATCTGGCTTTTCACTTAAACCCAGATGTCCGTTTTAATCCAAAAGCACCTTTTCCTTTGCAGCACAGAACTGCCTGGGCAGTAGGAATACAAAACCTCCAATATTCAAAATCATAATTTCTTATCAAACTATGTCTTTGACAAAAACAGCCACAGAGACCATTGGTATTTTCACCCACCTCAAGTAGTACTGAAGAAAAAAAACAAAAGAAAAGCCTTCTGTATCTGGCACCTTTGACAAAAGGCAACGTGGTAAGCCAGACCATTTGCTGAGCTGTTGCAAAATGTTTGCCATGAATGCATCGCGTTGCTGACCTCCAGCAGCAGCAACCGTAGCAAAGCGTGTCTTATACAAGTCAGGCCATGGGCATCAACAACACGGCAGCCCATACCATTTTAATCCATCCCCCAAATCAACTGCAAGTTCTTGAGGCCTCCTCTCACCCAAGGTAAGTTGGAGAAGAGATGTCTATTCCTCAGCCCAAGTAGTTTCACCAACTTCCACTTTGGCTTTGCCATCCCAAGAGGAGAACAGCTGCTCCCCTACTCCTAAAAAGGGATCTTTGGGGCTTGGCAAGCAAACATCCATCACCATCCACCAGAACAATCCTAAGAAGACAGAACTGACCAGCCATCTCCAGAAGTCACCTTCCAACTGCTCTCAGGCACTGCAGCCAAGATAAAGACCTGCAAGATAAAAGTCCCTCAAATGTTCTGAACAGCAAAAGGATCCCTATGCCTCTGTCTGGAAGGTTGGGAAGACACAAGCTTCACTGAGGAGGACAGCACATGCAATTCACATTCGGGCTGTAAAGCAAGCAGGAAAAAAAAAAGACGACATGATGGGACTCTTGAACAGGCTGTCTCACAGAAGAACCAGTTTCCCACTCACACATGCCCTGCGCTGCCTCAGCTCCCCTGACAGGGTCAAAGCAACAGCTCCATCGTCAGGACCCTGGGCTTTCCCCCTCACACTCACCTACTCTCTCACGGAAGACCTTTGGGTTCCTCCAGTGCCTTCTGTAGCCCTGCCTCGTATCTCCAGCCCCCCTTGCATCTTCTACCTATTTCGGCTGGCCTGATGGCTGGGCAGGAGACAGCAAATGCGTGCCTAGCCTAGAATCTCATCCTTGCCAACTGGCAGCAACCAGCTGGCCAAACAGGATGGGTCATAATTCAGAGGTCACGTCATTCAGTGAGGAGGAAAAGAGCCTCAGTCTCTCTTCTTTATTCATGGGAAAATTCTCAAGAAATCTGCAGGAACTTAACGTCTTTAAGAACTGTACATCAGTGTCAACTTTTCAGCCAAAGTTTCTAGTGGAAGGCGGTAACCAGCCTGTACAACTCTATTCCTCAAGTACCCAGAGCAAACACATAAAGACACAGAACTACAAGTTGCTACAGACAAGATCTTTCTTTTGTTTGTGTTTTATCAAGTCTTTTTCAGTCATTACAGGCACATTTCTTTCTCCACATTTCCATTTGTGTGACCTGTCCCTGTGCTTGTGGAGAGTGTCATGTTATAAAGAAAGGACAGCAAATTTTATCCTTGCCTGAATATATCTTGTATTTTGTTCCAGCTTAATAGACTTAATTTCAAATACCCACACTCTCCAATGCCCTCCCAAAACCTAAAAAAAAAAAAAAAAAAAAGGATGCACTTGTGATATAAATGCATTTATACTTATTTTCCTCTATTATACATGGGGTAATTCCACCAGCTCCAGTAACTACAGGAGGGAAGAATCAGGCTCACAAAACCAAGCTTTCACCATCTACTCTGCTCCTGATAAGCTGCTACATCTGCACCAGCAAATTAGTATTGCAGTCAGCTCACCACCAGCTCTTGGCAGCTTCCACACTGTGGGACTTCAGCATCTTCTGCCTCCTGGATTCTTCCCCTTTAACTGTGTATTCACCGTTTATTTACACAGACATTTTCTAAGGAACTGCAAGAAAGTTTAGTAGGCTTAACTTTGGTTTCGGTCATTGTATTTACTCTGCTTACTAAGAATAATTTTCTATTTTGCAAACTAGTTTTTAATCTTCCCATGGCCAATATTTGAATTCTGTGGTACATTTCAGGGACTGCACCAGTGTTACTAATCCCTGACGCAGCGCTGAGCTGCTAGTGCCACCTGGAGTTTAATAGCTATACATAAAGCATGCCAGATGCCAAAGATGCATGCAAACATTTTAGCACACGGCCTGCAAAAGTATACATCCAGCAGCACCAATCTCTGTGCAACATCTCTGCACAGTGGATCTCATTTCCAAAGTCCGGACACTCAAAAAACTCAGCACAGTGAGCCAAGCTGAGATGGTCAGAGGAGCTCAGAGCTGCAGGCAACGGAAACCTCAGTCCAAGAACCGTCAGCAAAAGCCACCAAGTACTTTGAAAAACCTAATCTCAAACAAGTTTGGTAAGGACTTGAAAAAGCCCAGTCTTCAATATTTTTTCTGAAGTGAGCCTCTTTATTGCCCATACACACTGAAAAACATAAATCAAAGTGTATCTTTATATCAACCATGAAGTCAAAGCATGAAAACAAGGGGTTACTGAAGCAGCCCATACTATTTCAGATACAAGCTGTCTCCTAATACCACTTGCCTTTGGATACAAGTAAAATAGAGGTATCCTGGACACCCTGGTGCTAAATTGTAGGCTCACTTAACCAGTAATGGCAGAACAATCCAACTGGACTGCAGCAAAACTGTACCTGTGGTAGCAGAGACACAACAGAATCATTTATACAACGTCAGTGGGGTCAGACTTCGACTATCATTAATCCATTCCCATTGTGTTACCTAGCACGAAAAGCACAGTTGTATTTAGTAGTGCTACAGCAGAAAAGAACAAAGCAAAGAGCATGTCGGAAATACACAGTACAAGCAGCTTCAGAAATCCAGGTCCTTGGAATCTCCTAAGCAAACGATCAGCTCTTCAGGGTTTTGAGTTGGGTTTTCCTCTGTTTTATTCCTGCACATTTAAGAGAAGCACATCAAAGAAGACCTGAAGCACTGCTAAATACAACTGTAACTTGATAAGGAGGAGGAAACTGGCTGTCACTGTGCGATATCATGTTTGACCTCCAAGTATTTCGAGAAGTTAGCTGCAGTAAACCCATGATTGCCCCAGCTGCCAGCCTTTGCTTTCGTATTTGGCATGACAATTTGTTTGGCTTTCAGTCTGCTCATCACTATCAATAAAACATTTGGCAAATCAAAGAGCGGTGAAGACTAAAAATGGCTATCAACAACAGAGCACAGGTCTTTGCACTATTGCTGTACTGACTTTTTAGCAGCAGCAAATGTAAAAGAAGTCAGTATCTTTGTACCTGTAAAATAAGCACGGCTGATACAGGGGACACTGAAGAAACCCCCATGGATTCACACTGGATTTTTCACAGTCACCTTTCCTATTAAAACAGCAGCTTGAGACTCCCTCTAAAGCTAAAGAAGGATTTAAATGCACTCCCTGAAAAATCAGTGAAGGGCCCAATGATCGGGAGCTCTGGAAAGGCAAACTTCACCATGTACAAAATCCTCCTGGTACCCAGTCCACGGAAAAGTACTTTAAGCCCAGCAGGGATTGTTTCGAGAATCTACAAGCAACTGCAGAAAGCAAATGAGAACATGTTAGGCTGTATCTACTAATCACCATAGGAAACATTAATATGAAAAGTTTGCTTCTATTTTCAGTTTATTTCATGACATCTACCTAAACAGATGAAATTACTGAAGCATTAACACAGCAAAATGTTACACTGCAATTATAACACAGAGCCAAATACTTCAACTGTCAGCCTCTCTCTCTCTCCCCAGCTCTGTTTGTTACTTGGAGGCACTAAATAGTTTGTGCTGTATTTGTTTTTTATGCAAGCCTGAACACTGATGGAAAGGGAATCAACATTTTCTCACAACACAAGATTGGCTACGACTTTAAAAAGCAACTATTTCAGAGCATCTTTTATAAAGGTATTTGCAACCAGGCAACTACAAGAGCTAACACGTATACAACCCAATAGGTGAGGCTATATTTAGCTGAAATTCAATGCCAGTGCTAAAATAAAACCGATGTTTAAGCAATATTCAGTTTACCTACAGGAAGGTAAATTTGTCTGGAAGTGAATCAAAATAAAAAGAGCGAGCATTACAATAGTCTGAAGAGATGCTGTTCAAAGGCAAACTTCTGCTATACAACTACAATTTCAAAGAGCAGCTTTCTCCTGAATCACTAGTACTGTTTTTTCCTTCTTTTGGGCTAATTATGCCCTCAGAGATAATCTTGAAAAGACACTGAACCTACACCCAAAGCAACCAGTTGTTGCTAAATAAATTAGATTATCTTTTGACTACATTGCACTTGTTATTTTGGGGGGAATGGTGCTGAGGGAAGGAGACTTGTTTTATTTTTATAGCCACGTAAGCCTGTCTTGGTGTGTTATTTGCAGAAAAAAAAGGTTATACGACATGTGAAAAAAGAAAGGCAGCTTCTCTTCCTCACTGTTGAGTGACCATTAAAGAATTACAGGAGTAGCAGAGGAAAGGAGGAGAAGGTTGTGCCAGTAAGAGGCAGCTGTAACTGTAAGGATACAGACACAATAGTCTTAAGTCTTTGAAACTGCAGATTTAAATAAGTTGATCCGATGCTGGCACTACCCCGAATGTCAAAGGGAGGGAGAAACACATGCCTACTTACCTGGATAATGAATTCCTGTCCCTGGAACATCACAAGGAAATCTGAGTTCTCTGAGGAGAACTTTGTGTCAAAAAAATTATGGTCGGAAGGTGACCTTCCCTCCAGCACTGTTTTCATTTTCCAAATGACCACTTTTCAAATACCATTAGAAAGGCACCATTTGATTCATTCCCCAAACCTGAACCAAAACAGACTGGGTCTGAAAGTGAGCCAGTGTGAAACACTCCTGCAACTACCAGGGCACAATACAGAGCCCTGCACCACAAAAAAGCCAGGGCACGGTGCTGAGAACCACCCACTACTCCCCTCTCAGTACCACAGGCAGTCTCCACAGCCCTTCCAGGGTTCCTGTGTCCCAAAGCAAGACCTGAGATGTCAGGGGGACTGGGTGCACCCTGCCATAGTCAGTGGCCTCTCTAACCTCCCAAAACAGGGGGCTTGCAGCAGACAAGTGTGCTCACGTCCTTGCTCTCCACTTCTAGACAGCCATGTCTCCAGCAGCCCGCTCCCCCAGCCCTGCTAGCCAAATCCACTGTCCTCCAAACATCCTTGCAGGCAGACAGAACAATTACGCTTCTGGATCATAACCAGACAGTAGTAACTAAATAAATTAATAAATAAAAATAAAAGGCTGTAACAGTGCTCCAGCTGCTCTGCAGCACGCTGCAGCGTAACTGCCACCGCATTACAGCCTTCAGAATCGAAGCTGAGCAGATGTATTGAACCCACCGCCTACAGCCCCTCCACCGGTCCCAGCCAGCAGCAGCACCACTACGGACATGAAGAGGAGGCAAAGTCACTGCCACTCCTTGCTAAGCCTTTGCTTTACTCCTTCTGATAGCAAATTTAAAGAATAGCTCTTTATCTTATAGCTGTGCTAAGGTTAATGAAAAAACCCAATGATCAAACGCATCAGATACTTGATGGGCAGAACACAACACCAGGCCAAAGAACGGCTGAGATCCTGGACTCCTACAGAATGTGGTTAGAACTTCAGAGTCCAGATCTGTAGCAAGGTGCCTCCCCTGCAATAACCAGAAGTGCCTTCTCAGAAGCATCAGGAGAGATAGTATCGATTGAGCAGGCAAGAAAACTGAGCACATTCTCATCCTAAGAGATAAAAGAAATGAGACTAAACTCCCTTTGGTCTCCCACTGAGCAGCACAGGGGAGCTCACATCACCCTTCTCCTGGCTCTACCGTTCAGAACTGAGGCTTCTGAACTGCGGGGTCGTCAGTCTGGCTTTTCTCATGTTTGCCCTTTGTTTTAAAAAGGGTGTTAAGTTCATTAAAACTGTTCTCTACAGCTCATAGGAAGAGTACTGATCTAATCATCTGCTGGATTGTTACAGTTAGTTTGAACTACTTCCTTCTCTGGAAATAAAGTTTCAGTAACAAAATCAGAGTTTGAAACTGAAATAAAAGCAGGGGACTAAGATGCAAAACAGAGATGCAAAGCTGATCTTCAAATATTCTTTGAGAAACCTACACTCTGGGAGCTAGAGGCAAGTGGGACTATCATGTTCTCTCTCAAGCTGCCTTAGCAGATACATTAAACCCTGCGAACGCTGATACACTCTCCACATGTTACAGCGTGCATCACGCTGAGATGCGCTACCCAGCTTTAGCTTGTTCCTCTGCAACAGTGAGGTTGTCCTGCCTCTGGTTAGAGCCTACCACGACTGAGGGTCCAGAGCAGTATCTTTAACATAAAGAACACCACCTTTCACTTGCTCTGTTAGGAGTCTACCACTAAGACTTCAAAGCCTGGTCTACCACCTGGTCTTTGCAGAACCTCACCTTGTTTTGTGAGCGCTTCTCTCAGAGCTGGGGTAATCATCTCTCTCTTTTCACTTTCTTCCTTCCTCCCAGCATTCTCTCGAGTCAAGCTCATTCCAACATCTTCCTCGAGCTCACGTTCTCTCTGTTTAAAGACAGTGAATTACAACCATTTAGATTCAAGCATCACATTTTAAACACTGTGCACAGTTCAGCCACAGACCTGCTAAACTTAAAACTGACACGAATGCCCACACATAAATTCTTGCACTCCTGTAATCCTGCATTCTATCACTCTTCTCATTAGATACTGTAATTTAGGACAGTAAATTTAAAAAACAAAACAAAACAAAAACCACAACAAAACACACGAGATTTGTTCTACTAACACAGCAATAAAATTCTCTAGGACATTTTAAGAAACAAGGTATTTGAATCTCATTTGAGAGTCAGAGGGACTCCAGGGTTTAAACGCAAGTGTTTCACGATTGCACAATAATCTCATCTCTCCACAGAACGCCAACCGGAGGGAACAAACCATTTTGTGCCTGACACACAATTGCCTGGAGTGACAAGCAGCTATTGTCCCAATTATTTGGGGCAGGTCAGGGAAGAAAGCCACACCACTGAATACAGAGTAGAAGCTGTGCTCTTCTCAAGTCACCTAAGGCGGCAGCCACGTGCACCACCAAAATTCAGTGATCGCCAAAGGCCCTGCAAGAAAAGGCTGTTCCCCCCTTGCCCCGCAGTCAACTCCAGACACACGAGCTGCAGCATCCCACCTACGTTTGGCTTCCAGCAGACGCTGCTTTATAGACACAGTTAAGCCCTTGGAGCTTACTTAAAACCAAATGCAGGAATATCACGTATTAGCATAAAGTTTCAAGCAGGAGATTCAAACCCTAGCACATAAGAAATTGTGAATCCTCTGCTATATAAGTGTCACTTCTTAGACTTTATGGGTATTTATTGTTTCATGTCTGCACAAAGAAGCAGGAAAGTGTAAATAATTACTTTGATATTTCATGCAACTTGTAATCTGTCAGTCCTTTATGGCTTTTTTGAAATATTAAAGGAGTTACGGATAAACAACAAACAAAAACCAACAGAGGACATTTTGTTTTCACAAAACTGAGGCTATTTCACATCCAAGCCTCTTTTGTGCCAAAGACATCAAGAAGTTCATACAAATGCTTCCAGTTTGAGTCTACCCACCAACTGTTAGCATCACTAAGGAAACCAGTGCTCTTGACTTGCCAAACTGTTCTTCACAAACAGGGAAAGTAATCTAGCCGTTCCTAGACACACAGACAGATTTCTTTTGTACCTGAGCAAAATTTCAGAAAATAAAGGTGCCTCAGAAGAAAAAGAAAAAAAAAAAATTTAGGAAAAAAACCCACACAGACTCAGAGGTTCAAGGACAAAACAGAGTTCCTAATAAGCACCTGAGAAGGGAATCAGAAAGTAAAACATTTAGGGACAGAGGTTATTACCTTTCCTACTCATTTTGAATAAAATCTTCCTCACAGTTTCAGAGAGGTTGTGAGGAAGGTATTTGCTAATGACCAGTAACACAACGTGGTCCTTACTGAAGGAGAAAGCTGTTTCCGTCTTCTACCTCCTTTCACTCTGAGTTTTTAAGCAGGATTTTATTGGTTTCTATAACACGTCAAAACTTCCCTGAAAGGCTAGCTCTGTTAAGTACTTGTCATTTGTTGGGTTTAAATGCTCATTTCTTGAGACTTGATCGTCATTTATCACCAAGATGCTTTAACAGTAAAATATTAATATTACTGGAAAAGCCTCATGCATAAGGAAGGAAGGAGATAAAAGGAGATAAAGTCTTCATCTTTTAACTATTAAGTCTTAAATGAAGAGCTTCTCCTCCCACAAGCTATCATTTAACCCAGAACTAGGCCCAGCTGTCCACTTAAAAAGGAAAGGCACTATCTTAGTACAGATTTGTTAGCTACTTAAAGCAAAATGCTATGCAGGATTTACAAGTGGACACATCCTGGCCTATCTGCTCTACAATCTTATGCCAGGCTGATATGGAGCACATCATAGTATTAAAAATGCAGCAATTGACTTAACTACAAATGAAACATCCCATCCAAGACAGCCTTCAGGTACAGAAAAAGTCCTTCTCAATTTAAAGGGTTTGCATTTCTACCTGCCTGTTGTGCCTGTAACTGCAATATTTGAGAAAAGCACCTCAACATAAGAACAACAAATACAATTTCCTTACTGGCAGGGCAGAAACACATTTATTTCAATAATCATTTTTTCCCTCACAGAGATGATAATATTTTTTCCCCCCCTCATCCTAATGTGAAAGCCTGCAAACAAAATAATCATTTGTTTTTCTCTGAACTGCAATACCTGGCTTGTTCAGTTTGGCAAGTGATTGGCTTCAGATATTTCTTGTGGGAAATGGAATTCACAGCCCTGGGAGTTTTACTTATTTGCTTAATAAACCTTTCATATCTATTATTTAGGGTTTGAGTGAAGAGAACAAAGTTAACTCTGCACAGAGCAAACTTTTCAAGTTCTGGTGATTTAGCAGAAAGCCCTGTAGTAAATCTAAGGCAAATTACTGTCTTTCCATAACAAATCAAGCAAGTAATGACAAGAGCCAGCTTTTCATGCCCTTGAAATACTTCACTGCCGAAAAACTGAAGAGTCATCCTCTGGTCTGTGTTCACAAACATGGGAACTCACAGATGAGAAAATCTAGGAATACACTCCAATTTCTTGGTACCACAAGGCTCAGCACAGCTCTTGCTGCAGCCTGCTGGAGTTTGGGGTTTTTTTTTTTGCTCCTGCTATTGAAGCAGATCTGAATAAAAGCAATTGAACCTCATGTGTAAGGACTGAGGATCACCTCCTCTACAGGTGAAGGCAAAAAAAAAAAAAATAATCTCTTCCCTTTTATTGCCATACAGGCAGCACAACAGACACAAGCAGCACATACTTTATGGGCAGGCAGGGGAAGCCCATTTTTGATGGGTCAAGAGCAGAGGGTGTCCAACAGACACGTGCGAGAACCTCAGCATTCCTGGCCAAGGCAGAGGTGTTGCTGCCCCTTTGACAAGTCACAGCTCAAACGTTTCAAATTCTGACAAATGTGCCTGCAAAATTAATCCACAGCCACATTCAGGTATGGTCAGACTGTCCAACAGGACATGCCACTTCTCCTCCTCTCTGAAGTGCTCTCTCCAGGATGTCAAGCTGCTCGATGTTTTCTGGTTTATTACAATAAAGCTAAGATTGCGGGGGCAAGAAAAAAAAAGAAGAGAGGCAAGTTCAGCATAACTTCCATGCAAAAAAGTATTCCCTAAAACTACCTTAATTTAGCATTTTAGCCTCATGGCTCTATTTATTGATGTGCCACAGCTGAAAAAAACACGCTCCCCGAGAAGTTTTTACTCCTGGAAGGAAAATGACACCCAGAGTATCCCAATGTTGACTGAAATTCTTTCCTACTTAACCTCCTAGTGGTCAAACAAGAGGGAACCCCTGGCCTTGTTATGATTTACAGCCTCATCTATCAAAAGGCTCCAGGATCTTTTTAACAAATGAAAGGCACAAACATTAAGAAAACAGTAATACATCAGG
The DNA here is from genome assembly GCA_013400755.1 of Pelecanoides urinatrix. Classification (NCBI taxonomy): domain Eukaryota; kingdom Metazoa; phylum Chordata; class Aves; order Procellariiformes; family Procellariidae; genus Pelecanoides; species Pelecanoides urinatrix. Next base: position 175,798 of record VZTQ01004857.1, read on the forward strand.
GGCTGGAGCCAGGACTAACAGAACCAACACTAAGGGAAAATGTTGGCAAGGCTATCAGGAAAAGACTGCCTGGCAGCAAGAAGTATTAGTAAGACTTTCCCAGGGGAGTCGTTACATGAAATATTAAACTTCATGAATTACATGAATGAAGAGTTAAAGTTCACACCAAGAGGAGCTCTGGAAGCAATACTCCAGTGGCAAGAGGACAGCTAGAAAAGCTGACAACTTCTCCCCCAGTTCAGGCTCCACTGTCAGTGGCACCATAGGCAAGAACCACACGGGGGTTTTTTGAAAGTTAACTAGACATCAGGCTGCCCACGGGAATGGCTCTCATTTCCTTACAAAGCAACCTTCCTGCGAGATTAAAACACACAGAAAAAGAACAGGACAGGGAGCAGACTTGCACAAAGATACCCTTGAACACAACAGAAGAGGAGCAGAAGACTGCTAGTGCACTGTGGGAACCTTTCTGCTCCAGGTATAAAGCTCTGGCTGTCACAACTCAACCGTAACAAACAGAGACAGAACTGCAATTTGCTCAGTCCATGGCTTAAACACTCTGCCAATCTTACAGCGACACAGGATACCCAAACTGCTGTCAGTCATCAATAAAAATGGCTTTGAGCATTTGCAAGTGAGCACAAAAATGAATCCTGGAAACTTGGATTGAGTAATCAGTGAACCAGTAAACACCCAAACAACTAGAAAATCTTATTGAAAATAGCAACTAGAGTCTACATAATCACAGGCTACTTACCCACTCCATACATCGCCGCCCAGTTAAGCATGAAGCAAAAAGCAGACAAGGATTGAAAGCATGGCAGCTGAGAGATGGGGAACTTGGCAATCTATTACCTTGCCGTGACTGAAATAGGAGGTGGCTTGATAAAAAGTAAAAATCATGGCATGTGTTTCCAGAAATCGTCCCTAACATGGGGAAAGCCCCTGAGGAGCCCCGACTGCTACCAACAAAAGACCAAACCTCTGAAGTGAGATTTTTCTCCTGGAATAGAAACCTTTGTGAACTTTCAATAACAAGCTGGAAGGAAGTCTCCAGCCACATCTACCTTACTATGCTGTAGAATAACAGAAGGTCCCTCGCATTATTCTGAGGCAGCAGGTACTAGCTGCCATCCAAAAAAAGAATGCTGTTCAAACAGACCTGCAGCTGAGCCCCCACGGAGGAAATCCTGCATTTTCTTGTTTGAAAAGTCAGTGCTGAGATTTCTGGACATACACAACAGCATTTCAAAGCCCAAGCTCACACAGACAAGTAATAATAGAAGACTAGTGCTGCCATCCAAATGTATCAGTCTGAAAGGGCACTGCGCATCTTCTGTGAAATGCAGAAGGATAAATGATCCCACCAACGTCTGTTTTCTTGTAGGTTCAACATCGGCCAGAATCCTCAAGGACAAAAAGATTCCCAGATCACACCTCTAAAAATATATCTGCAGGACTACACTGGGGTTTAAAATTGCTTCACTGAGCTATAACATCACTGCTCTGCTGTACAGAAGGTTTTTTACAAGGTGTCGTTAAACCACAACTCCATTTCACATACTGCTGCATGATCCTGTCGACATTTGTTTGATTTGGGAAACTTCATTGGACACACCATAAAGACGACTGATTTTCAAAGGAAACAAAAGAATCAAAACTAAAAATGTGTCTGTCTCCACTCAAAAGCAACTAGCTAATATTTGAAAATTGTGCCATATATTCACATTTTTATTCCTTTCTTCTGTGCTACAATAATCACAACTGAAATGCAGGTAACATGATTTAACAAGTGTCCTGAAATGCCCGGCCTAAAACCAGTAACATTTTCCACTTCAGTCTGTTCTGCTTTCTCACACAGAGAGGATGCAGCACACATCCTTTCACAACGTCTTGCCATATTTTGCAGGTTTTTTTCTAAATGGCTCTGTAAAAGACTTCTCCACTCCATCATTTCTTTCTTTTTCTTACAGTTTAGGACTAAAAGGGCATTTCATTTCCACACCAATCTTTCAAGCAGTCAAAATGCCATGCACACATTAAAAAAAAGAAGTGTGAGGAATTTTGTTTCTGCAATCAATTGCTATGTCTGAAGAAGCCTCCAGTCAATCTAATACCAGGTAGAGGTATATTTCCTAGCAGCAATAGCTATTCTGGAAAAGCCAGCCTTTGTAAGCAACACCGGCTGGACTGCAGACTGCTATTTTGTACTAGAAACCCCGAATACCTTCCACAGAAAGGAAGGCAGCTAGCGCACGCTAGTGCACTGACACGAGTCACATCAGCGAGCAGTCAATTCTCATATCCGCCTTAGAGATGCAGCTTTCACTGGTCTTCAGAATTCTTGCAACGCAGGAAAGCATCTAGCCATAAAAATGTTAATACAGATTATGAAACACTAGGAAAAGTGTCAGGCAGAAGAGGTCCACAATTTTCCTAGGACCATGAGAGTCCCAAGCACAACGCCCCACTTGGGTTAGTCTTCCCAGGAAGAGCATTTTGTCAAAGACCACACGCAAGCTCACCATCAGCAGAAGTCAGCGCTAACTAGAGAGCAGCACGGGAAAGTCCCTATTTGCACTTTCCCTACCTGCCTCCTCCCTGGTGGAAGCTGCATACAAGTCTTCCAGGCACCCACATTAGCAGTTTTCGTCTGTGGCCCAATGATACGGATCAGCCAGCTTTTCAGAAATATTAGATGAGAGGCTACGAGATCATCATAAGAATACATTATTAAAGTCAAAAGGAAATTGCCCGGTTTCTACCATAACCAGTCTTCATTGACTGTAAGAGACTGTAAACTAATCAATTAGGAAAACAGACCACGACAGATAACCAAGAGCCCTGCAGAGCACCCCTCAAGACCCAAAGCCCCACTTTCCAAAACTACAGGCCAAGGAAGAGTCAGCAATGACTCGGTGCTTCATCCTCCAAGGGGGACACAGCATAGTTTCATGCACACAACTCCACAAGCTGCTCTTCCACCAAAGCCTTGTGCTTCACACCTGGGTCTCTTCTGCACGCTTGTTTACAGTAGATGATATATAGCAGCACTCCTCTTTCTAAAACTCCCAACCCATTGTTGTTTCGGTAGTGCTGATCACCACAGGGACCCAGCCCAAACCAGCGGGGTCAGAACGAAGCCCTACATGGGGATGACTTGCTAGCACAGACACAGACCCAGACTGCCTTGCCACGAACCGCTGGCACAGAGGCTCTGGCCATGCCAGCGGCAAAAAGGAACATCATTTCCTCATGCAAAAGCTTAAGTGTGCTATTAGGAGAAAAAACCACAGCATGGTTTGGCACACGTGCAAGTACTCTGTGCAATACAAAAACAGTTTAATGTCATGTTACAGTGTCCAGCTCCTTCTGTAGAGCTGAGCTCATTCTCTTATGCCACACTCTTCTGTTCAGAAGGCTTTTAGGAGAGGCTTCATCGCTTCTGCATATCCACACCACCTACCAAAATGCAATCCCCATCTCAAGCCAACCCTCTGCAACCAACAGCAAAAGAGGGATGTCAGAATATCAACTCTGACGTGAACAAGGAAAGTTAGATACTTTGCCTGCTTTTGCAGCCCAAGTATCCGCAAAGGAACCAAAATTGTGGCTCACCTTATAACAGGAAAGAAAAAGCAGCTCCCACCGTCCATAACTGGTGCTGCCCTTCAGACAGAGGGGCAGGACACTGAACAAGATGAAGATGTATACTTCTGCAGTAGAGAGCCACTTACAAATTGTGACCACCGGGCAGTCACAGCAAATAAGGTTTGACTGGAGACTACGTGTGGACAGGCTCACTGCCAGCCGCGCTGCTGAATGACCCATCTGCAGGGTTTGGCTAGCAGAACACGGACGCATTTACTGCGCCTCATAACACCTTACCCTATCAACATATTTATTTGGCAACAGATGCTGCGCTCCCACGGGACATCATTGTGCTACTCTCTCCTTAGATACAGCAACGACATCAACTGGCCACTTCCTCCCAGCAACTACCATCGGCAGATAATTACTCTCAGCATTGATTTGTAGACTTCTGTTCAACTGTGTTATTTGGCTGGCAAGAACCTTAAAAAATGCACAGAAAAAATAAACACCTGAGAAATGCAGCACAAAGTTTGTGAGAAATGGTAAACAGATGGGCTGGACTGCTGCAGGCTAAACCCTGATCATCTCCAACAACAGATGTAGTCAAGAAAAGGTTGCCAAAAAAAAAAAAAACAAAGGAAGCCCAATACTCAGGGGGACTTCAGACTTCCAGAATTTTTTATATCTATCATCTCTGCTTCACTACCCATTTACTGACTAATTTACAACAGACTAAAAAACAGCAAGAGATATGGGATCTACTACCCAGGGCAAAAATAAGTCTTCATTCAAAGCCCTTTACAAAGGCTCCCCAAGGAAGCCAGTATCATACCACATGTCAGAGACAGAATGTCCAGCCAGAGGTTACCTTTATTTTTTTTTCCCCCCTCTTTTTCATTGGGCACTCCCAAGTCTTACATAGAAAAGGCAAGCCTTAAGATCTCTTGTAGTGTTGTTATGAATTTTAATTCTTTTCAACAGCCAAGGTTTAGAGAAGATTTGAACACAGGAAAGGGGAAGGGTGAAGTGTCTCTGTGACAAATCCAGATTTTAATCCTAGAAGTAGTCCCCAAGCAGTTAAATGATATTTCTTAAAGCTTATTTTAAAATGTGGGATTACACTAAATTCTGAGCCAGAGTAACAGAGGTCAAAATCTAGCCCAGAGACTGAGCTGTTGCAGATAAGAGTACAATTTTCCTATAGAAATCTTTCACCCATTAGAAGTTAGAGAAAGTTTTTGGAGAGCTCTAAATGTGCACATAATTCTCAGCTGTTTCTAAATCTGAGAGTTAAATACCCACCCTTATTCAATTCAGTTAAAATATGGCTAACAGTTCTTGCATACTCTAAAAAGTTTCTGCCTGTAACACAAAGTTGCATACAACACTTTTTCTGTAAACCTTACACCTTAAATACCTTATACCTTAACACTCACTGCCCCATTTCAAATCAAACTCCAGGCAACTTCATTAAAAGTTTCTTCACCCAGTGTCAGCAAGGTTTGGTCTTCCACAGCAGTCATACGCTCACAAAAGGCTCTCAGGAAACATTGCGAGTGGCATGATTTACAATCCCGGTGGTGGTAAATGGACGGATGAATTTTTAGGGAAGAGTGCCAAAGGGGATCAGGAAACCTCCCCTGTGGCAAAATGGACATTGAAGTAAACAGAAACTTCTTGAACATGTTCTCTGGGACATATTTTGTTTCCTGTAAACTCAGACTTGGTCACACACACCCCTCCTCTGTATTTACATTGCAAAGGTGACTATCAGCACCATTAAACTTTTCGTTTTAGAAAACAAGAACATTAATCTCAAAATTGTGTCAACAAAATATGCCCATTTGATTACTTCCCAACCCATCAAAAAAAAATTAGGATATTATTATTACTATTACTCATGCCTGCAGTTTATAAATATGAAGGTTAATAAAGCCATTTCATTCCCTGGGAACAAGTCTAGATTGATCTGTCTTTCTAGTTTATCACAATCTCCCAGCTGTGGAAGATAATCTACATTAAGAAATGGTGTCCCTATGATTAATAGCAGTCTTGCAGGCCACAAACATACCCATTAGATTTCACATTTTATCTGATAAATACATTTCAGGGGAGTAACTTTGGAGGACAGGAAAAGTGTGCCACAATTGTAAAACTCAGAAATCCAATTAGTTATTAAATCCACTAAGAACCACCACTGCCTCCTGCTGCTGCATGAAAGCAATTTGGAGAACAGGCCCGGGTTCTCAGCCTAAAACCAAGCAGCTGGAAGGGTAGTAAATGCAGAGGAAACCCAGACCTTCCCCCCCGAGCTGTCCGTCACCCAGCCCAGCCTGGCACCACAGCCTCGGACCATCCGGCACCCGAGTGAGGCAGAGGGAGAGGTGCTCTCCCACCTCAGAGCTGACAGCAACCGACTGACCTCTCCAGCCCCTCTTCGGGCCACGGTGCTATAACGCACTGGACTTCCACGCCTAGCAATTCCCTTCATGAAAGCACAGGCATTATCTGTACTGATGTAAAGGTTAGAGTCCAGTTCAGGAGCCTACTAAGCATCACCTGCAACTATTTCTCGTGGCAGCAAGTTCCAAAAATTGAATTACTTGGAAAAAAAGGTCTGGGTTTTAGCATCTATGAAGTAGTCATCACCACATAGCATGAGATTTGGGAAACAAGTGTGGAATTTACCTTCATATCCGTCATCATTTTATATATTTGAATGATTTCCTGTTGCCACCCTGCCTTATGCCAATTTTTGGGCTCAAATTCAGTGTGCAGAAGGCACCATCACCTTGAACTGTGTACCTTTACCCTCAGAAGCTCTTTAAAAATCCACGTCTTTTCCAAGGGAGAGTATGTAATAGCTACAACTATACCAGGAAGAGAGGTTCTGGCATTCACCTTGAACTCCTGAATCCACCTGCCTGACCCAAATGACTGCAAGAATCCAGTACCTGTCTCAAGCCCTTTGACAATACTCTGTAAAATGCAATGAAGCTGCAGTATAAAAAGCTGTAAAACAAAACTCAGCCTTGATTTCCATCAAGTCAAGTAACAGGAGATGGATGCAAAATTAAATTAAGATCACCTGCAGAGATTTGAGCAAATACTCATTAGATATACTTGCTTCCACAGCCTCACTCTGCCATCCCCTAAAAGGCACAACAACAAGGAATTATGACTACCTGTGACTGCACATCTGTCTCATCTGCTAGTGATTCTCACAAAAGGCAACGCACGCCTGCAGAAGAGCTCAAAGATGGACCCTAAAACATTTCAAATTAACATTTTTGCACAGGGCAGAACCTACTATTCTATCTCCCCTATGCAAAGGGCAACACAAATCCACAAAACCCGTGTTGGAAACTGTTAGGCACATTTCAAGTCCAAGTAACTCTGCATATGAAGAAGTGTCTGTGATACAACCCTGAAATACACAAGTTTTCTTTAAACTTGCTCACTTGTATATGGATAGTTCAGATACAAAAAACCAAAGCACTTGCCTGTGTTGGTAGGGATTACTGCAAGACAACAGATTACTTTAGTCTGACATTTTTGTTTTACACTGACTTTACACAGTTCAGTGTTCTGCTAGAGAAAAAAAATGGCTAAAGGAACAACGCAACTCATCTGAAAGAAAACTTCTCATCACACAAACTCATCCCACTAAAGTGAGGATGTGATTTAAACCGAGATGCACTGGATTTAAACAACTATATCTTCCCACCTGGAAGAAAGAGCCTCATCATGATAAATTACTTTCATAAATGCAGATCATCCTGCTCTTTCATATCAAGTCTTCAGCATTTATTTTTGTTACAGTAAATAACCGCACCTACGGGATCATTTTACAATTCAAGTGTTTGCATAAACCTGTTGCAAGTCAACGCACACACTCCCCAGGAGATTCACCACCAAGACAAAGTCATTCTTTCTCCCAGCTAATGATACAGATAGCCATCAGTTCAGGCGCTCTCATGAAATATTTACACAGCTATATCCTGCCATCACTCTGGAAACGACACCCCCATTCAAGAGAGCTGAGGATTTACATTGAAGACACCACTGAGGGCCCTTTCTCCATTACCTGCTCTGGCTACAGAAGCATGAAACCAGAAACGCAGATAACAGCTAGGCAGATCAACCATGCAGAACAGGAATAAAGGGGCCAGTAATGAGAACTACATCGTTTAAGGTTTCAAAATTAATCCAAAAAGCTGGGACATGACTAGGGCAGTGCAGTTCAGTGGCACCAGCCACAAAAAGGCTGATCCACAGTCTTAGGGCCTCCTGTCTCATCAGCTGACAACAGCTTGTATCCAAAAGGGCCAGGACACTTTCACGCACAGGGTGGACTTCCAGTCCTCATCATTGTCTCACACAGAGACTCGCACTCTCAGGATTTAACCATTTGCAGAGGCAAAAGGGCAGCATTCAACTGCCAGGGCACAACAAGCGTTTGCCATCTCCTCCAGGGAAAAGGCAGCAGATCAGAAACTGCAGCTTGCAGATGAGCATCCGTGCTCAGACAGCTGCCCCTCAGATCAGAGGGGCTACTTCAGTCAGAGCCACAAGAACCTGACCTACAGAGATATTTGTACTTTTGCAGCGAGTCATTTGTACATACAACATACAGGCCTCTCACCACTCAAGCAGAGCAACAAGAAAGCTAAGGAGAACATAGTCAATTGTTCGAATCATGCATCAGCCAAAATGGTAGGCAGCAATGAATTTTCACTGCCTACGTATAAAACTATCTTTCAGCTGTGTTCACTACCAGAACAATGAGCATGAGAAGCTAGGAGCAGGAGGTATTTTATTGCTGTGCTCACTTTTTATTCATAAACTGGACTACGACATGTGGTTTTGCTGGCTTACACTACACTTGATCATGGTGTTGCTCTATTTTGTCAGTCGGTGAAAACACAATGCCTAATTTTTCACAAAACTGCTGGACAACATCACCTCCCTTCCCTGGTCTAACTCACCTGGCAGGGCATGCTGCTACAGAAAATGCAGTTCCCTTTTTGTCAGCGTCCTCTAGTGGTGAGCACATGCAGGAGAGAAGAAAGAGGAGCACTTCACAGCACAGTTACACGGGGAGAGAGACTGATCCTTTCTCCCACCAACAAATGAAAGCCAAACGGTTGGTTCATCCATCCTTCTCTTGCAAACTGCAGCACACAAGTCCATGCCAGCTCTCGCACAGCCGCTGCCTCGCCCCCAGGTCCGCGGGACTGCTCTCCCAACGGAGTTTGCTACAAGCAGCAGGAAGTGTTTTGCCTCCTTCCCCCCCCTGAGGTGAGGAACACAGCTCCCCGCGCTCCCCTTGCAACCCCCTTCCCTCCCAAGCACGCAGCCTCCTGCGACCCCAGGCCTGGCGCGCTGTGGCCCGGCGGTGTCACCTCAGTTCAGACTGCCGAGGAAATTGTTAGGATTCGGGAAAGAGCCGTGAGAAGTCCATACCACAGAGGCATACAAGATAAGGAAGGTGTCATTACAGACAGAGGTGGGTTTGTTGGGAGGGGGATGGATAGCAGCTCGAGGGTTCACGAGGAAAGACACCCCCGTGGAAAGATCGGTAAGGAGGAAAAACAGAGTCAGCAGATGGCAAGACAGCACATCACAGGTCCGTTCTGGGGCCAACCCTTCCCCTCCCAACTTCCAACTGCGTGGCCAGCACACTATGGCTTCGCCTAGTAGCTACTTATATCCTCACTCCTTTTTGTGCGCTAACCAAATAAATGAGTTTGGTATATCGTGTTTGCAGACTCTTTGAACACAGAAAAAGAAACACGAACAGAACTGCACAGGAACAGAGACAGTAGCACCCTGAAACAAAGCAGGCGTCACAGTTGTCTTGGACAGGCTCAGCACAGGTCAGATCAAGCTCACTGGCCTGCTCTGCAAGCACAGCACCTCGTCTTGGGGCCGCAGCAAGACACAGGAGCTCTTGCAGCAGGGTGTCACCACACCACCAGCAGCTCTGCTCCCCATCACAACGTACCACACGACACACGCCTGCATTTCAGCTGACGTACCCACGGGCAGATACAGTAACAGGATTTGTGTCTAGACACTGGACTGTGAATCACAGCGGCAGAAACGTACATTCAGATCTGGATGTTGGCTGTGGAAGTAATTTCTCTCAGGCTGAAAATAACAGGTTACCATTGCAGCATTTGCTCAGTGAACAAGGCACAGTTAGCTGATAACTATATCCAACACACCTCCAAGTATGTTCTTTTTTGGGACAGGTTCTCCAATAGCTCATATTTTACTCTCCCTCTAACTAGACCCTACAGATTCAAATCCAGCAGGTAATATTTTAATCAGTGCAACTGATCAGTGACAAAGACCTGACAGTTCTACACTCGCTGTAGCAGCAGTACCTTTGCTTTCTTCATGTGGCTCATGATATTGCCAAGATCTTCAACATCTATGACGGAATTTGTGCCTCCAGCTTCCTCAGCATCAGCCTCCTCCTCGCTACTGGTTTCAAACAACTCCTCTGCCTGTGCAAGAGATCAGAGAAAAAAAAAAAAATTAGGAATGTATCCGAATTTTAAACATAAGACCTTCATCTGTGCTAACCAGTGAAATCAGGTCTCACAATCAGTAAAGACTACTGAAAAACAAGGAATAGTCTACCAATAACCTGTATAATGTACACGAGATGCATCTAAACTTGGGGCTTTTTTCAGTGTGTATTTTCAAGAGTTCAGTAGCACACAGACCTCCTGAAACCCAGTCCAGATATCCTGCCTCCAGACTGCTCTGCTCCCCTCATGTGCCTATCTGATCACGAGAAGCGATACAGAGGAATCCAACTCCCACCGCATACTATGATGATCTGGACGCCTAAACCCCTTTAACTCCTCCCAGTGCCCCTGCCTGAATGAACAGGGAGTGAGAGATCCGCTTTCCAAGTCAAACTCTTCCCAGAGCAGAAGAGCTGTCTCCCTTTCTGTACACAGCCAAGGTACAGCACAACAGCATCGTTGTAACAGCAAGATTTATTCCTCTTGTTTCTGAAGTGGCCAACACACTCAAACCCACCTAGCCAGAAGAGCCCCTATTTTCCTACAAAATTCAACGTGGCCATAGCAGTCATTTCCAACCCACAATAAATGGCTTGCAGGGAGGATTGAAGTGCCATAGCAGCTCTGGGTCTTGCACTGTAGATCAAGAGAGAGGATTTCTTATTCAAAACCTGCAATCAACAAACACTCCAGAGGACACACAAATGATTACAGGCAGACACGTTCAGAGGAAATGCAGGACTTGTTCAGGTAACACTCCCCCAGCTGCCTTTGGAAAAACTTGGGATGCAAGCAAAGCACCTAAGCTTCAACAAGTTGAAGTGGAAGCAAGATAACTGCTCACAGGGAACTAAATGCTTCACTTGGCCGTAAGTCAAAGCAAAGACTCTGGTGAGAACCCAGACTGGCTCCCTGGAGCATCTGTCACAACATATACCTCCCCCTATTCAAGGGGAAGGCTCCCTCATCATATAGATGCCATGTAGCCTAGGTCCACCACAAATTCTTTGGTCATTCTTTTTGGAAGAATTATTCTACCTGTTGTCCACCATGGGATCTCATCCCTCCTCCCCCTCTGCTCCACAACAGAAGCATCGAGCTCCCACAGCACCCTTCTGGGCTGTAGGAGGAAGGAGACAAGTCAAATAGTGCTTCATGAGGCACTAAACCATAAGGCCCCATGGATTTTGGCTCTACCTCAGTATTCTCGTATTCTGATGCCTCACGTTCATGATCTGAGCTCTCCTTGCTCTGCTTCCCCGGAGATTTGCACTTCCCTTTCTTGCACTTCCCACTGCAGGGCTTCTTCTCCCCTCTGCAGAGCGCCTGAAGCCGACTGAGGAACTTGGCTTTCCAGGCTTCAAAGTCAGCCTCAACGCTGCCATGCTTGCTCTGGGCCACGTTGCAGTCCCCCTCGGCGCGGGTCATGATACGGCTGGCACTGAGCATCCACAGCCACCTGTCAATATTTCTTCCAACCTAGAACAGGATGAAAGTGAGAGGGAAATCAAATGAAGCCCAAGTTAAACAAAGCAGGCAACTAAGAAAGCAAGGACCAAGCCTGGAAATAGAGCTAGCGAGGTGCGCAGGACTGCAAGGCAGGGACTCGTGGACTCCCTCTCACCTGCTGACTCAGAGCACAGACACAAGTCAGTCTGAACACCACCACACACCCTCGGGCTCCCACCTGAAAATACCTCTGCTATCACACTGATGTGACAAGAGATGAGCTCTGGGAACAAACTGCTTTGTGCGATGCTTGTTGGTCAAAATGGCCACACGCGTAACACATTTCATGTGGCCCCAGCTATACAAACAACAACCTGGTGACAAGTCATGCCATTTTTCTAACTGAGATGAAACTACCTACCAGCTAAGATCCTGTCATATTTTACATCAGGAAATAAAGCTAAAATCCACACAATACAGCAAAGTACATACGTTCGAGAAAAGAGCTCTAAACTAAAAGGCAGCAAGTGAGAGGGTTTACAGTACTGTGCCTTCATGCACTGATAGAAAGCTTTCAAAGCTGGGAAGTTAACTCAGTAAGGATTTACCAAATCCATTACCATACCTCCCAGATTAATGCAGTGCTTATGGGACTCCTTCCCCATTTAAAAGGGCAGCACAATTGCTTCTAAGCTGCGTTGCCCGTGCCCTAAACCCAGTCCCTAATCAAGTCCACACAATAGCTGCAATTCTCACACAAACTACCAGTATTGTTCAGTTTTGTAGCATTTAAGAAAGCTTAGCTTTTCAGAGGAGCAGAAATCAAAGAAAGGAGATACTTACCGTGTTGTAATGATCAACATAAACTGAGTTTCCCAAGCCAAACACAGCATATCTCAGGCCTTTCAGATACGTCTTCCCAAAGCGGAAGTCATTCGCAGCCTCTTCTAACCACCTGCAGAACCACGCTGCGCTCTCGGTTGGCTGTCCGTCTGTGTATGTGGCTACCAAGAACACACAAATGTTCCTGCTGGTTGTCTAATAAATTTAAACAGAAGAGAAAACAGCACTGCATTTTTCAGAACACTTTACATCAGGAAGAAAGCTGTAACACATGGGCAGTTGGAAGAGGTCAAAAGATGAGATTTTTGCTAACTGGGTGAATAGTCGGTGTGGGATGCTGCAGGTGATAGTCCCAATGGTGGTGCATGGCCATCCTGCCTGCAAAGCCATTTTAAATCAGCCAAGAGAGATCAAGCTGTCTTTCCCCTACTTAACAGAGACACGGTGGTAAAACAGAACTGGACACCTACCTTCCCCACCCCAATCAACAGCTTCTTGAACAGACTCCTGCAGCAATAAAGTCTCCCATGGATTCAAAAAGCAACTATCAATATTCACAGAAGAAAAATCCATCAAAGATTACTTAATATAAATACGCCTCACAAGACTTTTCTAACTTACAAGTCTATGAAGGCTGCAGAAGTATCACCATCTACTTATTCTGTCTTTGAACCCTTCCCCAGGTGTACACTGTCAGAGACAGAACAGGGGGATCTGGTGCAGCCACTCTCACGTGCACCTGAGTTACAGAACTAGCTCATACAAAGCCACTGTCAGCATCAAAATATTCTACGTGATCCTTTCCTAGGAATTTTCAAAATTTAGGTATTTTCTGCTGAGGGTTAGTGGGCTATACTTGCTTACGTAGAAGGGAAGCAGTTTTCAAGGCACAGCTTTGGGGATTTCCAGGATAACAGGAGAGAAATACAAGAGGAAAACAGCCTTCACAATCCCAGGAAGAACTTGTATTTATTATTCATATTTAAGACATACCTACCTCCTCTGATAAACAATCATCTGGATCATAGTCTCCCATGCTAATGACTTCCACAGGCAAATTAAGGGAAATAACTGCTTCAGCCAGACCTTTGGCAAATCTCTGAAAAAAGAAATGTAGAAAGTTATCAATTACTTCAACCCAACTATCGTAAGGGTCAAACAAGCCCTGCTATGCCCAATCACAAGACTTCTCCCAGCACAGGAAGAACAATGACACATGAGAACTGGACACTGGACCTATAATTCCTCACATTAAAAAAAAAAGTATACTGGCTGAAAGAAGAGTTACATGGATTTTAATGACTAATGATTTTACATTTACACACAAATTAAATTTCTTTTTTGAGAAAGCACCTAAACCAGCACTTCTCTCTAAGACCTGCTAGCAAATTAAGAGTATATTGCAAGACTAAACTTTAAACTTCATATTCAATGTCTCTATTGCATGCCCCACTTAAAGGGAGTAGAAAAATTGTTATTTTTATATAATTTCCACTTATCTTTCATGTTGGGCAATGACTTTGAATGAGCTAATGAACTTTCTGATGAACTCTTAGATTTTTTACACAGTGCAGGGTTTCCAAGGCAAGCAACATACTTGAATCTCAACAATACTTCAAATCAACTTCATGTATGTGATAAAAAAAAAAACCTTATACCTTTGCTGTGCCAGTCTGAGACCCATAGAAAATCTTCACCCCAGCAACATAGACCTCCTTTGCCTGCAGGGTGGCATATCCATTTACTAGTTTGTCTTCTATTCCTTCAGAAGAAGCGAGATTCCCGTTGGATTTCTCACCCTGTGAAACAAGCGCTGTGTCGCAGTCAATCCCTTTTCAAAGTGATATTAACCCCATTTTCCCAAAAGCATTTAAAATTCCAATCCTGTGATCAGATTCTCAGTACTATGCAAATGCAACCGTCAAGGCATTTTAGTTTCTCTCACACCTAGAGAAACACACGAGTAACTATTTCTCTGAGCTAGGCCACGCTACAATACATTCATCTCACACATCGGGGAGATAACAGGATCCAGCTGAACCCAAGAACCTCCCAACTTGTGCAGCAGAACTTCACTCACCTGCACAAGGAGGTTTTAAATTCCTGAATGGCCTAATCCCACTCCCATCCTAAAACCAGTCCAATCTTGCCATCATGAACATGAAAACACTGGGCACAAGCAGAGTGATTTACTTGAAGTGACAGAGCAACTCGGGCTGACACATTCTCTCAGTAACAAAGTGAGAAGTGCTCAGCTGAGATCCGCTCTAACATCAGCGCGACAAGGGCGTTTAGTTACCCACAAACTTAAGACAATCCAGACTGAGGATTATAACCATCAGATGAACTAAAATGCATTTGGGATTTGTAACAACCTAGATGGGCCCCCAGTGAAGTAGCACATTTCACTGCACCAGTGGGTACCTCTACCCAGCAACTATTCACTTCCACACACAGATTTTTGGGGTCTTCTCAGACAAAAATGCTTACATGTTCAGTTACCTTCTTTCTGGTTTTGGTGGTGGTGAACTGAATGACGATCCAAATGCTGATCCCAAAAGCAACAGCAGAATAGATGTAAAATCTGTGCAGCCATAAGGACACCAGGCAAGTATAAAAGTTCCACGTATCCATTGAGACATCTAAATCTAGAATAAATCACAGATTTAGCAAGAGCAGATTCGTACAGTATGAATTTAGAATGAGCACACAAAAAATAATCATACAGCACCCACAGTCTCATGCCATTAGCTATTCCTCAGGCTCTGCAGAACACAGCTTTAGGCTAAAGACAAGACACTACAATTGAACCAAGGAGCCTTCACCTCCTCAGAGGTGCGCCAGCTGAGTTTCGTCCGTGTATCCAAGCTAACATTTTAGACTGTCACATGGAAACTGGGTTTTTCTTAGATAGGGAAGGTTCTGTTATAAGGAAAGGCAGAAAATACTTGTGCTGTGCAAGTGTCTGAAAGTAAAAAGTACTTGTGAAACATCAACTGTATCGTACTGGCCTTAGTTTTGCATAGACCCCACTCGTGCAGATCTCTGGAGCTAGAAAGCTCCATTTCAAGGGGGAAATCATCTCCACAGAGCTTGCTGCTGAACACAACCCTTGCTTGTGCGCATTAGACGCCACACTGATTACAACAGCTTTGACCCGGAGTTTCAAGGCCAGACTGAAACCTGGATTCAGTTGAAAGTACTTTTACAGAATTCTATCATGTGAGTGAGGTTTGATTCAGAACAACCGAGATTTTTCAAGTTGGTTCGGAACATTCAGGGTACACAATGTTGTAGCCAGGAGCACGCTTGCGTAGTGCCTGTGATTACCTATTTCATACGAAACATTCAGGAGTTTAAATAAGGCTTGTTTGTGACACTTATTGACTGAGAAACACAGACGACACCCTCCTACTGTTATCTGCAGTCCTCTGGGATCTTGTTTTTGCAAACATGAGACAAGAGCACAGAAACCAAGTCTTTCCAAGAGGCTGGAAACTTTGTTATCTTACTTTTCCCCTGTGCTGTTACTTACAGTACCAGATCAAAAGCTTGAGGGGGTGCCCTTCACCCCTCCACCAGCATCACTGAACCCAAAAGGAAAGAGCTGAGAGCGCCTGCCGCTGTGTCGGCAGCCCCGCTGCTGCCAGCCCACACAAGCAGCAAACCCCTCGAGGGGGGCTCCAGAAACCTGCAGCAGCCAGGGTGCCCCGCTCCACCTCACCCCCTGTACCCCCCCGCAGTTACCCCATGGC
>VZTQ01004865.1:0-28775 GCA_013400755.1 Pelecanoides urinatrix
TCGAAGACTTCTTCGTTTCAGTCTCAAGCACTGGAAGATGATCAACAGCGCAAAAACAAGCGATATCATGAGCCACAGTATCTGGATTGGATAATTTATCAGTGGCAAGGCCAGCATCATGTTTCAACATAGTGCACACACTCCACACCAGGTAGGGCCAGGAAGACAAGAGCAGCAAACCTCAGTGTGACTTCAATGAAGCCACGGCAACTCTCCGTCCTTTTAAATACACTGAGAAATTGGCTAAAAGCCTTTCCATGGATGTCGCAGTGCCATATCAGCCCCTTGAGGATGGAGACCTCATGCTAACATGTCTCAAATGCACGCTCAGCCGCCTTCTGCCCCAGCACCCACACAGAGTGAGGATACTGCCCCGACCCAAGCTGCCTGTTGGGTCACACAGACCCTGAAGACCCAGATCTGCCGCAGGCACCGTGTGGCTCCACCCTGGGCACCCAAGCTGTGCTGGTGCTCAGACAAACCTCTCCTGTAGGGTGGGATGAACTTAACCCCCAGTGAAGAGGAGAGGAAGTCCCCAGTGCACCACCAGGTCCAAGACTCCAGCCCTACCTAGCTCTGGAGGGGGATTCCTGGCACATCCCTGCTGCAGGCAGGGCTCTGAGGGCATCCTCTGACCCATCTCAGCTCCAGCAACATTTGTCTCCCTTTTCTAAGTTGCAAAGGAAAGCAGCGAGGAGCTGCTACTGAGCAAGGGTGTGGCTGGGAGGAAGGAAAGCCTTGTAAAGCCAAATTCTCCTTTCCTATTGCAGGTGCTGGTGATACACCAGAGATACCTTTGGCTGTGCAGGTTTAACAGCACTCAGGAAGAAGACAGTTTTCCTATCTATCATGATATCGCCAAGCATAATGCAGCTTAATGAGACAACACATATTGCTGGCAAGAGACAGGCACCAGCACAGCCTGGCATGGCTCCAAGGGCTTTATACTGCTTTATGGCTACAGGGGACCTGGCCCATTTCAGCTAAATGGTATCAGCAACTTCATCAGAGCCCATCAGCCTGACACCTGCATCACCCTCCTCCCCTCACACACCAATGAATGTCTTTCCCCACCATCCAAAACAAATCACTCACTCTCCTAGCCTCCCCCAGATCCCAGCAGAGGTTCCTAAACAGTGGGCAGTTTATAGTCCTGATTAAGTGCTGACCAGCTGAAATCAATGCAGAGTAATAAAATCAGAGGAAATGACCTGCAAACGGCAGGAGTGATTTCAAATGAACCTGCAACTTAGCTCCATTGCTTGGTCTTGTTTGCTGCTAGACTGTCTTTCTGATAGCTTAATTACTTGTCTATTTGCCTTGAGAACTACAGCTATAACAGTGGAAGATTTAAATCCAGGTCAGGAGTTTCTGCTTCACTGTCCTCCTTGCCCACTCCTGCTCATTCTATGCTGCCCAACCCCATTAGCCTACTGTGGTATCTCCTTGGATTGCCTGTACAACACTTCTGGGGGGAGATCCAAGCCCTGCCGAAGTCATTCCTTCCTTGTGAGCTAGGGAGGAGTCAGAATTTCACCCTCTGGATCTGTTAAATTTTGCTTTCTTAATTTCACTACAATAACTAACCCCTGCCTTAGCCCTTTCTGGCTGAGGAGTCCAGCCTAAGGCACAGCCCAGAGTAAGCCCTTCACCACCACAAAGTCTGCAAGTATTTCTCTCTTTTACTAGCTTTGCTAAGTCAGGAGATCTGGGAATGATCTGGGGTTATCTGAGATGGCAGCGGAAGGGAGAGATCAGACAGTGCGTGCTCAATCAGCCAGCACTAAAGGAGCTGCATTAGCAATTATTATATTCAGCCTTATCTCCTAAGGACAATTTCACCAAAGTTGCCAAAGCTGCTCATGAAAGTACAGTCTGAAACACCCAGATTATTTTTCAAAGGTCCTAGATTAAATAACAGAATCAGGAGTTGGAAATGTCCTTGAAGCCCAGAGCAGAGGAAAGGCTCAGCTGTGATGGTGGGTAGTAAGGTGGGATAGAAGCTGGGGAAGATCTGTTGGTGCTGGGCTGTGCACTGAGGGCGTGCATGCACTGATTGATTCAATTACTGCCAGTCCCATGAGGGCTCTGAGCCTTTTTTTTAAGGCCACTGCCAGAGACTAAACCTGGACGCAGAATCTCCCCAGAGCTGGAGAAAAAGCAGCGTCTGATTGTGTCACTCCATGTCCTGTCGCTGCTGGGCAGGGGCTGGGAATGCTGCCCGCAGGCAGGTGCCGGCAGGGGCTGCAGGAGCACAGTGTCAACTCAATCTTTCATTGCCGTGTTCCCAGCGGCAGCGCTTGCTCTGTCGCTGCCAGGGCGGCTTTGCTCGCTGACATGCCTACTGAGCTGCACGTGAGTGCTTGCTCCAGCCCCAAGAGTGGCTGAGATGAAAAGACAAACTGATTTGTTCCTGTCGGGATGCATCACTGGGATTCCTGAGAAGTGTTTCAGCAATACTTTTTCTCTTACAGAATAGCCTTGCCTTGTGTTTCCCAAGCCACTTGCTGCTGAAAGAAAGGGGGTCTCTGCTCAAGAGCAGGGCAGGACCCAGCTCTGGCAAGCAGGACCCGGCTCTCCCCATCAGGGCCCCCTTGCCCTGCCCATGGCGGGGAGGGCAGCGTCTTCCCTTCCCTCTGCCCCGCAGAGACACTGGTGTAGAGCCCGGTGCCTTCCTCTGCCCTTCATTGCAGCCTCCTCCACAGGTGGCTGCGTTTATTCGTTCCCCCATGGGGTGTCTGCAGCACCCATGCCTGTGCCCCAGCTGGGTGGGGGCTCTGCATGGGGCTCTCTCCATTTCTGCAGGGACCAGGCAGTGCGGCTCCACAACATGCTCTGCTGCATTGGTTTCTGTCTGAATTGCTCCACTCCCTTTCTGGTTTCATCACTTTCAACCTGACACTCACTTTAATTGGGATAAATATTGCAGTGCCTTGTCTGACAGAACCACTCGCGTCAGCACTCCAGGGCTCTTTCCTCCTGCCCACTCCCATCTTGCTCTTCCCCTCCAGGAGCACCACAGGCTGCCCAGGTGGTGAGAGGCCAAGGTGCTGAGCCGCAGCCATTCCCTTTGCAAACCCCTCATCAACACCCCCCAGCCAGCATCCCCACTGCAGGCAGGGCCCCTTCACCCAACAGCTGAAAGGAGAAATATCAGAGTAAAACCCCAAGTGGGAGTTGCAGCATTGGTACTGGGCAGCTGTAAATCCCTGCAGTGTCATCACGGAGGATGGAGACCTGCCTTCAGCCACTGCAATAGAGTCAGGAACTCTCCAGAGGGTAACACTGTCTCGGGGACTATGGTGATGGCGAGGAACCAGCCCCAGTCTGTGCCTGGGAGTCCCAGCCCCTGCCCTGGACTGGGCAGCTGCTCATCCTGCCTAGAAACCAAACCTGAAGCAGAGAATGTGAAGGGGAAATGATACCTCTCATCTGATGGCAATAGCACAGGTGTGGCTTGGAAAATTCCCCCAGCCTCTCTACTAAAGTGGTTCTTTGAAGAAGTGCTTTTGGCCACTTTTGGGTAACCCAGCTGCCCTTGAAATCCCCAGACAGCAAATGCCTTTGTAGGCGCCTCCCCCATGGACGTTCCAGCTGGAGCCTCCACCTCTGAGCTGCTTCTCCCAGTCCTCCTCCCGCCCCAAGGGAACAGTGGGAAGGGCTCACTGCCCTTTGCCAGGCAGTGGCAGGGATGCCTGAGCATCTCCTGCATTTCTCCGCTCTGCAAGGAAAAACCCTTGCAGGGTAACTTGGTGTCTGCCTCTCCTGCCTGACAGGTTCCCAGGTGGGTTGACACCTTCTTGTTTGTGTTTCGAAGGACTTGGTCCTCTGCCATATCCTACAGCTCAGCACTGCTGTATGTTAGCAGCTTTCATGTACCATCAGCAGTACACCATCACTGGGAGAGCCGGTGCGTGACACCTTGCTGGGGAGCAGTTCTCCCATCCCAGCGTCCACGCTCCCAGTCACACTAGGGCTGGCTCCAGGCAACACAGACTCTGGGGCAGATGGAAACTAAACCCCAGCTCCTCCAGCTGCTGCTCCTCATGCACACAACCCAGAGCAGCCCAGCACACGGGTACCAGAGGGAGCAGAGCATGAGCCACTGGCTCTGTAATGGTTTGGCCATCCTCAGCATATTTCTCCTCTTCAGCATCAGGTTTTCCCCTTTGAAAAGCTAAACTTAATTTTTTATCAGCCCTGAAACTCTTAAACAGAAAGTGAGAGCTGAGTTTAGCCTCTTGAGGTCTTTGCCTAAGCCGTCCCCCTGCTTCTGACCCCCTTCTCAGTTCCCTGGCTGCCGGAGCTGCTGGCAAGGGCAAAGTTACGACTTGGGCTGAGCGAGTTCAGAAAGATGTGGTTGGTGCGGCTCTCCCTGGCACAGAAGGGCAGCCGTTCATGCTGCCCCAGGCTAGAGAAGCGAGGCAGCACCCGCACCCGGGGGGAAGTGGAGCTGGGGCAGGAAGCCGAGGAACGGCACTGCAGCGGTGAAGGGCTCCTTTGAGGGCAGCTGGCAGCTGGCATGGCCGATGTTGGGGACATGTAACTCTGGGGAGTGAGGGCTGAGCCTGCAGCCGCCTGGTGAGTGGGATGGGAGAAAGGCTCCTGGTCTGAATTCTCCTCCCAGGTGAGGGCAGGATCTTGTCTTGTTGATGGGAGTGGGTAAGGGCTCACTGGGCTGTGCCGACCTTCCAAAATCCACATCCTCATCCAGCAGTGATGGAAATCCCTCAGGGTTATTTTTCTTCCTTACTTTCCCCTCTGCCAAGTGCTGATTATTTCAATCCCACGCAGAGGTTGGCAAGCTTTTCCAACTCACGGATCCCTAAAAACATCCCACGGGAGGCTGCAGGGAGCCTGCAAATCCTGTGACCCAAGCGGGCAGGGCAGGCTTGCTACCTTGTGCTTGCTGGCAGAGATGGCTTTAACAGAAACCCAAATGTTTTGGGGTGGGCAGCAGCATCCCAGGGGGTGTTGGGTTTTGGGGAGGGCGGAGATGAAGCTCCCCAGGGGGCTGCAGAGCAGGGAGATATCTGACATTTCTTCTTTTCTTTTAAACCTGACCCTGGGGAGGGCCCGGGGGGAAATTGCCCTGCCCGGGGCTGGAGGGGCAGCTCTTCTCAGAAATGCCGGCTGGCAGAAGCAGAGTGGGTTTCCAGGCACCGGGAGGCAAAGAGAGACCAGGCGGTTCCCCCTGTGCCCTCCCGCCCTCCTCGGCCCCTGGCCCCACACAGCATCCCCCCACCTCAAACCCAGTGCATCTCCAGTGCCCACTCCTGCACAGCTCCTGGCAGCCCTTCTCAGGGCAGGACCCCCGGGCTGCAGCCCTGCTCCCTATGGGATAGGTTTTCTGGGGGCAGCACGAAGCGGCTCATGTGGCAGGGGGATGGGAAGTGGGCTGGGGAGCTTGTGCATGGGCTTGTGCTTGTCCAAATTCTGGCACGGTCTCTGTCCCTGCAGGATGCTGGGCTCTGCAGGGCCCCATGGAGGTGAACAGCTTCCTGGGGGGCTCTGTGAAGGTACCCTGCGAGTACAAGCCAGAGCTGGTGGATGCCAATAAGTACCGGTGCAGGGGCAGCAGCTGGTTTTCCTGCTCCATCCTTGTTCAGACCACGGCCCCTGGGGACAAGGTGTGGGGGCACAGGGTCTCCCTGCAAGATGACCCCACTCAGCATGTGTTTGTGGTGACCATGGAGAACCTGACAGTGGAGGATGGGGATCAGTACTGGTGTGGGATCCAGGTAGTCTGGTATGACCCCATGTTCCCCGTCATGGTGTCTGTTCTCCCAGGTAAGTGCCTGGCGTGGCCATTCTGCTTTGATGGAGGCTGGAGGGCCAGAGGGACTAGAGAGAGGGGAGGCTTGGGAGGGAGGATAGGGAAAGGCGGGGATGGAAGAAATCCCCCTCCAAGCTGTCTTTGGTGATACCCCACCTCTCTCCCATGGTGCACACAGGTCCCCTGGGGCCATGCTTGGCATTTCCCAGCCACCCCCCATCACCTTCCCGCCAGCAGCCTCTGGGGCCCCGAAGCCCCCAGTCACCAATCTCAGCCACGGCCCAGGACCAGGTAACACACATCACGGCACTTTGCTTCCCATCTGCTTACACCATGGTGCCCCAGACAACACACTATGATCTCCACACGACCCAGGGGGAAGAGGCCACATCTGCTACCACCTTCCCATGGACTCTCCTGGAGCTGGAAAACACCGTGTCCACACAGAAAGTCAGAAGCCTGCAGGCTGGGTGAGTGCCAGGGCCACCGGGGAGGAGAGGGACTGTCCTCAGCACAAGGACAAGGCAGACCAAGGATGCAGTATCCATCTCCAGCCTGCCTACAGGGCTTTGGAGTCAGTGGGGCATATCTGGAGAAAGCAAAATATGATGCTAAGGGGGCTGTTGTATCCCTGCATGCCGTAGGGCTGCACTGATTAGGGCTCCCAGGGTCTTTGCCCAGCTCCCACAGGGCTGCTGGGGACCCCGACAGCCCAGTCAGGCGTGTGCCACATCTGGGCACTTGTCCATGGAGGTGGGGGATGAATCTGTGCAGCTGGCTCATGTCAAGTTGGGCAGACTTTATGTGTACACATGCATGGATCCCTGGCCAGGAAACCTGGGAGAAATCTTTGGAACATCCTTGCCAGCCCATGGAGTCTCCTGTCCCTCTGGGGTGGTGCCAAATACACGGACGAAAGCCCTCCTTGGGGCAGAGGGCTGCTGAGGGGGCAGTGCAGAAGGGCAGTAACACCTTTTCACTCCTCCTAGCACCTCAAACCTGCTTGTCCTGGTCCTGACACCCTCCACTGTGCTGGTGTTGGTTTTGGGCAGCATCAACTGCTGCAGGATGAGAAGAGCATCGCTGGAGTGGACCAGAGGTACAAGTGATCTGGGGGCCCAAGCTGCGGCTCTCTTCTACAGGGTGGCTGCAGGGATGCCCACATTGTGGCCCAGCACCCGTCCCCCCAGCCCAGTGCACCACACACTGCCCTCCCACTCCCGTCTCAGGGATGAGCAATGCTTGGGGTGAAAGGAGTTGGAGCCCTTCCCAGGACCCCAACCCTCTGAGCCCCACAGCCCAGGGGGCTCTTGGCAAAGTCAGTCCAGACCTGAGGTTGCACAGGAACTGATAGGACACCCATGGGGAACAGCTTGGGACCCCCCAAAATGCTCCCGTTCAGCAAAAGGAGCTTCATATTGGTGTGATCCATTTCTTTTGCTGTTCCCCCAGCAGCCTCAGCTGTGGAGAGGAAGAGGGACAAGGACCTCCAGGTACCGTGGGTGGGAAGGTAGTTGGATGGGAGTCTTGTGATGGCTACACCATGACGGAATCACTGCCTGGAGCCCCCCTTGTCCTCAACACACCTCATCCCCTCCAGGTTACTGCAAGCTGGGAGCGAGCAGCCGCTTCCAATAACATCTACATGAACAGGGAGTGGGAGCTCAGCTCGTCCGAGGATGACTATGATAACAGCCCGGCCAAGTGGCAGGTAAAGGGGCTGGGGCAGCTCCCCGAGCACGCAGCAAGTTACCCCATGGGTGCTCCTTGCTCCCAGTCCTGAAGTAAGAGCTGCCCTGCTTTGGGGTGCAGTGAGGAGGAGCTGCCCTGCTTTGGGGTCACACTCCTTCTCCTACCCCAGCCTTTCCCTTCCCTTTAACAGCCTGTCCCAGGCAGCAGCTGTCAAACCCTGTAGGAACAGGCATTATGTAGACACAAACTTTTAGGGCTCTAGCATAGGCAGACCTGCAAAGTGCCCCAAATCTTCACATTTCTCCTCCGTTTCAGGACTTTGAAAAGGGAGACGAAGTTTACATTTCCAGAGCTCCAGAACTGCAGCTGATCCACATGAACACACACTGAGCACCACTGCACTTGGCCCCTTGCCGCCAGAAAGCCCCGTGTCCGAGAACGGGCATCCCCTGCAGCTCTCCCACTCTCCCCACTGCTTCCCAAGCTCTCTCTGCCTGTCCCGTTGAGATTCCCTGTATCCTGCAGAAGCAACCCCTGTCCCCTCCATACCGCACAAGGCCAGGGACCATAGTGTGCCACGGAGTCCCGCAGTGGGATGCGTATGCCACCAGGCCAGCAGTGCTGTTTATCCCCACCCTGCCATAAGGTTATTAAATGAGATGAGATTGGAAGATTTGGCATGTGTTTAAAATACCCCACAATCAGGGGTTAAATGCCCAGCATCCCCAGTCCAAACTGCAGGGAACCAGGGGATGCGATGCCTTGGCAGCCCCTTCTCATCCTCCACAGTTCTTGTGCTCGGCAACAAGGAGCCCATGAGGAGGAAGGGGAGGTCAGCGTCCAGTTGGAGACATGACTTCTGTCCCTTCCCCGGCCCCAGTGACTCTGTGGTGCCCCAGGAAGGAGGTGGTGCCGTGGCCGGAGCGGTCACCCCTGTTCCCACACAGCCCTCAGACTTCTGCTTCTTTATTTTTACCTGGCTCCTCGTTCGCTTCCCTCTGGGTCTTTGCACAGAGCAAAGGGGCTGAAGGGCAGGGTGGGGTGGAGGAAGGGTCCTGGGGGAGCCTGCCTGCAAGGGGTCCCATCCTGCTCCCCTCAGCCCAGCCTCGCGTGCAGACATCAGAATTCCAGCTGCGTATCCCAGGCGGGGGAGCTGTTTGGGTAGGTCTCGTCATCTACCCAAATATAATCACACTGCTGCGAAATGGAAACCTACGCAGCAGTTTTAGAAAGAGGAAGAAAAACCACAAGGATGGAAAGAAAAAGAAATGGGAAGATGCTGCATGAAGGGCCTGCAGACAGCCCTGCGGCAGCAGCCTGGGCAGTGGGCAGCCAAGCTGGAGCTCAAGCCAGGAGGAAGCTCAGCTCCATCCCTGCCCCACCATGGGCCAAGGGAGCTCCTCTGGGTGCTGCTTGCTCCCGAGGGCAACCCAAGTCTCATCATCTGCAAGAAGCTCCGGTGCCAAATGCGGAGTGGAAGCACAGGGGCACCCGCTGCCTAGATCAGCTCCAGGATGCAGGCATGCTCCAAATCTTCCCCTGAGTCCCAGTGTGGTCATACCTGGGATAAAAAAGCCAGAGGAGGAGAAGGAGGAGGAGGAAGAAGCCCCACATCATTCCAACCACTGTCCCAGCAAGCACCATCAGCAGAGCCGACCTCCACCCACCCAGCCACAGCCCTCAGTGTCGTACGGCAGGTCTGGGCAATGTCTGGGTCACTCCCACTCCCCTCTCTCCATATTTCTCACGTCTCCCACTTACCCCCAAACCAGCTCAGTGCTGCAAACCCCAGCAGAGCCTGGGGCAGGGGCCAGGCACCTGCACCCCCAAGAGCTGTCAGGACCCTGGCATGTCCCTCTCAGCTGAAACACAGCCCAGGGACTGAGCTGATGCCCTCCGAGCACCTGGGGGGCTGCACCCATCCTGGCGTCACTCTTTAGCCTGGCCAAGAGGGATCACCAGGACACGCAGCCTCCAGCATCCCCAGAAACGTGAAGTGGGCTCTGCAAAGCTCAAGCAAAGAGTAAAGCTCCCATGCTGGTTTTGCCCTGTTTTGGTGTTGGAAGCTCTGCTCAGCTTTTGTGCTCCAGCATTTCTCTCCAGCATCTCTCTTCACCCCTCCATTTGGGGTGAAGACCCCTCCCCTCCCTCACCCACCTGCCAAGTGGGGTGTACGGGGTCCCATGTCCCATTTCTATGGCTGCCCACCCTCCCCAATGTGCTTCAGATATGCCAGTCTGCAAAAAGCATCTCAGCAGCAGAAAACCCACAGTCCCAAGGCGAAGCCCAGCCAGATAAAAATAACCCGGCAGCAGAGCAGCTGCCTCTTGTGCGAGCAGAAATGCAATGAAAGAAGCTGAGAGAGTAATCGGCTCAGCATCCCCCAGCTCACTGCCCTGTGCAGGAGACTGATGCTTGTGGATCTCCGGAGCAAAGCAAGATGATGGGGATATCGCTGGACTGGGGTTGGCTCCTTCTCCCAGGTGAGGACAGGCTCTGACCACGCCAGCGATGCTCCAGCTCCCTCTGGCATCAAGGGACTGGGGCTGCTGAGTCCCCCCCAGGGACACAGGCTCCACGTCAGGCACCGATGGACCCAAAGCCTCCCATCACCACGGCCTCATGTCTGGGGCTAAAAGCCAACAGACAGGGTCTCCCCCAGAGTGCTTCTTTCCAAAGGGAACTGAGGAGGGGCTCGAAGGAAGGATGACTTTGCAGCCCTGCTTCTCTCCAGTGTTGCTGTGGGTTTCTTTGCAGTTTGCCAGGCTCTGGCTGTCCCCAGGGAGATCAGCGGCCAGGTGGGGAAGATGCTCTCCCTCCGCTGCTGGTAACCCCAGGGCTATGAGGGCTGGTACGAGGGGGCCAGTGGGGACTCCTGCTGCAAAGTGGTGGAGATGGCAGGCAGGGAAACACCCCTGCAGCGTGGCTGGGTCTCCATCCAGGACAGCCACATCTTCTGTGTGGTCCTGCTCACCATGGAGGACCTCTCCAAGGCAGATGCTGGGAGTTACTGGTGCGGTATTGAGAGGACGGGCAGGGACCTGATGGAGCCGGTGACAGTGAGGGTGGTTCCAGGTAAGTGCGGCTGGCTGGAGGTTTTTCTGGCCAGGACTCTTTTTGGAAAGGCCACTGGCTCATGGGCCAGCAGTGGCCTGGGAGGAGGCCCTGGGACCCAGTATAAAGCAGTGGCAGAGGTTGGGAGGGGTGACAGGGTGCTTTCTCCTGGGGATGCTCACAGATGCAGGCAGAGTGTGCTGAAGCCCAATGCAGGGTCCAGCCCTGGGCTGTTTTCACGGCGCAGGCAGGACAGCGGAGCTGCTGGTTACACGCGGAAGCGAGACTGATGCTGAGCCCCAGTGCTGAGGCCAGGAAGTGCCTGCCAAACCCAGCCTCTGACAGCCAGATGATATAATGTTGAGTTTCTAGACCAGGAAAAGGGGTAGATCCAACTCCCCCACTCTCAGGGAAACCTCTGGCTCACAGCGGGTGGAGAGACAGCCCAGAGAGATGGGGGGGCTGCAGCTGGGCAGGCAGGTGCAGGCGGGGCGCATCCCACAGGGATGTCAGCAGGGCAGGGGCATGTGCTGGAGGGGACACAGGCAAATATTTGCCTGCTGTCGAAGGAGACGTGGGGGACCCATGGTCACCTCCAGCCCCCAATTCCCACCAGGACTTTCTTTTATGCAGCCATATCAACTACCCCGGCAGCCTCCCCAGCCATGCCCACCCCCTGCATCTCCACCACCGTGACGGAGCATCCCCCCACCAACAACGCCACCGCCACTGGGTGAGCCTGGGGCCCTTGGGCACAGGGTGGGCATGGGGAAGGGTAGTGGCTGTCACTGCTGCGGGCAGCAGTGGGGTGCCCCTGTGCGAGGGGGCTCGCGGGGACACGCAGGGTCTTCACCCATCAGCCTGAGCTTTTGGGTGTGATGCAGTGGGGTCCCAGGCCATTGTCCCCACTTTCTGTCCCACTCTGTGGCTGGCTGCGGAGGGGTGGCGGGAGGGCACTAGCATGCAGGGCACCGCAAAAGCAAAGTCACAGCTTTGTGAGGGAGACAACCAGCCCAACTCCTCTCCCCTCGCCGCCAGCCCTGGGGAGCCAGCCCTGAGCACCTTGGTGCCCAGAGTGGTCCTTCTCTCCCTCCTGGCTGTTGCTGGCTCCACCGGGCTCCTCTGCACCCTACACAGGTGGAGGGAAGGTAACGGTGCCCACACATGCCCTGTTCCAGGCACACCCCAGTGCCTGTCCCAGGACTTGGGGAACAAACCCACCCTGGGCGTGGGGCTGCAGGGAACTCCCCCCTCCCAGTGACACAGAAAACCTGCCCCTGTGTCTCTTCTTTCTGGCACACTGCCCCCTCCCCACTAAAGCCCCTGCTGCTCCCCGCGAGCTGGGCATCACCATGGAGCTGGACTATGGCCCCGACTACAACAACGAGCTGGGCCTGGCAGAGGTGAGGGCTCCTGGTGCAGGCAGCGTGGGCAGTGCAGGCAGCATGGGCAGGAGCCATGCAGTGTGGTTGATCACCCTGGGCAGCCCCCACACTGCCCAGCTGTGCCCCAGGGCTGCGAGGACAGGCTGTCCCCTCACCAGGGTGGCTGCAGCGACGTGGAGCAGGACCCTGAGCTGGAGAACGACGGTATCTACACAAACACCCTGTGTCAGGAGAAGGTGACGGGGACACCCAGCTGACATTTCCCAGGAGAAGAGGTTTCCTACTTGTCCTAGCAGAGCATCCCTCATGGGCAGAGGGGTCCCTGCGGGGTAACCCCTGGGGATGTCCTTGTGATCACCCCCAGGGATGCCCTTGCTTCAGCAGAAGAGGTGAAGGAGCACTGCAGGAGGCGGCTGCTGCTGTTCCATCACCACGGCATCTTGGTGGTGTAACAGCCTCTGCCCATGATGCTGAAGCCCAAGGCCATGATGGCACCATCCCCTGGCCCATGGGACCCCAAAAGCTCCCTGCCCCTGTGTTGCTTTGGCAGATTGACCCATGCCTCTCAGCTGGCAAGAAACCACATCCCTGATTCTTGCACACGCTGAGGAGTGGGATGTTTTCCTGGCTCAGCAGCAAACAGATTGCTTTGGGTTCAGATAAATCCAATAAAGAAATCCTTCCATGGGGGCTTGGTCTGGAGGGGAGAGGGGACAATCTTGTGTGCCCACAGAGCCGCTCTGCTGCTGTCATCCCCTTCAGGGGTCCCCTGGGCACCCCGGTACTGCCGGGGCTGTGTTAGGAGGGCGCAATGGGAACCGATACTCAAAGCAAGAGGAAGACGAGAGCGGCTGGGGAGGCAGCTGGAGCCCTGGCTGCCCAGTCTTTCCAGGAAGGCTTATCAGCAGAAAGCAGGTTTGCAATCTCCAGCCACTTCTTGAATTTAGATCTTGCTGCTATTTGCAGCAACTTGGCTCACAACCAGTGACCCAGTTCACTGGAAATGAATGGGGTTACTTGATGATCAGAAGGAAAACCCAGAGCTTCCTCTTGCCATGGTGGGGGGACAGGGAGGGGATGGGATGGGGGGAAGGAGCAGCCTCAGCCTCCAGCAGGGCCAGAGGTTTGTGCTTTCTGCTCTTTCCAAGGGGCACTGAGGAAGAAAGCCATCGCCAGGGCAGCTGTGAGGGAAGCAGCTTTGCTTTTTGTGTTTGGGTTTCTGAAACTTTCAGTGGAAACATTTAATTTTGGGAGAAAAACAGCATTGTCACTCAAAGCCATGGCTGTGCCAAAAAAGGCGGTATTGAGGGGAAGTGAGACACTTCTGCTTGAGAAAACAAACCAAAGCAGCCCAGCTCGCGCTGGCAGCCAGCTCGGGAGCTGGGGAGCAGCAGTGCAGGGGGTCCATCATCCCAGTCCATCATGACCGGGAGAGCATCCTGGTGGTCCCAACCAGTCCATCCACAGGGGCTGACCTGCATTCGCTCTACCCAGATCCCTGGACCCCCGCTCTGGCCCAGCACCCCTGCAAAGCCTCCCAAAGCCCTTTGGGCTCTGTGCATGGGGAAGGGGCTGCGTTCCCCACTGGGACAGGCATTGCAGAGGAGGAACCAGCTGCATTTTGGCATTTTGTTGGGAACCAGCGGCTGTTTCAGAGCGAAGGCAGAGAGTCTCTCTCATGAGACACCCCCAGGGTGAGTCATGGTCCCTGGACAAAGGGGAGGAAGCAACCGCCTTTAAAAAAGACATCCAGGGTCTGCGGGTAAACACTGCCCAAGGAATCGACGGGAGAAGGAGGCTTGGGGAATTCCTGGGACCCAGGGTGCGTGTGAACGTGGCTCCGTCCCACAGGGTGCTTCGTGAATAACCACGGGGAAAAATCCGCATCGGGAGTGAGAAGCTGAAAAATGAGGATTTTGCTGGTTTGGACCGTTTTCCCAGGTGAGACCCAGGAGCACAGGTCAGGTGGTTCCCCTGGGCTCTGGTAGAGCTGCGAAGAGGCTGGGATCGAGCCAGCCCAGGAAGCCCACCGCGGTCACGGCAAGAGCCCAGCTGATACTGTCCTTTTCTTATGGCCAGTGGACGGCTACAGGGGGTGATATCTGAGATATGCTTGTATTGCTGTCATATGAACCCTGGTAATAAGGCTTTTTGCTCCTTTAATAACACGCATGCTTGACGGGGCCTCTTTTTTTAATGACTGGGGACATCTCATCTCAGCACTGCTCCCCAGTGCATGGGCACAGCCTTCCTCGGGACAGGGTGCCCACGAGCATCCCCGGCTCAGATCCCTCCCGGTTCCCTGAGGCGATGCTGGTATGTGCTTGCAGCATCTCTCCCTGTCCCCCGCAGGCAGCTGGGCAGTGACGGGTCCCGCACAGGTGACGGCCAAGCAGGGTGGCTTGCTGGCTCTGTCCTGCAGCTACGAGCCAGGCTACAAGCTCTACCCCAAGTACTGGTGCCGCCCGAGCTTCCTCTGGTTTTGCTTCAGCTACATTGCCCAAACCAACGGCTCAGAGGTGACAGTGACGCAGGGCAGGGTGTCCATCAGGGACAACCATGCAGCACGCTCATTCACGATGACACTGGGTGGTGTCACACCGGGGGACGCAGGCTGGTACTCCTGCGGGGTGAGGAGGAGCCTGTGGTTCAGCCTGCAGCACAACACCGAGGTGATGGTCTCTGCAGGTAAAGCTGGGCTGGGAGCAAAGCAGGGGTATGTGATGGAGGCCGTCACTTGGGGATAGGGCCTTCCCAGCCAGGGGAACTCAGGGGTTATCAAAGCAGGAACAAGGTCCTTGCAGGCACTGAGACCCGCTGGAGGCTGCTCCAGTGCAAATTTGGATGAGGGACAGAGGAGGCTGTACAGAGCTTCATGCAGAGCAAAGCCTCTCTCTCGCTCCCATTCAGCACCTCTGCTTCCACAAGCCCATGCTTTGGGGTTTACAGTCCCTCCCAGTTAAAGCCCCCTTTTCCTTCCTCCTCCTCCCCAGTGCCCAGTGTGTTGCCCGAGGACCCCCATCTCCACCTCCTGCACCTCCACAGCCAAAGTCTTGGGGCAGAGACCCCACACACAGGGGGCAGGACAGGGTGCGGGGTCTCCATTTTGCTCTGACTCTCTGTGTTTTCCTCCTAGCTGTTTCAACCACAACCGAGGGCAGCAACGTGAGCCCGCTGGCCACCAACCCTGTGTGCCCCACGGGCTGTGGGGAGCCTCCAGTGCTGTGAGTCAGGGCTTGGGGTCCAGGCAAGCCCCAAGCAGCATCCCCCAGCCTAAGACACCTTTTCCCTGCATGCATCCCCCAACCCTGGGTCTCCCAAGTTGCAGCAGCCCCAGGGAGCCTCCCAGGGGCAAGTGGGGTGGCTGGCAGACATGTAAGTGCCCCAGTACCCATCCTCATTGCCCAGACCCTACTCAAGCTCTCGCATGACCTCCTCTCTCCTGCCCAGGTCCCAGCTCAGCATCACCTACCTGCTGCTCTTCCTCGGCATGAAGGTGCCCATGGCACTGGCCCTGGTGTGCGTGGCTGCCCGGGTGAGGAGCCGGTGCAGGAGCCACGACCAGGAAAACCTGCAGCTGTTGGAGGTGGCCGGCAGCACTGGGGCACCAGGCTGCACCCCCGCCCTGGAGCCACAGGGACACACTCCTGCCCCCTTGCCCCCTACCCTGCCGGTGCTGCGCCACCCATCACGGCTGCCCTGCGCCAGGAGCTGCTCGGCACTGGGTGCTTCTCCCCCTGTGAAGCCTCAGCCCCTCCTGGCAGCCCCTGTGCTGGAGAGGGGAGGGTTTGGGGTGCAGACAGCCTGAATCTGCTGAGCTGGCATTGCCACCTGCAGACAATTTTGCAATAAAGCCTGGGTATCTTGCAGGTGTCTGCCTGCTCCCTCCTTCGGCTGCCAACACTGCCTGGTGCTCTGATGGCTGCTGATGCTGATGTGTGGGGTTGTGTGGGGACATGCTGCAGCGCGGCTGGGGGTGACATGGGGTGACAAGTGCCATGCAGGTGCCTGCTCCACCACAGCCCAGCTGAGGTCTGGCATGGGGAGAGAAGCCCTCAGCCCTGCCAGCCCTGCCCGATGCAACTCAATGCCCATCTCCAACATTTCCAAAATCACTTGCAGCTGAGTGAGAGCCAGGGAACAGTGTTCTTCCACAACTGTCTCCCCCACTACAGCAACTTTCCACCCTCAGCCTGAGAGTGAAGCTCACATCACACCCAGCTGCACCGCGGGCTCCATTTCTCGTTAGTCCTGTTATTTTCCAGGTTCTGCATCTCCAAAAAGCGGGCACCTGCACACTGCTAAAACCCTGTAGAAACCCTGCTCTTTAAGTGTGGCAACAGCAGCCACATCAGGGAGAGCAGTGTGGCCACATCCATCCCCCCCAAGGGCTACGCCACATGCTGCATTTCATGGCACAACCAGCTTCACTGGTGTCCCCCCAGAAAGTTTTGGAGGAGAGTTGTTTCTCTTCAGCGTCGTTTAAGGAACTGAAATGCCCGAGATCCCAGGAGCAGGCACGCACCAGGAACTCACAGCCCCCTCCAACCCCACGTGGCAAAACCTCCGCTGCAGACACAGCAGTTTGGCTGCCCAGGAGGGAGTGGGCTGGGGAGCCCAGCCACCGGCCCCGCACCTTGCTCTCCTTGCTGCTCCGCTGCCTGCTCCTGCCGGCTACGTGCTGGGAGCCCACCGGGAATGCAGGGGCCGGGGCTGTGCTTCCACCCACTGGGGTCCCAACTCCTCATTTATTGTCTGCTCCTGGTGGGTTTGAAGGGCCCAGAGCCCAGGGCAGGGACCCTTTGCCTGCAGACAGCCATGGTTGGGGGCCAGGATACAGGGCCAGGCACAAGTCAGGGACAGGGACAGCTCAGTTGTGTCTCCACCAAGGAACACCCTCAGCACCACTAAACTAGAACCATGCATTGGCAATAAAGCTGTTTCCTTGCCTTTGCTAAGGCCAGAGCTGCAATTGTACCGGCAGCGGTTTCGCGCTGGTCCAAGACTTTGTTCCAAGCCGGGAGCAGCCCGTGGCTGTAGGAGAAAGACCCTGTGACACCCAGCATGGTGGTCTGGGTGCATGGGCTGTGTTTGTCCTGCCTGTCCCCACCTGCCCCCGAACCCTTCCTCACCCCTGGGAGCTGCTTCTGAAGGGTTTGCCTGACCCAGCGCAGGCTCAGCAAGTTGCTGATGGGTGGGAGGGAGGATACTGGGGGGAATTGATACTTCCAGGAGACAAGGGATGGGGACAGGGGGGGAAGCCTGGAGAGACCCGATCAGGGCACTGGGCATGGGGCTACTGAGCCGCAGAGGGGCTGTGCTGGGGAGACCCTAGGGGGACATGCTGGCCAGGGCAGCGAGGACGGGTGCTCATATCCAGCTGCACAGGGACAGGAGGCTGGGGCTCCCCTTCTGCATTTCCTATGAGGGGGACAGCGTGTCTGTGCAGGAGCACTGCACCACCCTCGCCGCCCAACCTAGGGGCAGGTTTGGGGCTCACAGGTTCCCTGTGCAGGGCTGAGCCACCCCTCGAGAGGCAGATCCCCCACTGGGTGCCCTGTCTGGCCAGAGAGGCTGGGCAGTGCGGCAGCAAGGCAGGGAGAGGCAGGAGTGCACCTGGCTGTGGGGTCCCAGCAGGGAGCAGAAAGGGGAGGACCTGGGGCAGGGGCAGGAGCGGGACAGCGGGGCTCAGGGGACAGTGCACAGCAGCACTCTGACAGGGGAGGCAGGAAGTCAGCTGAGACCAGAGGAAACAAGAAACCCCATGATCCTGTTAAACCTCCAGCAGCAATGGATTTGGCCTCCCAGACAGAAGAGGAGGCAAAGCCACAGAGACACAATGAAGGAGCATGAGAGCTGCCCTGACGCGCAGCCCAGGCCACCCTGCCCATGCGGCTCCTGCTGCTCGCCTGGATGCTGCTGCCAGGTAGGGCTGAGGGGACCCCTGGGGCTCAAGACCCACACTGGACCGGCCCCATGGGGCAGGAGGTGTCACGGAGCACTCTTCTCTCCTGCGGCCCCCCCGCGCTAGACAGCCCCGGGGATCCCGGCGCTCCGCCCCGACGGGGCGGGCGGTTCTCCGGGGGCAGCCCCGGGGGAGGGCTGGGCCCCGCGGAGAGGAACCGGGCGCGACAGGACTCCGAGCCCCGCCGTCCCGGAGCGGCCATGCAGCTCCTGCCGCTGCTCGCCTGGGCGCTGCTGCCAGGTAAGGCCGGGCCGGAGCCGCCGAGCCCCGCAGCGACCGCGGGGGCGGTCCCGACGGGTGGGGCGGGCGCGGCGGCAGCAGCAGTCCCCCGGCTCCGTGTCTCCGCAGGCTGCTGGGCGGTGACGGGGCCCCGCACCGTGTGGGGATTCCTGGGGGGGTCCCTCTCGGTGAACTGCACGTACCGGCTCGGCCAGGAGATGAAGGCGAAATTCTGGTGCAAACCGGCAACAATTTACACCTGTGATGCTGACATCGTCATCACCTCAGAGCAGCATCCCGTGGTGGAGAGGGACCGATTCTCCATACGGGACAATCGCGCACAGCGGGTCTTCACGGTGACCATGGAAAGACTGGCCGAGGGGGACGCGGGCACCTACCGCTGCGGGGTGCGAATGCCCAAACTCCTGCCTGATGACAGTGCCAAAGTGGAGGTGATTGTGTGCCCAGGTCAGTAGTTGCGGGTTCCCCAAGTCCAGCGTTATTGTGTCCCTAGGTCAGTAGTTTTGCGTCCCCCAGGTCCAGCATTGGTGTGTCCCCTTGCAGAAGTACAAGTGCTGGGAGCAGGGGCTGCAGGGAGGGGCAGCCTGGAGGAGGTGAGTGCCCAGGCCCCATGGGGCAGCCCCAGCCCCCCCACTAGGGCTCGGCAGGCTGCTGCCATAGTAGGTGCCACCTTCACCCATTTCCCGTGCCCAGGTGTCACCATGGCCCCTTCTTGGTGCCCCAGGGTCAGCCACCCCCATCACTGGGGTGCACCATCCTGCTCTCCATGCCCCATTTTCCCCTCTCATCAGATCCTGCTGGCCCTGTGTGTGTTCTCCTTGCTTTATTTTATAACACCAGGGAGTTCCTCACCCTGCTATGCTGCCCCATTTTCCACTGTGGACAGCCAGTGCCTGGGGGCGCCAGGCCCTGAGCTTAGGGAATATCCCGCTCCGTCCCCTTGCCAGGGGCTAGCTCCTGTGGTGGGACACTTATACGGGTCTGTTGTATTGGTGCTGGGCTGGGCACGGGATGCCCAGACGCCCTTCCTGCAGGCGAACTCTGCTGTGTGCGCATGTGCATGTGTGCGTTTTGGGGGGGACTGGGACCATGAAAAGCCTCCTGGTCAGGGCAGGGGATTACAGCCCTCCCACCTCAAGGAGTGTGCTCTGGACATGGCAGAGGGGACCCAGCTTCTTCTGGTGCGACGGTAAGTGGGTCACTTTTGACTCACTGCAGAGCCTACAGCATTTTTCTCCACGGAGGCAGGAAGGCTAACTGAGCCTCTCCTCATTTTGCTACAGCTCCTTCCTCCTCCTTCCCGGCATCGTCCTACTCCCTGGCCACTGAGCACCCTGATCTCACTAGCTCTGTATCAGTCCCCATACAGACAACTCCCCAGGAGGAAACTCTGAAACTGGGACCAAATCTCTCCCACCACGGAGGCTCCAGCCCTCCACGGTGAGTACCAGCTCCTGCCTGCAGCGGCCACCTCCCTCCATGAGGTCTCTGGTGCAGCTAGAGCCCTGCAGCCCTCCGGGCTCTTCACACCTCCCTTAAGGATTCCGCTCTCCTGCTTTTACCTTTAGAGACCAGCATTTCATCCTCTCAGCCAGCTACTCCACATAGAAAATAATCCCAGCACCCCTGGGTCGCTTGGCCCCGACAAAGCCCTGCTTGTCCCCGCCTTACAGCTTAAGCAAGGCACAGGTTATCACCATGCGAGTAGTGGTTTCTGGCTACAGCACTGACCTGTTTCCTTCCCCAAAACTCAGAGGAACCATTTGCTTGTGGGAAACCAAGTGCTGAGCTGGGTCCTGTTCTGCTTTGCAGTCACATGCAGCCCAGTAGAGAGTTGACAAAGCATGAGACTGGAGCGGCACAGCTTCCTCCCTCCTCTCCTGCCTCTTGGAGGTGGTGAAAGAAGTGGGCAAAGCTGAGGCTTCCCATCAGCATGATCAAGGGGTAGCTGGCATACTGACCTTGCCTGGTTGCCCATTACAACAAGGTCAACAAATAGTGGAGCTAAACCAGAGCAAAATTAGGTGCAGGAACTGATCCTTAAAATTGTGAAGATGCTGCAGCTCTCAGACCCGAGTGTCTGTTTGCTTCTGCAGTTTTCAGTTTGCTTTGCTCTGTGCCCAGCTTACAGCCTGACCACCCTGACGCCTGCTTCCTTTCCTCCCAAGGCAAGCCCTATCACCCACAGCCGCTCCCTGCCTGCCTGCTCCATGCTGTTTTCTCCCAAGCCTGCTTCTGAGGAGAAGTGTGAGAACAGAAACTCTTTTTTCTTGCAGCTTGGACGTGGTTGAGCACATCCTCACTCCAGGCATCATAGTGGTTCTTCTTTTGCTTGCGGTTGCTGCTGGCGTTTTGGCAATGCTGTCCAGGAAGAGGAAGAAGGGTAAGCGAAGCACACACGCTGTTTCTGCACCAGACCCTATCTCCTGCTATATTTGTTTTTTCCTCTGTATTTCTTTTTTCTCCCACGTTCACTCCCTGATCCATCCAATTCCTGGGTCCATCACTGAGACCTCCACCGAGGTCTTCTTCCCCCAAGGGAGCGGTGGGACTGTCCCACAGGTCTGATTCCCACGAGAGCAGGAAATGGCAACTCTTGGGATGAGTGCTGCCTGGCACGGCCCCTACTTGAGTTTGTCTGGGCACCATCAGCTTCTCCAGATGCACTCGGTTGTGTAGGCCAGACTTGCACTAGTCTTGATGCAAAGTTTAAGGCCAGTGTGAAGGACGGGGAGGGATGGGAGGGGACGTCAACAGCTGGCGGGTGGGGTCTGGTTTTATTTGAAGAACTGCTCCAGTTTAGATGGTTGATGGGGCAACAGGTTCCCTTCTGCTTTACAGTGAGACTCACCGTGGCAGCACAGTTTTTAATACATTTTTTTTTCCTCTGGTTTCACTCATGTCTAACCATGTCCGTGCTTCATCCAGCCCTCTCTGGAGCAGCTGTAGAGATGGACCGGACTCACAGTGCGTCACATACAGTAAGGCAAACCACACGAGGTCTTGGGATGACATGCTCTGAGCACGCCTGGGGAGGGGAAATGTTACACCCTGAGCTGAGCAAGCGAGCTGCCAGATCTGTTTGCTTTCAGCCAGGTTCATGGCCCTTTAGGCTGGGAGGGATCCTTTGGGCTCCATTCACCAACAGAAAGACCTGACCGGGGATTTTGTGTGACTATTGCAGAGTATTTCTGGGAAAGGAATTTAGGATTGAACTGAGAGGTTTCTCTCCAAGCCCCTCCAAGCATGGGAGCTGCTTCTCTGGGTGAAACAGCCTTGTGCAGCAAAGCACAGCTGAGGGGGCGGTGAGGCAGCTGATCTACGGTCACTGCTTGGGAAGTATTTTCTAATGTTTTCTGCCAGGTTTCGAGGAGGGGCTGGTGTCACTAACCAAATTTCCCCTGGGGAATGTTGAGCCAGCCCTTGCTGCAGGTTAAATTTTCCCTCAGTGCTCCTGCAGCCATCTCAGCTCTCCTCAGGAAAGGCAGCAGGACAGGAGTTGTTCCCACCCCTGCGGGCTGCAGGCAGGTGAGCAGCAGTAGGTTAAAAGCTCATCCCTCTCCTTCGCACATCAGGGAGCGGATTCCTTGAACTACGCGGACATAAATCACCACGCGGGCATAGCCGAGAGCCAGTTGTACAGCAATGCCGAGGCTTTCCGCTGCTTGGCAAACACTGCGACCGAATACATGGAGGTCAAGCCTGATAAGGTAGGAGAATGCAAAGCAGTGCTGAGCTCGAGGCAGTGGGCGGAAAGCTGGGGCAGGTGGGTGATGGTGTAGGCAGCAGGATGGGTTGGGTGGGTAGGGAGGGGACTGCAAAGGGACATGCCAAGCTGGGGTGCAAATGACCCTGAATAATGTGGGTACTCTCTCCAGTCCCCATGGCTGCTCCTGGGTGCTTAAAGCAGCCGAGAGAGGTTCCAGCAGACGGTGTTGCCCTGGAGCAACCCTGTGAAGGATGGTTTTTGTTTATCCCCTTCCTTTCCCAGCATTTGGAAGAGGAAAAAGAGGCTATGTATGCCAGTGTGCGGAAGTCCCCGCCGGAGCAGCAGGAGATCTATGCCAACGTGCCATCAGCCCCACGGCCCAAAGAAGAGCTCTACAGCACAGTGCGGAGGGTGTGAGCCGGCACCCGGCCCTGTGTGCTGCTCCTGCTGCCGGCAGTGCCAGCAGGACACGGGCTGGCTTTCCACTCAGGCAGGAGCTGGCTTGACAGCAGAGCTGCTGGTCTTGTAGGCTCAGATGTTTCCTTGGAGCAACCTCGAAGAGGATGAGGTTGAACCAGGAGGCGCGGAGCGGGATGAGGATGAAATTGCATTTGGAGACCTCACCCACACAGCAATAGCGCTGGGAATAAAAAACTTCCCCTTGTACTGGGGTAGCCCAGGCCAGAGACCTGCCAGGCAGGGTGTGGAAGAGCCCAGTAGTGGGAGGCGAGGGTGTGCTGGGGGTTGTGGGTGGGCTGCCTGGCTCCCTGCACCCACCCTGCTTGCCCCTTTTGGCCGTGTTACTCACACGGGCTGAAGCTCCCAAACCTGCTGGTCACCTCAAACTGACTTTTTTTCATGCAGATGCCCGGCAGAGCTGGCAGCTCCTGGGAAACAGAACAGCAAGAAATGTGATATCCAAATGCATTTGTTATATCCAAATGCCGGGGGGACGCGGGTGGAGGGTGCGGTGCATTAGGGTCTTGGTGCAAAGGAGATGGCAGAGGTGCTCCTGTGTGCCTCCTGTGCAGCTTCTGGGAAGCGGCTCCACCAAACCCCCTGGTCCCACAGCCCTCAGGGAGGTTTGCTACTGCTCTCTTCCCCCTGCCACCCCCAAGGACCCCCTGGCTGGGAGCACACGGACAGGCTGTGACCCTGCTCTTCTCTGCTTTGCTGATAATTTATTTTCTGGCATCCACTAAATCCGTGTTGTAAAGTATCGCTCCTTTATCAGTAACAGCAACTGAGAATCTGATAGGATCTAGCACCATATTTGGCTGTATTTGTATGACAGTTTTCCACCTCGCTAAAGGGTTTATTGCAGAGTGTCACCCAAAAAGCAGGTCCAGCCCCTCGCTGGTGCCCAGGTGGACCCTGGCAGCATGGGAACCCAGATCTTTAAGGGAAAGGACTCCGCGGCTCCAGCACGAACCCACAGCCCCCCTTGCCGGCTGCTGCGGCACCGCTCCCCACCGGGACCTCCCCCGGGGCTGTGCTTTGGGCACGCTCTTGCCCCCTGCGTGCCAGTGCCCTCCTCTGTGCATATTCCCTCTGCTCCTGCCCAACGCCAGGCAATTCATCCATCGTGACAACCCACTCCCCCAAAAAACAGGTCATGGGGGTGGGCATCTATTTGTGAGGCTGAGTTGAGCATATTTCAAGGCTTCATTTGCAGAGGATTCGTTAACTTTGTTCACTGCTGCAAAGCTATGTTTCATATTTTGGTAATTATTTTATTCGAGAAGCCACATGGAGCATCCCTGCTCTATCAAAACCAAAGACAACTGGAAGTATATGTCTGTGGTATGAAAGTTGTGGTTATTTCTGTAGGTTATTCCTATATAAGCTTATATTCCATATAAGCAAAATTCCTCCTGTGTTCGGTCAGGAGGTGGGATAGCTCCTTCCCATCCTGCATGAGGCTGGGCTTCAGAGGAGGGAGCAAACGGGGAACAAACAGCGACGGCACAGACAAGCATGATTGCAATTTGTAATGAAAACGTGCATCCAGACAGATTCCAGCCATTGCTGGGAAAAAAGTGAAAGCAAACCCCTCCGCACCCACACGGACAAACTTCTTCTGCCACAAATTTCACGTGGAACAGAGGAAAAAAAAGAAAACCACATATTGCTCCTCCTGCTCCAACATTTATTACTGGAGATAACACCCCTCTCTGAAGGAGTTGGGAGGAGGAATCAGTTGGATTTTTTATTTTAGGTAATTGGATCCCATTATGCCATATCTGGAGGTAGTTTTCATGCTTTAAAAAAGAACTAAATGGGTTTCTTAAATTAAAGCCCTCGCCACAACGCTAAGGCAGAAATCGCCACTGGCTGTGTGATGGGGGGTGGGGGGGAGGCGGAGGGTGTGGGACCCTCAGGGTGTGCAAAGGTGGGGTGTTTGGCAGCACCTTCTGCAAGAGCCATTTTGAGCACCAAAACTTTAACAGCTGAAGACTTTCAAGCTTTCTCAGGTAATTTTAAGAACGTAAGAAATTTGCCTTTTCTCCAGCGCTAGTGGCGTTTCAGGGCAGCTGCCTGGAAGACAGAAATAACGCCTGGCAGGTGAAACCTTCACGCTTTCAGCATTGGAAGAGCTGACTCCCAGTGGAAACAGGGCTGGGAGCTGAAAACCTGAGCTTTTCCACGCACACGGTCCCATGAAAGTGGATTTGCCTGGAGAGACAAGTTTTCCATTGCCACAGGAGTTTGGGTGCTGTAGCTCCACATAGCCGGGCTGGTTTCAGGGGCAGGGATGCTGATTTACACTGTGCAACCAGCTCTGCCCCAAAATCATGATTTCCAAGCTCTGGCTGCAGGAATCAGGTGAAAGTGGAGATTTCCTATCCTGGTGCACAAGCCTTTCTGTAACTCGCCCCTTCCTGAAAAGGAACGGTGATTTTTCTGGAAGCATCAAAAGCTGCTTCTCCACCACCTCCTCCAGGCAGATCCCAGCCCTGGGCTACTTATTTGGGGGACCTGCAAGACAGACCCCAAGTGAGGAGGGACAGCAGGAGGGGCATGGATGTGAGAGTATTTTGGAAATTCATTTTCAGAGCCAGGCTCAGTTTCTAGTGCTGTTGTGTGCACCCAGCAGTGAACCTCATGGGTGAGGGAGTCAGGCACAGCCAAGCGGGGATGCTTCCTGATGTCCACCTTGTCCCACATAGCCCAGCTCCCTTCTCCACCTTCCCTCCATTGCACCTATATTTCATGTACTGAACTCATTCAGGTGTAAAGGGGATGACTTGTCGAATACATATATACTCTATAACAAAATTTGCTAATACTCAGAGGTGCTCAGTTGCAGAGAAAAGTCTTCCCTTGGCCAGGGTGGGAAGGCAGAGAGTCAGAAGCAGCAACTGAGCCTTGCTGGAGAGAAAAGTGGTTCCTGGGCAAATGGGGAGCCCATGTGAAGCTGAGGAGAGAGACAAACCCCAGCAGGACAGAGCTAGCAGAGCCCCTGCTGCCTGGCTCATTAACAAATTACTGTAGCCTGCAGCCCGCAATTTGCACATAAGGAGAGATGAGCAGATAGGATGGTCCAAGCAGAGAAGGAGCTTTTCTACTGCTGCCACAGCAAGATTTTAAGACAGGGGAGACCATGAAAGCAGCTAAGCACAGAGCTCTCACTAAGGAGACGGGGTGCTGCTGCTAGCCATGCTTTTATGCTCTCCAGCAGTAGGAGAGCAAACGAGGCAGAGCCACAGGGCTGCAAATGCCCAGGGCAGCCAGGCTAGGTGTGCTCTGCTGCTGGGGCAGCAGGGATGCTGGAGCAGGGGGCAGCAGGGAAGCCTTGGCTCCCTGGGCAGGAGGTACGTGTCTGTCTTCTGCTCTTTGGGCTTTGGCTCTGGGGTGGTTGAAGCCAGGGGTGAAAAGAGCAGAGTCCTGTGCAGGTAGGAGAGCCAGTGTTGGATCTGAGGTGTGCTTGTTTGCTGTCTGGGGTTTTTTTAAGGAGTTTAAATTTTTTAAATTGAGTTTAAATAACTCCTGTAATAAATGGTTTTGGTCATGGTCTGGTAGGAACTTGAGTGTTACATGAGTGTCAGGTGTAATGCAGGGGAGGGGAATTATCTGGGGGCCTGCTGGCTGGAGTCACATGCTTTACCCCCCTCTACCATGAACTAGGGGTGCACCCAGCTTTTTGCTCCTGCCTGTCTGAGGAGGAGTGCAGGATTTGGGGAGCACTTCCATCTTTGCTTGGAGCTTTTCCCTCGTCTCTATCAGGAAGTCCATGTGCCTGAGGCTCCCTGCTCCCCCTTCCCCAGGGACATGTGGTGGGGCAGGTACCCTGGCTAAGAAGCTGGGGGGGGGAGGGGCACAGCGCTTGCACTCCTGGAGTTGTGCAACTTCTTCCCAAACTGCTCTTGCTACCTGGCGTACTGCAAAGTGACAGGCTGTGGGAGTGACCGACTTATTTTTGATCAACAGCCTCTAAACACTGTTAAACTGTGATTTGTCTCTTGTGCCTTGCAAGGCGGCAAGCTTGAACAGGGGAATAACACAGGGAAGAACAAACTCCTTCCAGCAGAAGACGGAAGATGAGCTTTTTCCCCTTTTTATTGACAAGCCCATGGCTTGAGCTTCACTTATG
The DNA here is from genome assembly GCA_013400755.1 of Pelecanoides urinatrix. Taxonomy (NCBI): domain Eukaryota; kingdom Metazoa; phylum Chordata; class Aves; order Procellariiformes; family Procellariidae; genus Pelecanoides; species Pelecanoides urinatrix. The sequence goes on from VZTQ01004865.1 coordinate 26,416, forward strand.
CATTGGTCCAAGCACCTGTGAGGGAGCAGTGCTGGGGCAGAGCTATGGCCGTGCTTACTCCTTGCCCTGGCACTGCAGCCTGCCCAGGGATGGGGCATGCATGGCTGCCTCTGAAGCAGGCTGGCCGTTTGTTACCTGCAGGGAGGTTCCAGCCTTGCATGTGGTGGGCCTTTTCCTGCTGGTGTGGAGATGCTGAGGCAGTCCTGCAGCTCTCGACCTTTATGGGCATGGACCAAATTGCTCCTGTACAAGAGGAAGCCCCCCTGGAGCTCTGCAGGCTGCACAGAGCCCTCCTGCAGTCTGGGGAGCCCCTCTTGTCTAAACATCTTCCCCTTAAAACCTTCCGGGCAGTTGAAGCTGCAGCGTTCCCTCCACTCTATCTGCAGAATCTGCCCAGGAAGCTCACAGGAGGTGACGGAGCTCCCCGCAGCTGCTATCACCACCCAGGCACTGCTTCCTATTTCCCCTGCTGAAATATTTCCCCCACAGCAACTTTTACAGGGGAGAAGGCAAGGGTTGGCTGGTGAAGCTGTGGCTCCTGTGGCAAGTGTCTGCCACTGGCACAGCTCTGCCCTGGAGCCCGGGTTCCATCCCAGGACACTTCTGCTGCCTGCAGCCACCCCAGGAGCTCACCTTGCTGGGTGGGTATCCTGAAAGAGATTTTGAATCTTTTCAGGTTTTATTGCAGCAGAAACAGGAATGGGGTGGGTTTTTTCCTTAAAGTAAGCTCGGCAGCAGGACGGGTTTGTGCAGAAGCCCCTGCCATGCCCACGCCTTCCTGCAGGTGTTTCCTGCCAGGGAGGCTGCTCTTGCTCTGACAAACCCGTGGCTCTAGGGGAGCAGCAAACTTGGCACTCACCCCTGGGCACCCAGAAAGTCTCCTCTGCCAGTGTGGGAGGGCTGGTGATATCTCTCACTGCTGAGAGCCCCCTAAGCAGCATTGTGGGGGTGGGGGACTCCCCCAAAGCTCAGCAAGGCCTTTGCACACTGCCTGTGAGGAGGAGCAGAGCTGTGAGCACCCAGTGAGGGCACTGGGACCTGCGCCCAGCCCCATAACTGGCTGCATGGAGACTGGGGAACCCGCATCCATGCCTGGCACAGCGCAGGCTCCTCCATGGGAGGCACTCAGCACCTTCACACACATGGATGTGCCCCCATGCACACACATACGTGCCTGTGCACACACCCCTATGCCCACAGGCATGTACCCATACACCAACATGCACTCACCAGCTCATGCACAACCCTACACCCCTATGCACACACATGAACATGCTCACATATAGGCCCCTGTGCACACACATGCATGTACATAAGTGCCCACAATACACACATGCAGGTGTACACACACATCCTGAGGCACACCAGCACATCCCAGTACATATGAATCATTGAATCATAGAATCATAGAATCACTAAGGTTGGAAAAGACCTCTAAGGTCATCGAGTCCAACCGTCAACCCAACACCCCCATAGGGTGTTGTATGGGAATGTGTATGTGCACATCCCAGCATGCACATGTATCTCTGCACATGTGCACACCAGTGTGCATACACATGTGGACACCCAGTGGACACAGGCACCCACTGCAGCGCACGTGTTCCCATGCATAACCCAGCACACACAAGCACAACATGCACCCCAGTGCACACGTGCAGACGCCAGTGGACACATGCAGAAGCACATGCACACTGTGCTGCTCACAAGCACTCAGACACTGAAGAGCACACACATGCACAACCACATGGACAACCCTGCTTGCACACAAGTACATGAACACAGACGCTGCAATGCACACATGCACATGCATGAATACTTACACACTCCAGTGCACATATGCACACACAACCATATGCATACACACACTCACTGATGCATGCATGCACACACAGGCACACATGCACATGCATGGGCACATGCACACCCCTAAGCACACATGCACACAAACACACTCACACACACCCAGTGCACAGATGCACATGCATGCACGCACGTGTGTACACATGCACACCCCAGTGCCCGCACGCACAGGCATGCACACATGGCGCACACATGCACGAACGCATGCACACCCCAGAGCACACATGCATATACTCGTGGTGCACACATGTATGTACGCGGATGGGTACATGCACACCCCTGTCCACACATGCACACCCCAGTGCCCGCACGCACAGGCATGCACACACGCACGAACACATGCACGAACGCATGCACACCCCAGAGCACACATGCAGACATGCATATACTCGTGGTGCACACATGTATGTACGCGGATGGGTACATGCACACCCCTGTCCACACATGCACACCCCAGTGCCCGCACGCACAGGCATGCACACACGCACGAACACATGCAC
>VZTQ01004865.1:28790-41179 GCA_013400755.1 Pelecanoides urinatrix
TGGGGGGGGCAGTGCCCGGGGGGGATGGCGTGTTCGCTCCTTCTGGTGCTGGGAGGGAAAACGCATGGGGTGCCCCCCCTTCCCCCGAGTGTCTCTGTGGGACTGGCGAGGCCCTGTCCTAGGACTGGGTCCCTGGGGTGGGTGGGGGTCCCACAGGCCCCAGGCTGCTGTGGGGTGGTGGCTGTGGGGCAGGCAGCAGGCCGTGGCCTGTGAGGGGGCTCCTGCTGCAGCGCTGTGAGGTTGTGGCACCTGAGAAGGGGACCGTGTAGCCCAGGGGGTGTCTGTTGGGGTCTGGCATGGGGTGGGGAGTGTGGGAAGCTCGCCAGGGGTCTCGTGCTTTTCTGTGGTTTGGGAGACATTGTGGGGAGCTGGGGCTGGTAATACCAGAGCCAGAGAAATATGAAAACACATGGTAATTCAGAGAGCTGGGGAGAGCACGCACAGCAGCTCAGGAAGTTTGTGGTGGCTTCTGTTTGGCTGGTCCAGTCAGGGATATCCCTATAAAGTGCGAGGGCACAGCGACCTTTTGCAGTCATCTGTTGTCTTTACAACAGCGCACTCCGCTAAGGCAAAAGGCGTCACCTCTTTTTTGTGTGTGGAGAAACTGAGGCACAGGCTGACGAAGGTGTTCACCCAAGGTCAGACTCAGAGCAGGTATCGAGGAGGACCCAGGCCTCTGGAGAATGCTGCTGCTGCCTTCAAACAAAGCCCTTGATCTCTGGGTTGCTTCTTTGAATTTATTTATTTGTTGTGACCTGCTTGGACCATGTCCAGGCTCACTGCATCTGGGTGGACCAGTGGCTGAAGCTGGTTTTCTCCAAGAGCATTGGGGAAGGGCTAAGAGTCCCTGTATGGGCTTCCTTGGTGAACGTCTGTGTGGCACCAGAGCCCTTCATTTGGGCAGGACCCTTGTGCTCCAGGGGCTGTAGAGACTCTGCAGGCTGCTGACAAGCCCCAGGGTGACGGTGAAGCCAGGTTTGGCAGGGGCAGAGGCAGCGTGCGGCGAGAGCTGGGAGCTGTATGATGGGGGCAGGCGTGGGGTGAGCACAGTAGCTGTAGCAGAGCAAAGCCAGTGGCCGTGAGGTGAGAGGTGGGGATCTCTGGAGGGGTGAGAGCTTCCCCTCCCGATCGTGAGGTGCCTCCCTGGTGTGGAGGGTGACTGCGAGGTCAACAGGTCTCTTCATAGGACTGGAAAGCTTTCCCTGAGAGCAAAGAGGTGAGAAGGGAAACTGAGCAGTCCCTTGCAGGGGGGAAGATCTCTAAGGCGACCACTCACTCAGCGGATTAATTCCCAGCCCCAGACTTTCTCCTGGGACACTAGGAACAGCTGTGAGCACCCTCATGTGCTGCCGTACGCCCATCACCAAAACAGAGCCAGCGAATAAATGCGGCAAGGAGAGGGGACATGGAGTTACCTGTGATCCGGAGGCACTGGGAGCATGAGAGCAGACCAATCTGGCAGCCAGGAGTGCCTGACTGCCCCTTCCCCATGACCTTGATCAAATCACTTCACCTGTTCCGGCTTTTCCTTCCCTATCTGCACCATCCCACACCACTTGTCTGCTTTTCTCTTCTCTTGCCCTGTGCAGCCTCGGTCCTCACCTGGTTTTCCCTGGTCTCTTCCCAAAACTGAGCTGGGCAGCTGACAGGTTTGGCCATGAGTCCCCTTCACCTGGAGAGGGGATGGTTCACCACCAGCAGCCCTGACTCCACAGCTTGGGAACAGACAAACCTCTTCAGAGAAGGCAAAAACCATCCTGAACTTTACAGACAGCCCAAACCCATTAGCAAGCTGGGAAAAGTCCGATTAACCTTTATTTCTTATAAAATGGCAAAGCTCTTGATTTCTGTGCCCTCCTGCAGCTTCTGATTTTGGCCAGACCTGGAGAAGCCACCGTTCCTCAGGTGCATTTCTGGTAAAGCTGGAGGAACCCTCGCAGGAGAGCCTGACCTTGCAGGCGTGGAAGGATTTGGGGAACCTTGGAATCACTGCATTGCCAGAGTAAATGGCTCCTTCCCACTAACGGACACAGCTCTAACCTGGCTTGTCCCTTCCACGAGCCAGCTGTGATTTGCTGTGTAGAGCAAAAATGAGACTCGAGTCCTGTAAAGGCCGTGGAGCGTCCAGAGTCGGGTGAGCTCGTCTTCCCCTCCAGATCAGTGCCTTCGTCTGGGGCACGTTCAGCGCTCGGAGGCTGCGCTGCAGCCCTGTGCCCTGGGCTGGCAGCTGCCTGCGCTGCCCAGGTGTTCCCAAAAGGGCTGCTGTGATCTCAGCTGGTGGCAGCTCCTTTCTGTGTCCTGGTTAGTTCTTCAAAGCCTGCTGGTTTCCTTTTCTTCCCTTCATAGGGGAGGGAAGAGCTTCCCCTGCTTGGCAGGCTCCATCCCCAGTGGTTCCCTGATGTGAACTGAATAGAGGCTGAGGGAGGATCTTTGCCCTTCACCAGAGCAGGTTGTAAACCCATCTCGCACCAGCAGCCCTGACTGCTCACTGTCCTGTAAAGGGCTTCGGCCACATCAGAGCCACCAGCCCAACCGTCCTGGAGAAGGCCATACCGCTTGGATCGTGTCACTTCTCTTTGCAAGCCTGATGTCAGGGCCCTACAGGCTCCCTTTATTCACCAAACAGATGCTTTATGGTATGCAGACCAGCAGAAGTTGGATCAGTCTCCATCCACCCAGGTCAACACTTGAGTTTCCTACCTCCAGGAAACCAAATTGTCTTGTTCCACCAGGATCAAACACCACAATCCCTGCCCAGACTGAGAGATGAGAGAAGAAATTCCCATCGGTACCTCGCCCTTTGCTGACAGCATCCCTGCTGCAGACAGCGCAAGCCTGTCTGCACACAAAGGTGGAAGCCTGAGGGACCAGTGCGATCCTGCCTCCATTGTGGTGACACCAATGGCTCCTGAGCAAGCACAGGAGCTTCCTGGAGTGCTCGGTCCACGGTGGAGCTGGCACCAGGAAAATGCAAACTGCAAAGTGTCCTCGTGGGTGGAAAAGAGGATCTGTCACTTGAGAGAAGTGTTTTAGCCCAGTCACATCTTTTCCCCCACTTTGCCTCCTATCTTTCTCCTTCCAGGCAGGAGGCAGCACCTCTCTGGGGCCTGTGTGTTGGTGTCCTCCATGTGCTGTGGCCGCCAGAGAAGCTTCCTACGAAACATCTTTTCTTCCAGCTTTGTTGGGATTCCTTGATTTTTATTTTTCTCCCTAAAGAGCTTGTTTTTAGGGGGCTGTCTCCAGCCATTTTAATTGTGAGGTTTAAGGCTCTGCTGCTGCAATTGGCAATCAAGTGTCTGGATTCCTCTGGTGACTTTGGAACATTTTGGCATCATTTTTGCCTGATGAGTGCTCATATGTGGCAGACACCAGAGTCAGAACCAGAGGGGGAATCCTGCAGGACACCAGACGCTGTTAGCTCTGCTCCTCGCAATGGCAGAGCTTGGAGATCTTGGCGCAGCCGGACCTGCGCTGGGGATAGGGTGCAAGTAGATGCCTGACCCATGGCTCCGTGGCACTGTGGGGGCGGCAGTGTCGCATCAGGGGAGGTAGGACAGGAGAAGTCACCTCTGGCTGGCGCCTGGAGTTGGCTGAGTGTGTCGGAAGGAGAGGGGCGGGGAACCTTACCAAAAGTCCTGCGCACGAGTCTTAAATACACCAGAGCAACGTGGCTGGAGTCGTTCCCTGCCTGGCTGGGGTGGAGGGATCATTCTGCTGTGGTGCAGTAATTAGAAGCCATTGAGTTTGTTAGCTGGCAGCTCCAGAAACACTGGCGATACTTCTAACGACTTCCCTACTGGGGAAGGCAGCCGGTCATGCTTGCGAGCTGGGAACTGGGCTCCTGCTGGGGGGCACAAGCAGGAATGTAGCCGAGGGTGGGCATCTCGCGGGGGCTGTTGTCAGAGGCAGGCATGTTGGGGAGCAGAGGGTGTGAGCAGGCCCGGTGGGTCTCTTCCTGCAGGAAGAGGGCTGAGCCTGCAGACGAGACTCGCTCCTTGCTTGTCGCCTCCTGTTTCCCCTCTCCTGTGATGCTCAGCAGAGAAAACAGGTTTATAACTCTTGAACAGATGGTCCTGCGTGGTGACTAATGAACGGTTCACTGCCTCTCTTGGGCTGCCTGTGATGCCTGTCTGGGCAGAAGGGGACTCGGCTGATCCTCAATGACGCCAGCCCCTCAGAAGTTAAGTGGTGGCTTGTCCCCTTCCTGGGTAGCTGTGGTTTGCAGGCTGTGCCACCACAACATGGGTAGTTCAGGGACACTGGAGCGGGCAGATCTTGCCAGGTGCTTTCCAGCCTTTGTGTGGTGTGGTGGGTCCTGACCGTGACTTCCCAGCAGCTACGCCCACAGGGGCTCTTGTGCAGGGGGCTGATGTGGTCCCACAGTCCTTGTGAGGCACCTGCCCATCCTCAGAAGATGCTGCTGCCCAGGAATAGCCCCCGATGCATTCGCTGCCTCCCACAATGCCTGGTGCAGCGGCAGGGCAGGCAGGGATTTGAGGGCGTTGTGAGATAGCCCTGGGAGGCCTGGTGGGAGCAGGCAGCTGCTTTGCTGCCTGCCTGCCTGTTGGCCAGGAGCACTTGCGGTGGGCTGGGGGCATACGGCCACAGGCCTGCAGGCACAACTCTCTGGGAAAGTGCTTTCCCACAAGTGTGGCTCTCGCAGGCATCCAAACTTCCCAACTTTCTGCTCTCCCCAAGGCTGACTCGTTTCTGTTCATCAGCCAGCCTGGCAGAGGTAACAAAGCGTAATTAACTACTCCTTTTATACATCCACTTGGCTCGGTGGGAGGGTTTCTTAAAGGGATTTCTAGAGAAACTCATGATTGCAGCGACTGCTCCAGCCCAGCACGGGGAGCCAGGGCCCAGGAAGGGAGTGCAGGCAGGGCCTTGTTCAATGCCTGTCCAGTGCTTTTAGCCCTAGAAAGCACAGCTGCGGCCACCTGGGACCCTGGCTCCCAGACAGATGTGCTGGGCTTGGGCTCACAGCGTGATCTTGGCAGACAGGAGCTGGTCCATTTGCTTCCCAGTAAAATAACTACCGCCAGCCAGAGCAGCCCTGTGCTCATCCCCACCGTGCGGGGATGCTCCTGCCCACGCAGGACCCCAGAGGATGGCTGGTGCAGACACAACTGACCTTGGCCGTTTAGTCTCGTGGCGAGCCCGGCGGCAGAGAGCAAGACCTTTGTGCGTCCAGGGTGCTGTGACCACGGGGTCTGCAAATTGGAGTCTCCCTTGCTGGCATACAGAGGGGTGTCCCTGTGAGGGCAGCATAGGACCGTGCTGTGGGGTCTTAGCCTGGGGTTTTAGGTGGCAGAGGGGTGGTGTAACAGACTCCTTTGCTGCATGGTGGCTGCTCCTGGAGCACCTGGCGTGTTGCAGCATGGACTGGGAACACTGAGCGCTGGGGACAGGGATGCTCTGGGGAGCACATTGGCAGGGGGAGAGCAGGTCTGAGTTAATGCTGTCTGTCATCTCTTCTGCATCTGCCTGGAACTGAAACAGGAGCGGCAGAAAAAAGCCAGGTTGCCCGAGAGCAGTGACGGCTCCAAGGACTCGGACAGCTCTGCCGGGCGCCGGGGCAGCGCCAGCCGGAAGCACGGGCGATGGCGGGGACGGCTGGACAGCCCTGGGGCACTGGTGTCCAAGGTGGTGAGAGCTGTCACGGTGAGACACAAACCAGGTTGGAGGCTGCCGGGCGCGCCGGACTCCTCCAGCCGGAGGAACCTGACGGAGCCACGTGGGGAGGCCCAGCTGGCCATCTTCCAGCAGGGCGACACGGGCAGCGTGGAGGGGGCTCCCCAGCCCACCGAGAACAGCTTCACCCCCAAGTGTGAAATCACGGGCAAAGATGCCCTCTCGGCGCTGGCTCGGGCCAGCAGCAAGCAGTGCCAACAGGAGATCGCCAACGTGGTGTGTCTGCACCGGGCCGGCAGCCTCATGCCCCAGTCTGTTCCTCGCCACTGCCAGCTCTTGGGTGAGTCCTGCAGGGGTGTTCCCAGTTGCCCCTGGGCATCAAGAATATCCCAGCCAGGCGCGTGGGCCACATTCCTTATGTCACTAAACTGTCCCACCTGGCAAAAAGTCGCCTCAATCTGTCACTGATTCCCAGGTTACCGCTGCCTCTGTAGTCCAATCAAAGCTGTGCCAGCCTCCTTAAGCTGAGCTGTTCATTCTGGCCTGCAGAGGTCAGAGCAAGGCCCAGCTGTATCTTCTGTTTTGAGGGGCCAGAGAAGGACACACCCAACCTCCTCTCCCCAGTGTAGCCCTGTCAATTTAATGCAAGGGGCTGCGTGTGCCACCATGCTCTGGCACTGCAGTGTGATGGGGTTTGCCCGAGGCCAAGCTCTTCCCTGCTGTCCCCTGCCTTGCTCGGATCTCCCTGGTTTATCAGGAGCTCTGGGTGGTGGGGCAGTGGGTGCCACGGCTGGGGGCGGCTGACACTCTCCCTCCCCATGCAGGTAAGGTCAGCCCCGTCATCCAGTGGGACGAGAGCCGGCTGCAGCAGGCACCCCCCAGCAAGCCCGTGCGCATCGCTTACATGCTGGTTGTGCACGGCAGGGCCATTCGCCAGCTGAAGCGGCTCATCAAGGCTGTGTACCACCAGCAGCACTTCTTCTATATCCACGTCGACAAGGTAAGCAGGAGGAACGAGGGGAAGGGAGATGCTAATAGTGCCCGGATCAATCACCAGGACAGGGTGCAGAGCTGGGGCGTGGGTGGGCGGTGAGTGGAGGCACAGCATCCACTCTGCTGGAGGAAGTGGCTGGGAAGGGTTTGTCCTTGCTGCTGGTGGAGCTGTGACCCTCCCACCCCTATTTCTGCAACCGCAAGGAAGCAGGATCTATGCCTCCTGCCCAGAGCAGTCTTGTCTTGCTGCTCTCCTCCCTGGAGTGGAGCCTGCTGTAAGGGCTGAGCCTGGGTTGGCAGCAAGGAGGCCCCGGGAAGGCAAGGTCCCTGCTGACCGTGAGCCGTGTTCCCTGGCAGCGCTCCAACTACCTCCATCGCGAGGCGGTGGAGCTGGCCCGGCACTACCCCAACATCCGCGTGACACCCTGGCGCATGGTGACCATCTGGGGAGGTGCCAGCCTGCTGAAGATGTACCTGCGTAGCATGAAGGACCTGCTGGAACTGGCCGAGTGGCCCTGGGACTTTTTCATCAACCTGAGTGCCACCGACTACCCCACAAGGTGAGGACCTTGCTGGGGCAGGGGAGGATGATGGAGGTGTTCGGGCTGCGTGATGCTGCAGCAGACTTGGGAGGGGCAGGGAGGAGCAGGGAGCTGAGGGAGGATGGGGTTGGAGATTGCACCCACGTACGTGCTGGTGATGATGCTCCAGGGCCAGGCTGGTCCCCTCTCTGCAGAGAAGCCCAGCCAGTACCTCGGAGGCTGTTTTTTCCTGCCATCTGCGTGTTGCAGGGGAACCAACAAGTGAGGCACCAGACAGCAGAGGGGCCACGTCTGTATCTCCCTAGCAATGGGGCCAGGGTTTGAGTCAGCATCTACCAAGCAGCCTTAGGCTCTTTTTGTCTGGTGCGTCTTGCAGAGTGAATGTTTACTGGGCTGCTTTACCCTAGGGGCCATTAATGCTTTCTAATTTGCATCTCAGGACCAACGAGGAGCTGGTGATGTTCCTGTCCAAATACCGAGATAAGAACTTCCTGAAGTCTCATGGCCGAGACAACGCCAGGTAATCCCAGCTAGAGGCAGAGCTGAGCAGGAGGAACAGAAAAAGGAGGGATTTCAGAAAAGAACTTTCACACTTGGGGCGGGGAGGGGTGTTCTGGATGTAGCTGCACCCAGCAAAGTGGCTGACACCCCTAACCCCTCATCATTGTCCTCGTTCCCAGGTTTATCAAGAAGCAGGGCCTGGACCGCCTGTTCCACGAGTGTGACTCCCACATGTGGCGGCTGGGCGAGCGCCATATCCCTGAGGGCATCGTGGTGGACGGGGGCTCCGACTGGTTCTCGCTGACGCGCAGCTTTGTGGAGTACGTGGTCTATGCCGACGACCAGCTGGTGTCCCAGCTGCGCCAGTTCTACACCTACACGCTCCTGCCAGCTGAGGTGGGTACTGGCTGCAGGGCACAGACTGGATTTTCTTCCCTCTTATTAACATCTCTGTCCCACTTCATCACCGCCGTGGGTAGCTGTGAAGGGCACTGCTTTGTGCAGGCAGCTTTGTGTCTCCCTTTTGCCCAGACCTGGGTATGAAAGAGGGGAGAGAGAAGCAGACAGGTCAAGGCTCATGTTTATATCCAGCCCTGCTTTAGGTCCAGACTGCCCCTCTGGGCCAGATAAGGACTGTTGTGGGCACACAGCCTCGTCTCTTACGCATTGCCTTGTGCTGGGATCAGGGATAGGTTTCTGTTCAGGACCCTATCCTGTTCCTCTGTGAGTGAGGCGTAGGGGAATCTCCTTTAACCATCCCCACTGGTTCTCCTGTCCCTTCTCTGCCATGCATAGTCCTTCTTCCACACGGTCCTGGAGAACAGTCACGCCTGCGAGACACTGGTCGATAACAACCTCCGAGTGACCAACTGGAACCGGAAGCTGGGCTGTAAGTGCCAATATAAACACATAGTCGACTGGTGTGGGTGCTCCCCAAATGACTTCAAACCCCAGGACTTCCTCCGGCTACAGGTGAAAAAGACCCTCCTTTCTCCTCCTGCTCTCTGCCCTCCTCCCCGTCTCTCTCCCTTCTGAGCTCCCCTGTGGGCACACCCCTGGGTGCTGTGCACACCTGCATGAGCCTCACCCCAAGGCACAGGAGCAAGATTGGCTCCCCAGCACACCACATGTGTCTGTAAATGCTCCTACAGCGGGATATGCTGCTCCTCTTCCCAGACTTTCTCTCCCATTTTCCCGCTCTTTCCCTGAAGACCTATCAACTTGGGACAAATACCTTTTCAGTAAAACCACTTCGGAGTGCTATCCTCTTTGGCAGGACAAAACACCTTGTGACGACCTGTCTCCCATGCTTTCAGTGAGTAGGGATGTAGACTGAACAAGGGGTATTTGAGGGAGATATACCCAGCCCTGAAAAGAGAAGTTAGCAGGATTTTCAAGCAGTCCTGGGCTTATATAGTGCAGCGCCCTGATCCTGCAAGCTGTGCCATGTGGCCAGGCCTCGTGCAGGTCTCCACAGCAGCTCTGCAGGGTGGGGGCCAGTCTGGATATAGAGGTTGCAGCGAAGGAGCTAGATGACACAAGGCTGCTTCTGAGCACAGAAAGGGGGAGGCAGTGGGAGAGATGGGAACCCATCTGCATTACCGGTAAGCGTACTGTATGCTCCCACTGATCCTGCCACAGAGGATCCCACGTAGAGGCTGGCTGTGCTTTGCTGCTCTTTAGCCTGTGCCCTCAAAGGGGGCGGGATGGGTTCCAGCATGTTTCTTCCCAGTTTGTCTCCCTCACAGCTGCCCCGCTCAGGTGGGAGGGCAGAGGGGCTGCAGCCAACACTATTAGAAATGCCTGTGCTCTTCCAGCAACTCTCCAGACCCACCTTCTTTGCCCGCAAGTTTGAGTCGACGGTGAATCAGGAGGTGCTGGAGATCCTGGACACGCACCTCTATGGCAGCTACCCCCCGAACACGCCGGCCCTGAAGGCGTACTGGGAGAATGTCTACGACCGCGTCGACGGGCTCAGCGGCCTCAGTGATGTCACCCTCACCTTCTACACAGCCTTCTCCAGGCTGGGGCTCCACAAAGCCACGGCCATGCTGGCAGCAAAGGCTGACAAGCTCTGCAGGTGGGGTATTTGCTGCAGGCTTGAGCCAGGCTCTGAGTGGTGGCCTGCATCTTGTGCTGGGAGGATGCTGATACTCAGATGCGCAACCTCTCCTTCTGTCTCTCTCTCCAGATTTGAGCCCCGGGGCTTCCCATCCAGTGTGCACTTACATTTCTATGATGACCGTTTCCAGGGTTACCTGGTGATGCAGGAAGTGCAGAATTTGGCAACTGGGCAGGCAGAGTCCCTGGAGGTGTGGATGATGCCCCAAGGAGCTCTGAAGCTGGTGGGTCATGGAGGGCAGGCAAACCGCTTACAAAACCTTGAGGTAAATGGGGAAACTTTCCCTCACAATGTCCACTTTCCACCCCAGCTTTGCCACACCGTGCTGCCCTTCCTTCTCTCCCCTACCTGCACGCTGTGGGGACAAAGGGACACGGTGCCGCTGTCATGGCTGAGAACAAACCTTTGTCCAGGAGTTTGGCTTCTGTGTGGGTTGTGGAGCTGATCGGTGGGGAAAAGGCCTGAAGGGGATCTTTCACGGGGGAGCTGAGGCTGTGATGCCCAGTGCCTGCAGCTGCAGAAGGCATCACACAGCTGGATTAGTGCTGACGTGGTGCAGGCAGGCAGGAGAGCTGTGGAAGGTGGGGTGCGCATTGCTTTGGGCTCCAAAGTTTATGCCTTCCCTGGTTCGGGGAGGTGAAACACAAAACCTGAGCTGATAGTGTCTCCCTGCCCAGCGTCCCACTGCTTGTGCCTCCTGTCCTTCAAGGTGGGCACAGAGTGGGACCCTAAGGAAAGGCTCTTCCGCAATTTTGGAGGCTTGATGGGGCCTTTCGACGAGCCGGTGGCCATGCAGAAGTGGTCACGGGGCCCCAACCTGACAGCCACGGTGGTGTGGATCGACCCTACCTATGTCATTGCTGCATCCTACGACATCACGGTGGATGCCGAGGCAGAGTTCACCCAGTACAAGCCCCCCCTCAATCGGCCCCTGCGCCCCGGTGTCTGGACTATCCGTCTTCTCCAGTTTTGGGAGCCCCTGGGGGAGAACCAGTTCCTGGTGGTGCCCCAGACCTTCAACCGCAAGCAGCCTCTCAGGAAAGGTGAGGATGCTCTGGAGTTTGGGGCTGGGTGGGGAGGTCTCCCTGTGGGCAGTCCAGGGCACTGCCCCCTGGTGCTGGCCTCTCTGGGCTGTAGCTGATGACAAGGCAGGAGCCACTGGTGTCCCCTTGCCCGTGTGAGTCCTCAAACCAGGCCCCCAGGCAGCTGTGGAGGGCCCGTTTGTAGGTCAGATCCATCCCTAAGTCCTGCAGCAGCACCTCTCTCCTCAGGCTGGAGGAGGGCTGCGGTTGCAAAGGGTGCTGAGCCCCGCCGGGAGGGTGGCAGTAGAAAGCGCAGGGTGGCTGGGATGTTGCTGCGCTGCTGATCCCCTCTCTTTTCTCTCCCTGTCCTGCCCAGACGACAGCAACTGGCTGCACGGTGGGCCCCCCCGCAATGAGTACATGGAGCAGAGCTTCCAGGGCCTGGGGGGAATCCTCAATCTGCCACGCTCAGAGGAGGCGGAGCAGGATGCAGTGCAGAAGGCACAGCTGACTGGCAAGGCACTGGAGGACTGGGCGGACGGTGCTATCAACGCCTTCTGGTCTGTGGCGGACGTCTGTGTCGGCAGCCCCTCCGCCTGTGCCTCCCTGGAGACCTGCAGTAAAACCTCCTGGAGTTCCCTTTCCCCGGATCCCAAATCAGAACTGGGGCCCGTCAAACCTGACGGGCGGCTGAGGTAGCAGGAGCAGCCGGGGGGGTGGCTTTGGGAGCGAGGAGCATCCTCCGTCACTGGCGTGGGGGCGGTCTCCGGACTACATCACCCCCTGCGATTTGCACCATAGTCACTCGAGGAAGAGAGAATGGGAACCTCCGGGTGGGGGAAGACACCTCCTGTGGGGTACTTTGGGTGGAGGGGAAGATGTGAGGTTGGTATTGCCCACCTCCCCCAGGAAGGGGCACTTGCTGGCTGGGGAGAGCGTGCCGGGGTGCCTGTCACTGTGGGGGCACGGACAGCGCTGGCGGCTGGGAAGAGCTGCGTGTTTGTTACTGCAGGCCTTGGAGCCTCAGGAAAGGGGGATGGGGGAGGGAGGGAGGGAAGGCTGGTGGATGGGCAGGCTCTGGACCAACTCAGCACCCTGCCCAGCCCCGGCTGTATCTCTGCAGGATCAGGCCCTGTGCTGCTGGCTGCTCCCCAGGAGGGTTGGTAAGGGGCTCTAGGGACAGGCAGAAGCAGAACGGGTCAAGGCCTGCCATGTGCATGGAGCTTCTGCTAGCCTAGGGTTTGCATCTCATCCCCTCCACCCCAGCCCTTTAGTTTGTATTTTTATAAATATATATAGAAATATATATGATGCAAAGTGCAATAGAGACGAGACCCCGTGTTGGCCGGGAAGTCCTTGTGTCTCCATCTCCCTTCAGCCTGTAACATACCTTGTTCTCTTGGGTGTCCTGGTGCTACAGGACAGGGTGCTGGGTCGTTTACATTTTTTTTATTATTGTTATTAGTGGTGGTGGTGTTGTTGTTATTATCATCATTATTTTTATTATTATTATTGATTTGCTGTTTCCCCATTTGCTGCTGGGGGCTTCTGGGGACCCGCACCCTCCTCCCCCTC